>OU342680.1:28400000-29000000 GCA_910589285.2 Mythimna ferrago | reverse complement strand
CGATTTATCTTAAAGACTTTGACGCTCGCCGCTGCTGTACTCAGGAAAATGTTCTACAGTTTCAGTTGATCTCTTCGTGGTTACTTAGCTTGAGTTTAAGTCACAATATTTTCCTATTGATAACTATTGAACTATAAATTAAAAGTTATAATTCAACGCTTCTGTGGTCCACAAATATTCACATTTGATAATGTCACACAATATGTGCTTCCAATATATTTTGATGACTGTGTGTTTAAATAGTGTGTAGGTAGGTAAGTAAGCGATTGAAGGCAGCAGTGCGGCAGTTTGTAGTGACAAATGTGTTGCACTTATCGTGTTACCTGAGGTGCCACAGCGAGTACATCACTTGTCGGCAGCGAACCACGCCGGGCGCCGTCATTAGTGGCGGTGCCCCGCGCATTAGTCGACGTCTCCGGGACGTGTGCCCATCTGTAGCACGTCCCGCAGACGTAAGTCCCACATTATCCACTCCCGGCTAATACGTCTACATGACGTGTCAATCCTCGATCGGTACACTCGCGTGCATACGAAGCAGGCGACTGTTTTACTGAAGCCGAGCCTCCTTTACTAAAGTAAGAGGATTTTCTATTTTCCATTTCTTATTTCCTTCCTTAGTTACATTGAGACAATAAGGGTGGTTGTTCTTATACAATTAATTGTTCTCAAAAGAGACTCATTTAAACCGTTGCAGTTCTCAATACTCATTAACAATACCCACGGGAGAAGATGAAACAGACAGTATCCAATCAGGAATCGTTAAGCAATCATAATTAACGGAAAACGTCTGTTCTTGGTAAATTTGAGTCGCCAAAGTAGGTTAATTGCGACCAAATGTAAAAAGCCTGCAATCTGACGCGCATTGATTGGATGCAAGCCGTCGCCGTCAGTAGCGGTTCGGTAATATTCAGCGGTAATTCCTCTCACTCGCACGACATTGTAATTAGTGTTGCGGTCACTAATCAAGGTCTACGAACCATCGGAGTTAATCATTCAGGGGAGAAGAGTCTATTGCACCGACATAAGTTTGTTATGAATCATTGTTATGAGTTGATTTTTGTGTCAAATCTTTTCTGCTGCGAACAGTTTCGTGCAATGAAGTTTTGTTCCATCTAGTTAATATGTATAGCAACGTTTTCCAATACTGAGCACTATAAGGAACTGTACCTACAGTTGTAGTTATTTCGCCGCCGCCGTCTCTGTTCCTGACAGCATTTTCAAAAACCGAATTTGACAAGCGATAACATTCGCGACCCCATCGCACACATGCACACCATACGTGTGTACATACTACAGCACCGACTTACACACACACACACATCGTTTCAAGCCGCTCAAACGGATACCAATCGACAATAACACTCTGAAATATTTCATTGAACTGGTTTTAATACACGTCTTTGTTTCTGTATACAGGATATTCATCTTGAATGAAAAAAAAGAGAATTATTATGTATTTTTAACTTCAAGTTGAATCCTTGAAGTAATCCGTATCCGTCTTAGACCAGAAAATTTTATTAAAAAAAAATAATGACCTGTAATCTATTTTGTACACCGTTAATAATTACAATTTTCGTTGAAAGGAATGAGTTTGCCACGAGCAGCAGGCTATTTTTAATGAAAGCTTGTCACTAACGTATTTGTCCTCAGAGAATACTCTCAAGTTCTCAATACATCAAAAACAATGGTTTCACCTTTTTCGGCATCAATTTCCTCCCTGCGAAGGCAGCGGCTATTTCCGCGAGGAAATTACTTACATCCTTCAGATAATATGGAGATAATCTCCTAAACGTCTTCCTCTCCTCACGACTTGTGAGTTTTACGCGTTTAATATAAAGTATTTGCGAACAGTTCGACAAGTCATCGCACTAGATTCGCTCCGTGTCGGAACAAAACAAATATTGTGTGTGCGGCGATGGAAAGCTAGATGAGGCGAACGTTAGCGCGAGGCGTTTGTAGCGAGGAGAGGCGCTGAGCGTTGAGGCGGACGTGTTCTAGTGGCACGATATCATCAATACTGAGTGGAGTTAAACACATCTGACATTTCTGATTTACCCAACCTTCTATCTAGAAGAACCTGAATATTCATGAGATAGTCAGTTTGACAGCCTAGTAATTTAACAACTAGTGCTGTTGACTGAAATTCTAAAAGGACTACCTCAAAGTTTCAGCCGGCTCCCGACGTTCTGTGAGGACCGATTGCTGTCACTTAAAAATTCGTTTAGTCAGAATTTGTAGGTAACGTGCATGTAACGTGCATACACACATACAGGCACATTCGTATACACGTGTATACAGCACACACAATTTTATTATTGTGCAGCTTGGCTGCTACTCTGGGCCACTATCAAGAATTCTCATTTAAGTTGTGAGTTTTTCAAAGTTCCCGCCACAAAGAGCCCTCGCTCATGCCGCGCTGCAATTAAGGTCATTCAACGCAATTTTTAGCTTTTTTGTTCTTCCAGAGTTTTACACAACTAAGTATTATAAGTTGAACAAGTAGTGATCTATCAACATGAACAAAAAGCGCCGTGTTCTGTGATTTACATTTTAACATTTTTCTTACGGAAATTCGCATACGTTATCCAGGTTTTATGGCTTAATATTACATTTTAGCGTGTAAGGATTATTTTTTATTAAAGTAGAAATTATAGATGATGGATGACCCATCGGATAGCCTCAAACTGAAAGAAGGTTTTTTGGTAAGTGTGGACTGAAATTCGATCATATTGCTGAAATCTGTTAGTTTTTATTTAAAAATTATGCACTATATTATATGCTAACATAATAAAAAGTGACATTCAAAATAAAATTTAATAAAGAGAAGTATCTGGAAAAATTAATGAAAAAGTAAAAATTGCATTGCAAAGCTGAAATAAGCAAGTTATATAAGTGCACATACTCGTAGTACACCGTGCACACAAAGCCAGACACACGCGGCATGTATCTATGGCACGAGGCAGCGGATTACGTGCGATCGTTAGACTTTATTCTTTGTTCGTCCATCCGCAGTCTTTTTGTCGGGCGGCTTTGTGCGATCCGCTGCGACCCGGTGCGGTGCAGTACGATCCGGTGCGGTGCGGTGCGGTACCGTGCAGCTAAATAAGGGTTCTCAGATGAGAGCTGTCGTCTCCTGTGCCTACAGCTTGCTTCATGTTCACAGGCGCCGTGTTCGAGCCACGGATGTGAAGAGATATTATGGAAATTATTTATGATAAGCCGCGTCTGGCAACACTGAGAGACGAGTTCGACATTCGAGGCTATAAGAAAAAGTTGGCTTAAAGTGAAAATTGCTGTGTAGGCCTCTTATCTATTTCTTACATCAACTTTTACATGCCTGGAAAAATTGCTGGATTTTTTTTTTTTTGATATAAACTAGTGCTTGACTGCGATCCCACCTGATGGTAAGTAGCGATGCAATCTTTGATGGTGAGGCGCACTAGTTTATTAAGAGCCTATTCACTCTAGCCTTGAAGACACCCAAATTATAATCGGACGGGAAGACTGCAGCAGGTAAACTGTTCCAGTCCTTCGACGTACGCGGTATAAACGACGAGGCGAAACGCTTAGTCCGGACCGTAGAGGTTTCAACAACGTAAGGGTGAATATTTGCCGTAAGTTGGGTTGTCCGATGGTAGAATTGCGATGGCGGAATCAAGTCATGCAATTCCTGCGCACACTCTCCAAAATGTATTCTGTAAAACACCGAAAGGCTGGCTACCCTACGCCTGTGCTCAAGGCTTTGAAGGTTGGACTTAACCAAATCTGGATCACCAATTAGCCTCTTTGCACGTCTTTCCACCGAGTCACACACGAACGAACCTGTGCTTTGTATAAGATTAAAACCTGTCCCGGTGTGAAGTACCGCCGGACCTTTGCAAGAACGCCTAGTTTCCTAGCAGCTACCTTGGCTTTGGACTCAATGAACCGCCCAAAGTTAAGGTCTGAGGGAATTTCAAACCCCACGAGCTGAAGGCGGTCGGTGTACCCCAGGGATAAATTCTGAACAGTAGAAGCCAAGGTGCACGGGCTCCTTTTGGCGGTAAACAGCTTGGCTTGTGTTTTGGCGGCGTTGAATCTAGTGTTGCCCAAATGCAAGAACAAGACGAGACTTAGCCAGTCTTGGTGACATAGTATATATGGTATGACATAGTAACTAAAACACGAGCATGTAGAACTTATTTTGCTAGACACCAATATTCAAATCAATCTTCGCATTTATATAACTCCATTAATAAAATTCTTAAAATATATACAAAAACTACTTTGCAATGTAAACGGATGGTGACAGATTGGCTAAAAACTCTAGACTATGAAGATACAGAGAATATGATAATCCATATTATTAAGTAGTTATGTTTTTATTTCATGTATGCGCTTGTATGTATTTATATATATATTGATAAATAATAACGCACCAAAACAAATAAATAAATACAGAAATCTAAATGTAAAACAAAATAGAACATTAATACATAAATATACATCGATATATATTTTTTCACACACATGTACACTCGTATACAGAAACACAGTCACAGTGACGCACATACAGAAAAACACATCCACAAACGCACCATCTCAAACTCCATAAATCATGCTTTCACACACAAGTGCATAATAACGAAACGCGAACGTAGTGCGCACATTGCGTGCACGCTCATGTAGATTTAATTAACTGTCATATTAATTTAATCTTAAAGATGTTAAAGATGTCGTATAAGTAAACTATTAAAATACAAAAATGTAATTAAGTTAAGGGAGAGCGGCCTCTCCTGGCACAGGTGTTTTTACACTTAAAAGGAGAGGTCAACCTCAGTATTGTTGAACCAAATTTGGTACTGAATAAAGCATTTTTCATTTTTTTTTTTTTTTTTTTTTTTTTTTTTTTTTTTTTTTTTTTTTGGTCTTGGTCTTGCGCCAATACACCTGGTCTTGGTCTTGGTCTTGGTCTTGCGCTCCCAGTCTTGGTCTTGGTCTTGGTCTTGCAGCAAGAGTCTTGCAAGTCTTGCAATTACCTATTAGTCTATTACTATTTATTAAAGTTTACTTTAAATCTTAGAAAAACGTATTAGAATTGGAACATTGTGAGCTTGAATTAACATAGCCATAGTAAAGATCAAGCAGATTAATAAATAACTGAAGATTTGATAAGAAATTCGAAAAATCAACTGACCTATATGTCGTTTTCCATGGAAGTAACTGTTTCTTAATAAACATTTATGATTTATAAGCTTACATTTGCTAAAACATGTAAAAAAACAAATTAATTACAATAACTTGACTGTATTTTAAAGAACAATACTTATCTGTCTAGAAAGAGATTGAACCCTCAACTTATAAGAAATTTAATAAAAGAGTTTTACGATTTATCATTTATTTGAATAAAAAATAAAATACAACACAAATCAACAGCTTTATCATTAGGTTATGATACTTTATATCAATTTTTTTGACCAAGAATTAATACAAAGTAACCATCTGGCTGACTCATCACTTAACCTATTTCTATGTTTTCTAATTACTAATGATGCTTTAGAAAATAACCTCTCAGCAGGTACTGAAGTTGCAGGTATTGAGAGAAAATCACGGGCCATTTTCGATAAAATCGGATACTCTGTCTCATGCGTCCTCCACCAATCTAAAATGTCTTCCGAGCTGGCAGTTCTTGGTTTTCTCAGGTACTCCTCCAACTCGTCTATCACTAAGCCTTGAAGACAAGATCCAGATGACGTCGAGGGACATTCATAGAGTTTATCAAAGTCTATTACGTCTTCATCTTCATCACATACTTTATTTTCTTTTTCTGGTAATTCCAGAGATTTGTTCAGTGAGTGTAGACTTTTATATTCTTCATAAAGTTCATTGAACTTGCGCAGACTTTCTGTTTTAAGTTGCTTCCCCCACATTGTCAGGTCAAAAGTCTGAGCCTTATGCCTTGGGTCTAAAATTAAAGAAGTACAATAAATCCAGTTGCTCTTCTTGTAATGTTTAAGCATTTTGTCTCGAGCTGCTTGGAAAGCTAGAATGAGCCTTTCATCCACTTCAGATCGATTAGGTTTCTCATCTAACTGTTTTACCATGGATTCAATTTTATCTAGCAAGAGATTGAATGATACAATGACTAGCGGTAATGTAACATATTTGTCTCCACCAAGTTTTGTACTTAAAAGTTTAAAGTTTATTAGAAATTTATGTAATTTTTCGAGTACCTGCCATTCATTAGCTGTGATTTGAAAATCATTTAATTCGGTGACAGAACTGCACAATATGTCAATGCCCGCTCTCACTTTTAAACCAAATCCAATCATATCATGTGTGGAATTCCATCTCGTTGGACAGTCAAGAATGGCATTTAGATTTGATGGCACGCCAGCTGCTTCACAAGCAGACTGAAACTTCTTCTTCACTATCTCACTTCTTTTTATTTTACTGGAAATACTGCGTAACTTTGTTACAGATGTACGCGAGTCAGCAATATTTGGTGCAGATTCTTCATCTTCCTCATCCTCAGTTTCGTCTGCATAGTCTTCGTACTGCTGATCTTGCGCGTTAGTGTCAGACTCACAGTGTAATGCTAAGGTCTTTAATAAATCTTGTACACCAAGGTTTAAAATGTGAGCAAAGCACCGGAAATGTTGATTGTCTGAATCAAAGTGTGGCGGCAGCTGTTTGCCCAGTTCATACATAAATTTGGTATTTGCAGTTGCGTTGTCGACCGTGATACCTTGTATTTTATCAATTATGCCATATTCCAATAAACATTCATGGAAAATCGTTGCAATATCTTCCCCAGTATGTCGACCGCGTGATGGTATAAAATCAAGAACTACAGATTGATACTTCCATTCGTTGTCTATATAATGAATAGTAACCCCGTAGTAACTCCTACCAGCAATTGACGTCCACCCATCAATGGTAAAAGACATTTTAGATGATAATTGTTGAAGTCGTTCCTTGAGATTCAATTGGAGCTCTTCAAATCGCTCTTTGACTTTCCTTCTAAGTGTAGACCTTTTAGGAAACACCATATTAGGGCAAATACGTCGAAAATATACTTGTGTAGCTTCGTCATCGAAAAATGAGAAGGGAAGATATTTTTTCACCACCCAATCAACTGTAGCTGTCGTGATGTTGTCACTGCTGTTTTCCGACTGAAACAAAACAATAAATCTTGTGTTATTATTTAAAACATACTAGGTTTGAGCGTATAAGAGGAGGAGGTTTGTTGTTGTTAAATCGAGAAAATCGTTAAATTGATATTTGTTATATTAAGGTTGCACTGTACTGTAATTTACCAAAATAAAGTACTTAGTTGTTACTGGCCGATTAAATGAAAATATGGGTGTTTATAAAAAATATTTAAGACGATAATTACATACTTAATATGTCGCACCCCTAGATGAAAACACCACTAACTCAAAAATACTTACGTAAGTTAATGGCGTTTTTGAAAGTATCGCATGAATAGCTACGCGGAGTTAAAATTCTTTTAACTGTTAAAAAAATATTCTTACCTGTCCACTTCTTCCAGCGGTTACTAAAAAGCTTGTGATATCTCTACTTAATTTTGGTTTAACAGGAAGAAATATTTCTGATTCCTTTTTGTGGAAAGATATTAGATGTTTCCTTAAGCCTGAAGTGTTTCTGTTTTTCATTTTTATTTCAATCTTTTTATGTTGGCACAATTTACAGAAGGCAGTTTGGGATGCATGAATTATTTCGAAAAACTCCTCAAATTTGCTTTTGGGTCTTTTAGATCTGTGACTCAAACTCTCGTTACTCGGACTAGAATAATTTGAATCTTCGTCACTCATATTAAATTGTACACGTGATACGTTTTTAGAAAACAACGAGAATTAGTAAAAACAATTATTAAGTTAGACTCGAAGCACAGCTCAATTGGAAATGACTGGAATTAAAATAATTCCTTTATTTATAGTACGTTTCCTTGCTTTCTACCGCGCCGCCTCGCCACGTGCCGGCTCTATGAAAAGGATGCCGCCGCAAATCAAACAATGCCGCGTGCGGCGTACAAACACACACTAAATATTACCTACTTGTACAGACGCGACGCGTGAATAAAATAGAATTAGTGCCAATCACTATTCTTTACATATAAGTGAATGTTTTGGCGTACATCTATACTAATATTATAAAGCTGAAGAGTTCGTTTGTATGTTTGATGACAGAAGTTTTAAAATAAATAAATAAGTCCTGAACGTCACTATACCTCCAAAGTTACTATTCCTCGTGGACGAAGTCGCGGGCACAGCTAGTAAATACTTACTCTCATCATCTCTCTCAGAGATATTCGGGCTGGTAAGTAATACAAAACTCTTATCGCAGGCTTTTTATTTTATTAGTAGGTACTCGTAAGTACCTACGCTTTTTATATTATTTTATTAGTTTTGTAGAATTTTTTTACACGTTTCAAGTATATTTAAAAGTGGCTACAATATTTATTAAACGGGTGATATTTGAACACTTTTTTGCTATTTTTTCTTGTAAAAACTTAAGAAATATAATGACTAAATGTACAATAATAGTACCTAAGTAATTAGTTTAAAACCATATAAGTAATCAATATTATAATATATACTTACTAGAATGAATTAATATGACATCTACTACCTATCCTTACCATTTTATCCTAATCATAATACTACTTGCGTGATCAGTATAATGTATTCATTTTCATTCTAAGCACTCTGAAACTTATTTATTCTTTGGAACACCTGTAGGTACTCTTAAAAAAATTCGAAATTATTTTGCATGAGTATACCTACGCCCTATGGCGGCAATCAAATAGTGTCACAAATGTTATGATTTCGGCGTGGCGGCAACGATTGTTTTAGATTTCAAAAGAAGCCACGTATCATAACCATGTACTTCCGAAAAGCGGCAAATTTCTTTGAGAAGTAAGTACAAAACCTTTGATGCCGCATTATCAAAGTGCCGATGGTTAAAACATAACTATGCATGCACTCAGTTTGATTTTAATAGATATTTTTTTATTCGCTATGTTTATGGTATTAGTCGTAATGCGCATAGGTCCAGTTTTTCATATTCTTTGATACAGTTTTTTGCGTCTCATAGAATTCCTAAGCGTACCTACCTATACACCGAACTGTTACACCTAACTACTCAGTGAAATAGCGCTAAGTCCTAGCTGCAAGACGCAAGAGTCTTGCAGGCTATGTCTTGTTCTTGCTCAAGTCTTGCACGGTCAGTCTTGGTCTTGGTCTTGCTAAAAATACGCGGTCTTGTTCTTGGTCTTGGTCTTGCAAAAACGCAAGAACAAGACCAAGACTGCAAGACCAAGACTGAATTTGGGCAACACTAGTTGAATCCCACCAGATTGGCTTCACCCCACTTGGAGACTGCCTGAAGTGAGATATTCGTTCGCTCTACCATAGCCTCTCTTTTGGACCGGATTAGCTCCTTACTAGCCCGAGCACTGGGCAGGTATCTCTCTACAACTGTGCTATCATCTGCATACCCATAGATACCGGGCCAGCAGATCGTTGATATGCAACAGGAAGAGGGTTGCAGAGAGAACAGACCCCTGAGGAACTCCGGCATTAGTCGTCATGGGCTCTGATGAGCATCCGTCGACAACAACTCGGAGAGACCGTTCACTCACGAAGTCTTTTACCCTGTTAATAAGACTAGGGGAAATGCCGTACGCTGGAAGCTTACTCAAAAGGCTAGTGTGCCATACCCTGTCGAAGGCCTTCGAGACGTCTAAGGAAACGGCAATCGCTTCCCCATTCTTCTCGAGGGCCTCGCCCCACAAGTGGGTGGCATACACCAGTAGGTCCCCAGTAGACCGCTTGCGGCGAAACCCGTACTGTCGGTCACTGAGGAGATCGTTACCTTCCAGGTAAGCCATGAGGCGCGAGTTCAATACACGCTCCATAATCTTGCAGAGTATGGAGGTTACCGAAATCGGACGATAGTAGGCACGGGTTGCACGTTGGCAAGCTTCCAGGATTTGGGCACATACCAGTCCTAAATGAGAGGCGATACAAGCGCGTCAACACAGGAGACAACTCGGGCGCACAAGCCTTTAGAACAATCGCTGGTATGTCATCTGGTCCACTAGCTTTATTCACGTCTAGACGACGCAACTCTCTCAGAACTTCTCTGTTCCTCATGTGAACCTCCTGCATTGAAGAGTTACAATGAGGCAGAGTCGGAGGAGCAGCATTGCTAGTGTCAAGACGAGAATTATGGGCAAAGAGTCCTGCTTTCTCTCTTGCCGTATGAGCCAGTGTTCCATCAGGCTTTACCAGTGGAGGCAAAGTGGGCCGACAGAAGTTCGCCTCGACCGACTTGGCAAGGGACCAGAATGTTCTGCTACCGGACGGCTGTGCAGAGAGTTTTCTGCCAATATGGGTTATGCGGTCGAAGCGTGCCTTCTTTAGTGCTTTTTTGTAGGACTGGCAGCATGGTTGAAGGCTCTCTTCTTTGAATTCAGATCCGGAGCTTTGCGGTCACGAGCGTCAACCTAGGCGAGAAACGCCGAATGCTTACGCTCTTCAGCCTGAACGCAATCGGCGTTGAACCATGGGTGAGCTGAGCCACCGATGCGTACATCGCTATAAGGGATAAAATACTCCATAGCTTGGTGTATCACATCGGCAGCATTCGCACGGATTTTCAGAAGAGAAGCATCTGATCTGCGTCTCCGTCAAGAAAAGTAAGTGGGGCTTTTCAGTCTCGAGGTGGTGGTGGACTGCATCGAGATTGGAGTGCAGTCCTCCTATGTTTGACAGGTGCACATGGAACGAGCGGATGTGCATCCGCTGTACACACTTACTTTTCCTTTTATTATTAGTCATTAATTTAATTTTAGTGAATAGGGCTGGTGGAAGATGGCAGTTGAGCGATGTGATGCGATGTCAAACCCAACAACACAACCAGAGTTGCTGTGCCAATGGAAGGTTGATTTGGAGACTGCGGGGACGCCCGAACCCCCCCAGAGATCGCCATCGGGTCCTCTCGCCCGGTCGCCAACCGGCACGATGGGGCCACCCTGGGATTTTTCGCAGTTGGCGGGGCAGCCTTTCGTGTGTGGCTGGCACACTACTTGGGCCCCCAACTATCTGCGGTCGGCCAGCGGAGCACCGTGCTTCGGATCCCGCTACCCTCCATGACCAAACCTCCGACACAACAGCAACTGGTGCATCATACCCGGCGTACATCGCAACACAACTGTTCAGACCCATCCTCCACCTTACGGCTTCACCAGATAACATGCCGGAACACGACGGATCGCTTGGCGGCATGACTTTATCTGGTGGGTGGGTAACCTTTAAGCCGGCAGCCGATGCTATGGCCTACCACCGTATTTACTGCTCGTTTAGCACTACCCAGGGGACACGTGTAGGTTGATCAAGAGTCAAGTAAATCCTACGGACGCGAGCAGTTCATCCCCCAAAAACCCCAATTACAAATGAAATCCCATCGATGCAGCAACCAACACAGTACGTACAGAAATAACTCATTGGTTTCACACAAAAGCTAAACGCAATACTACGAGTATATTTTTCTCGGTAAAATATTTGCATAGTAATTACTACAATCAGATGCAACTGGTGAGTCTCCGCATTTTTCTTCCATTTAGTTCTATTGGCTTTCTTACTTCGCGTTTTGTGTGGTTTTTAATATCGCGAGTACTTTGAATTTAAATTGAAACTTGACAAAACAGTGACCTGGTTTGCGGTGTATTCTCCTGGCAATGTTTCTTGTACCTCGGTATAGTCGTTAACTCCCGGTAAAAGAATCAGAGCGTCTAAATCTGATAGTCTTATTGAAAACCTGTGTAGTCGATGAGATTGAACGAGACATCGTTATCTGTTGGATGGGAGTACATCAGCAGCGTGAACACAAGGAGGTGGTGTTACAGTCAGCTCTGTGCCACGCGGCGCCATTGTCGAACAGTGTCGCTTGTAGCGCAGGTACAGTAAGGTAGATTTATCGTTTAGGAGATTGATACACTATATTAAAAAACATAGTCTTATGCACCAAACGCTTTGAAATACTTTCATTGTGCGTATAGCTCCGGAGTGTTTCCGATAGCTATAATGGTTTTTCACTACAATGGTGAAAAACTTATTTCTAGGCAAGCGTGCTGTATAGTCGACTACTACCATCAAAAGATGGTCAAACACGAGCCTATCAGTTTTATTAAAAAAAGGTTTCTCTCTGTGATTTAGCACATCGATGAAATTCAGAAGATGGTCAATTTGCTACACAAGCAGTTTCCCTGAGCGTACAGGCACGATGGAAGTGCTATTGATAGTGTGGACAATTGTCTCACGCGACCACCTGGCGACTGCTGCACATTATGCGATTGACTCGCCTACAGTCGGCGGGGTGCAGCAGGATTTTATTGTATGTTAATTAGACACAAATAGTGATATAATTTTTGAGGAAATACGCAGTAAAGGATTAAAAATAATCATTTCAAAATCCTTTACTGCGTATTTATATACATATATGTATAGGTAAAATATTATTAAGATATTTAATAAAATATGTATGTTGTCTTGTTTTCTTAATAATATTTTTTTTATGCACCTGTCACATTGTCTCTCCACTACCCTAAGTTGACTGGTAGATGTTTAAGGCATTAAGTCCCCTTGCTCCTTTTGTTGCATAAAGATTTATTAAATGATCTTTTTTTATAGACTCTCTTTTGACCACAATCGATAATGATGATAATGTGGCTGACGTAGAAGCACACTAGCCTAGATGTAACCTATTTCCTCTTCACTTTAAGACCACAGGCTGTAGCTTTCAGGAAACACAAACTGCGGCGGGGTATTCCACACTTTCGCTGTATTTACAATGAATATGTTCATCATCATTCAACTCGACATTAACGTGACAAAACAGTAAAGAAATTAAAATAAAATTTAATTAAAATTAGATTTAGGTACACGGGAATTCAATGATACGAGTATGAAGTGTTCCAGATTAAAGACTTTGACAAATTAGTCGCCAACAATGATGAGTTCTGTTATCATTGAGAGGGTCTCAGTGGGCTCGGTGGGTCATTACGAGGCGCTGATAAAGCCATCGCCTCATTTACTCAGTCCTGTTTCACTCTCTTTCTAATAATTCTCAAGTTTCTCAGTTTGAATATTGTTGGCCGGTGAATTTATTTCATTGCTTAATTCAATTATTGTAAAGTACTGGAAGTTACCTTGTTGCCAGATAGCCGTTCTGTTTCAGCTGTACTGGTCGGCGCTGTTTGAAATTATTTATGTTTATTGTGCCGACAGTCACGTGCTGGCGCTCACGACGAGAGTAAGTTTATTGCTGCACGGAGTACTCTTCAAACACCAAATAAATTGTTGTTGTGACTGCCGCAATATTTTATTTTCAACGAATATATTGTTTTCTTAGAATGTTCTTTGATATCAAGAGGGTTGTACCTACCTACATACATAATGTTATAGGGTTTTTGCTTTGTATTATTCCGAGAATCACGAAACGTACTTTATATAGGTTTCATAAAAAAATATTCTATGAAATCAATCATCGTACACCGTTCACGTTAGGTACACTTTGATGTTATGTTTTATAATGCGACACAGGTCCGTCGGAATTTTTTTCATAGCTGACATACTGTGCGAGTTTGTGGTGACATTGTCCCAGTTCGGGAGGACACATTGTCCTAATTGATTTTATTTTAAGCTCGTGTTCAATATCGCGCGGACAGTTGGGGACGAGGGTCGTGACGTCAAGCCGCGCGTCGGCTCCCGCGCCCTGCGAGCTGTGAGCTCATGCGACGCGACGTCTCATAACATTGCCATGGCTGCAGAGTTCGCCTCACTCCGACGCTCTTTTACGACAAATCAAGTTCCAGCGATGTGTCAGAGAAATGTAGGAACCTTCCGGAGATTGATTGTCGACGACAGGCTTCTTAAACCCAATCCAAGACTGATTTCAGACTCCACATTCGTATGTAACAATCACTTGTCACAAGTCACTGAGGTTTATGTTTGGGGAACATAATGAGAAATACAGATTTTTCTTGGTATAGTGATTGTTTCCGACAAATTGAACCATCTGGCCAAAATTATGTGGATGCGCCTCTCGCACCCGCCTAGGCGGCAGTACGCAAATCTGTGCATTTATATGCGGCTAACAGCGCCTGGAAAGCGCGCGGCTGATCTTTAAATCCATTTTCTTTGCGAAATATTGATTGATTTACATATGCAATGTTCACTTTAAAGAATATTTAACCACCAATTTTTATGTGTAAAAATATTTCTAAAGATCCAAGCCGTTTCGAAGGAGCAGGGAAACGTTGCGAAATTACTAAATATTTTTTTTTGACAAAAGTATTAATAGCAAGAAAAAATCAAAATTAACCTGGCCGATACCGAGGAGTAGGCTTCAGAAAGTCACTGTTTTATGGCACTTTTCGGGCGTTTGGGCTTTAACTAACTGAATAACGGACTCTTTAATTATTAAAACATAATTTGGTAGATAATACGTGATCTACCAATTTAAAGTGAAAGTACATAGTGAAAAGTAGATTTTCTGGTGTACGAAAGGTGACTTGAATAACGTATGTGTTCGCCTCAATGTCCTGCGGGTAGTGTCGCATTCCGGCTGCTATCGTTCCTCGTCGATTACAACAAAGGTTCGCTCAGCACCTTTACCTCCGAGGTCACCAGGACTCCGCGCGGAAGGACGGAATTTAAAGTAGCTCCTAGTTTAGCTGGCGGCTGGGGGCGATATTATTCTGGCGGTCTGTGAACCTAAACCTTGTATTTATTACAATATTATTAGTGAAACACTGTGGAAATATATTATATAATAAAGGTAGGAAGCAAGGCTCATTATCTTCCGGTACTTTAATTTTCCAGTCCATGTGGTACAACTCCCCGCCTGCCCCGCTACCCTAGGGGAGGGGGGTCACCTGTGACCGTGTCCTCATTATGCATCCATGGTGAATGCTGCTTGGTTTCACATTAAATTAAAGGTCACATTCTGTGAAGGGTCCCGTGTGTTACTCAAAGCGACCTCCTTGTGGAATCTTACTCACGACGGGAACAAAAATGATGTATTATTTAGTTCCACTAAACAGTAGAATTTTTGGTACTAACTTTAAAAAAATCCACGTTTTAGTCAAACTACTTCTTACTAAGCGTGATGCCGAGTTTGTCGAACTAGGATCACCTATATTTGTTGGATCTTTTTATCTGGCCATACTGTTTTTTATGGCAAGTATGTACGTAATGTGGTTCTTTTTTGCAACTTAAACAAATTTAGCTGTTTTTAAGTCTAACCACAGTTCCATTAGTTGGACGCTAGAGGTCGATATCAGCAATCAAACAGTTATCAGTATCGTTAGCGGGTGCCACTATCAGGCACTTTCACAGGTGACGTCGCGAATGGGCACGCCACAATCATGGCGGTAAGTCCCCTCTTTGAGGCGTGGCTGGAAAGACCTCACGGCGTCCTTACCTTCCGGAAGTCGCAGGTCCTCACCGGACATGGTTCGTTCGGGAGGTTCCTGCACTGGATTCGTGCGGAAGTGACGCCCGGGTGTCGCCACTGTGCGGAATGCCCGGAGGACACGGTGGAGTACACAGTCGAGGTGTGCCATGCTTGGGCGGAGCATCGCCGTGCCCTCGTGGGGGCGATCGGCGGCGGAGACCTCTCGCTCCGGACCTTGGTTGAGGCCATGCTTCGGAGCGAGGAGGAGTAGCAGGCGGTTGCCGACTTCTGCGAAGCAGTAATGCTCGCAAAGGAGGAGGCCGAACGCATCAGGCAACGGCGTTTCCGCCGCCGCCGCCGCCGCCGGGATTCTGATCCCGATTTCCGGCCACCGTAGGCGCGGGCTTGCGGACAGTGAGCAATGGGTAGCTCGCTGTCCGGCCGTCCGGTAACTGTCCGGACCAAGCCCAAGTCGTCGACGGCGCGCACTGTTCCCGCGCGCCTCAAGGAGTTGTCAGTAACAGCAGGGACCCAGCCGGTTCGAAGCCTACTGGGGCCAGGGTTATCCGAAAGGGCGCTCGAGCCCCGGTATGAAGGCTAGAAGGAACGGGGTGGGTCTTTTAGTCAGTAAGAGTCTGACACTATCTCCCGCTCCGCCCAAGAGCGAGGAATATCATTGGATGATTTTTTCCCAACATAAAAAAAAAGGTGACGTCGCGAAATCGGCCCCTTTAGCGTCCACCCGTCACCTGCATGCACTTATTGAACATCATCATCAGCCTTTTTAATGTTCCCACTGCTGGGCCTCCTCTCTAGGAGAGGGAATGGGCCGTAATCCACCAAGCGGGCCCAGTTTGGGTTGGTGAATGTCACATGTCTTCGATTTTTGGTTCTAGGACATGCCGGTTTTCTCACGATGTTTTCTTTCACCTTTTTGAGAGCAGTGGTGATGAAATAAACAAAGTAATGTGCTTGGCTGGGTTCGAACCCGCGACTTACCACTCGTAAGTCGGGGCCATTACCACTCGGCCACCACAGCTCTCAATTGCTGTCTTTATTGACCGATATTATAATACCATCTCACTATTGTAATAATTTGCATTTGAATCGATAAGATTCGGTAAGAAAGTTAATTGATATTCTATTGTTTGCATACGTTATAAAAGATACGGCTAATATCTCGCTGATTAAATTCTCAAGACTTATTGGCCTAGTGCTCAGTCTTATGACCACACCTTTAAATCACATCGTCGTAGCTAGTCAGCTCCGCATCTTACCAGCCATAAAACCTAAAAAAAAGCTAACGCACACTTGACTTGTCGCCGACATGATTTCCTTCAATCCGTCGCCGGTGGTAGTCAAATAAAACGCTGGCGTAATACTCTCGGAGCGCGTCACCGCTCCGCGCTCGGATAATACGCGCCAATCCCCCGCGACAGCCGCACACTACTCACACTCACTCGCTCGCGATACAAGTGATCGAGCCGCGGATCCCTGATATATTGACTTCATACATGACACTGTTTGAACAAGGATTACCTTTTGACTACCTCGTCTTACACTATTGTTTTTCACTACTAGCTTTTGCCCACGGCTTTGCCCATGTACATAAAATATAGCCTCAGCACTCAGGAATATGGGCACGCCACAATTATGGCGGTAACTCCCCTCTTTGAGGCGTGGCTTGAAAGACCACACGGCGTCCTTAACTTCCGTATGATGCAGGTCCTCACCGGACATGGCACGTTCGGGAGGTTTCTGCACCGGATTCGTGCGGAAGTGACGCCCGGGTATCGCCATTGTGCGGAATGCCCGGAGGACACGGTGGAGCACACAGTCAAGGTGTGCCCTGCTTGGGCGGAACATCGCCGTGCCCTCGTGGGAGCGATCGGCGGCGGAGGGTAATATCCTTGTTGGCAAAAAAAAAAAATTAAGCATTATATTGTTTGGCATAACGTTTTCGCATAACTTTTTTTAGCATAATAATACTGTTGCATAATAATACTTTGGCATAATGCATAGGTTAGCATAACTATCGTTTAGTTTAATATGTTTTGGCTTAAATTGGAGTTGCATAAATTTTAAAGGCATAATATTTATTCGTCTAATAATCATGAGCCATAAATATAAAAAGTCATAATTGGATGAATGTAGCCAATATAATTTTAAATTGATCTTTAGGCGATGTTTTTGTGGCGACGTATTATCAGTTATTGGGTTAGGTTAGGTTTTATTTTTTTGGTAGGGGTGGGAAATCCATCATGAACGCTCATTAATAAATCAGTAAGGTGAAATAGTGTCTTCAACTTACCGTTTGGAGTTATTTTTTAGGGGTGCGTCTTTTTTTTTCTCTCACATGAACTTATTTGGTATATTTTCATTTCAATAATGTTCACAACATATAATAAACGTCAGATATACAAACTGTTGATATAATTTCTTTACATATAACATTTAACCTTTTGAATGTCGTAAGTTACACAGTTCGACATAAGCAATTGTCTTTCTATTGTGTCTCTAATTACGGCATTCGATGAGTTAAATGTTCTAAAACTTATTTCATGTAATGTTATTTGATATAACGTTTATTTAACCTAAAATCATTAGATAGAAATCGTTTAAAATATATATTGATAGTAATGATACTATAATTATGGTTAAACACCCTAATTTGAGGAACCAATAACTTTTCTGATATTTTGGTCACAAATATATAGACGGTTACTTGGAAGCATTTTCAATATTAAATTAAAATAGTGTCATAAAAAGTCAACATGTTGTGCTACAAAATTTTGTGACAGAACCGAATTTACGGAGTCTTGTCTTGTCCGCAGCGCCGAAGCCGTGACAGAAACAATGCATGCTGCATGCCTGCTTGCATGCTGCATGCCTGCTTGCATGCTGCCTGCCTGCTTGCATATCTATTCAAGTTACCATGACAAACTATACTTACTAAAAAAATAAAAAAATCCCTAAGCAGGTACTTATGTTACCTGGAGGTGTTGTTCAAACTTCAAACAGACAGCAGTCTAGCACGACGTTGCTGATTTTCTTTTAATTTCGTAGCACAAACACATTCGTTTTTAAAGTGTCGAAAGCACTAATCACTAGTGATCACCTTTTCATATAACGTACTTGCCGACCGTAGTGAGGAAACCAATATTATTATGTTACTTACCCATTTTTTAGGGTTTATTAGTTTTATTCTCTGAATTTTGTTATGCCGATGTAAATTATGGCAATATATTTTGTGCTAATCATTAGTAAACCGCGGCGGAGACCTCTCGCGCCGGGCCTTGGTTGGTTGGTTGCGGCCATGGTCCGGAGCGAGGAAGAGAGGCAGGCGGTCGCCGACTTCTGCGAAGCAGTAATACTCGCAAAGGAGGAGGCTGACCGCATCAGGCAACGGCGCTCTCGCCACCGCCGCCGGGATTCCGATCCCGATTTCCGGCCACCGTAGGCGCGGGCTTGCGGACAGTGAGCAATGGGTAGCTTGCTGTCCGGCCGTCCGGTAACTGTCCGGACCAAGCCCAAGTCGTCGACGGCGCGCACTATTTCCGCGCGCCTCAAGGAGTTGTTAGCAACAGCAGGGGCCCAGCCGGGTCGAAGCCTACTGGGGCCAGGGTTATCCGAAAGGGAACTCGAGTATGAAGACTAGAAGGAACAGGGTGGGCTTTTAGTCAGTAAGAGTCTGACACTATCTCCCGCTCCGCCCAAGAGCGGGGGTTGTCATAGGATGATTTTTGCCATAATAAAAAAGCACTCAGGAATAAAGCAGCTTTCTATCGTTGAAAAATTTTTAGCAATCAGACCAGTACTTCCAGAGGTTACCTCCTACAAACAAAAAAAAAACATAGATACAAAAAAAAAATATTTACCTATTTATAATATTAGTGTAGTTTGAGGATTATATTCTATTTCGTCTATACACAGTGATTTATGTGAACATCAATTTAATAAATATCTCCTTATTTTTTTATATGTCACAGTCAATCTCGGAGCAAAAGTGGTTTATTTATATTCATGAGTATTTCCAGCCCTCGAACGATTATATCAATGAATTAAAGACATTGTCTTTAAGTGCGAGTTTTACCTGTGTGTAGTCAGGTCCTGTAGCTATTTATTGAGTGGTCCGGGGCGGCACCGTGGCGGCCCATGGAGCGGCACGCCATTACCGCCCGCCCCACCCGGGCCGGACCACGCGCAAATGAAACCGTCAGCCAAATGAAACGCCCGGGCTATTGCATTCTATTACCTGCACTGCCAACGTTGTTGTTTTACTAACGCCCCTACCTTGTGCTATGGAAGCGTAACGTTATTTTATTTGCATTTCGACGAACCTTTTTTTTGTTTTGTTTTACAAAAAAATATGTACCTATTAGGAAATTTTTAGCATTTTTTCCTGCTTTTGATAGAGTATACGGCTATACTCTATGGAACTTCTAGTTTCGTCCTGAATTGCCAATCAAGCAACCATTACAGACCACTGTTCCGTATAGTCGCTGTAAACGGTTCAATTTAAAGCGTCAGATACGTCAAGTGATAGAATGTGCCACAACAAGACGCGCAACGCTTAATCTATTGCCCCCAATATTTTTACGACGCATTCAGTGGCGCGGTGTTGTTGGACAATATGACAGCATTAAGCGTTGTGTTGGGGGACATTCTGTCTGCTATTGTGATTGAGGCTTGAAAGAACCGCACGCACAGCCACGCCCTGAGGCGCTGTCACGGCTACCGGCCGGTATCAAGGTGGCGCGGCCGGTGGGGGCACATCTGTAGCATCTGTCTCGGTGGTCGCTACGACGCTACGCTGCGCGCCGCTACGCCGCTACGCCGCTACGGGCCGCTACGAGCTCGCCCGACCGAGTAACTGGGTGCTACGAACCGTAGACCCAATTCCACGTTATAAAAGTGGGAGTTTCTTGTTTATGTTTATTATTTTTATCGCGAATCTGTTGTTCCCCGCTCAGGAAGTTTAACTTGAAATGAGTTCGCGTTATGACGAGAAAGCTCCAAAAAGCAGTTTGTTATTAAATATTTTGGAATAATTAAGTTATATTTACAAACTTTTTGAAGCACTCTTTTGAAATATAGTGTAGTTAGTAAATGTTCAGCGCTTTCATAGAGTAAACTTCGGTCTGTAAGATTTGTGTGGTGGAATATATTAGCATGATGCAGGTCGTAAATTATAATTTAATTCCTATCAAGTTCGTGTGAAAGTATAAACATAAAGTGGGAGCATGAAGTTTTAATTAAACAAGTTACAGTTAGTATTTAGAATTGCAAAGTGCGCTGCATATAATACGCAGACGGTGCCGCTCGCACCACGCCGCCGCTACGCAGCTGCCACGCAGTCGCCACGCTGCCGCCACGCCACTGCCACGCAGTCGCCGCGGCCGCACTCGCTGGCTACAGCCGACCACTTCTTTCTATTTGCATTTACATGCGTTTTAAGCAAGAAAATACATTATGCTCGCCCGAAGCAATTTATTTGATGTGACGCTTCTATTTAACTTGTAAGGTTATACGCAATTTATTCGTTGAGCTATCGCCCGGAGCTTTAAGGTTTGGACGTTAAACATAAAGGCGTTTAAGTTTTAAAGTTAGAGTGGAAACAAACTGTACTGCGGTTTGTCGAGACGGATGGAATACAGGTCGAGCTCTGTGCACACGAGGTGTGGCGTCGGGCGGCAGGATCTGATGGTCGTACATTATTGTCATTCATATAACGTGGGTGCTGCTGCTGGGAGCGAGTTTGTTACCACTTATTATTGAAGTAGGTACTTCTGTTGCCACAGATTACGCGACGAAACAAACAATTCCGTAGTTTATGGCGCGAGTTGGTTGTGGCGGCGGCAATACGGCCGCGCGTGGCGCTCGCCTCACGACTCTATTTAGTGACACACGTTGTTCTAACTTCTTTTGCTTCAACTCAAATGTTCCCACAATAACATTTGTTTGTGTTTAGTTTCGTCTGCAATGCTCTTCGAGTTGCACAGAGAGTGAGGCTCATTACTACAGCGTGATGTAAAAGGAATTAAAACCGAGATGGCTTAAGTTTCGCAATAGGAATTATTTTAAAACGTGCAGAAGGAAGAACCGGAATCTGTCAGATGTCATGTGTATTTAGCGATTGGTGCAGGCTGATCGAGTCTTTGTTCTTTTTTTGGAACAAAGAGTCGTTTCGCATGACTGAATATTTTGCTTAAGTAAGTGCTTAGACGTGCGTAAAAGATAAGTTCTTGGTCGGGTCACGTGTTACGTGCAGCGTGTTACGTGTTCCATGTTCAGGCATCGTCTAAGTGGTCAAGATTGCATGTATAAAACTATGTGTAAATATGTGCAGTACCTCACTAGCACGATGTAAAGCCGCAGCAAGTACCTGTGTATTAAATTATGCCTCGTTTACTATTACTTAAGAAAGCCTTAAACTTAGAAGCGAACGAGGAGCGAACTATCAAGTTGGTGGATACTTTCACTGCTCACACGCGGTGGAATACATTACCGACAATTTATCGTAACATGTATGGTATACGTACCTATGCATGTACGTAGAGTGCGTTTACATATAAACACAAGAGCTGCTACTCAGTGTCACTTGTATATGTAACCGCTTTAAATCTACAGCAAAGTTTACTTAGGCAATTTAAGATTACCTAAGTAAACTATGCGTTAGTTTACACCAACTACCATTAAATCGTGTGCGTAACTCAAATCTCCTTCTATTTGCCTCCTTGTCTTTTGGATTAGTTTACTTACAGTGGTTTTTTTAACTTTTATTTATATCTTAGTTCAATTATAAAATTAATGTCATGTTAACATTATGTGTGCAATTTTATATAATCTGTGTTCTATTGAATAATACAAGATTAACTAATTCCATTTATTTATTTATTAAAATGAGAGTCAATAAACAAATGAGAGTGTAAGCCGGCGGACATCGTTACTTGAACGAAGGCTTGCCCGGCTGGCAACATGGCGACAATGGCGACCGCCGTGTCGCATTCACGTTCCCAGCTCATGTGTTTAACAAATAACACGGGTTTGTGACAGTCGTCGTGTTTATAGTGAGGGCGGAATTAAAACGTGTTACAGACAAGTACCTGCACCATATGGGCAAGTACAGAAAGTCCACTTGGGAACAGATGCGGTGTACCTAACTTAATCTTCTTTTTTAGGGTTCCCTTCCTAAGTCGACATAAATGGAACCTTTTGAGGATCATTTTGTTATCTATTAGTCCATCTTTTAAGACTCTTTTTCTCAGAAACGCATGCAAAAATGATGCTGAAAATAATATCAAGTATTGATAGATATCAAGTATTGATAGAGATATTGAAAATATCAAAATTAACACAATCTAAAGGTAATAACTGTTTATACTTTGTTCAGGCGCACACTCGCCAGGAAATCAAAACGTATAGTAGCAAATCTACACTTTCCGTTGACCTAGGATCCTGAAATTTGGCATGAAGCAAGGTCTTATAACATAAGTATAGAAAGTCTGAAAACAGTAATTTTGTAGTTACGTCACAAAAGACATTTGGGATTCGGCAAGATCTTCGAGGCTGCATTCGAAAATTGAGCTACGTCTTTACATAGGTAATGTTGTACGAAACCCTCGGTGCGCGAGTCTGACTGACCAAGTTTTTTTTAAATGCGACGTTTTGCAATATTTTCTTTATGAAAATTACTCGTACGAGTATGCTTCTGTAGAGTTCTGGGAGCAATTTGTCAAATTGTTGTTGTTATTGTTTTGTTGTGTTTGTTGTTTGATTGTTGTTGTTTTTTGTTATTTAGACTATCTGAATCACAAAGTAACACTATTCGCATTGTTGTGCTGGCAGTTCAATCACGAACCATTTAAGCTAAGCTACACTGAAACAGAAAGCTATACTGAAACTTCTGGATGGCCTCGCTTGTAGCTGAGAGCAAGCGGTGTTCAGGTCACAAGTAGTGTTATTGTGTACATTATAGAAAAATAACCGCGCCACGACTCCGGCTCGCGGTGGAGTGAACCTGTGCGCGGGCCGTGTGACGGGGCAAGATCACGGGCACTACTATCGTTATGTACATAAGTAGTAAAAAAATACTTTAAAAGTAGACTTGTAGAAAATCAATTTAGGAGATCTGTTGTAGACAAATTAGTAAACAATTTATTTTTAAGAAGCTTAAAACTACTTAGGGGAAAGTGGGGGGAAATCGGATAAAGGGTGAAACCGGACAGTGTCTATTTCATTACTCCGCGTATAGTTGTCTTGTTCTAACTAGTCGAGAAATACTTGGACGCTTACTTAATGTGCTTGCAAAAGGCTGCGACAGTAACATTTCAGCTCTTGTATTTTTAAACAAAAATTTAAAATAAAGGTGAGTTATCTAATATTTTGATGTTTTTTTTTAATGTTATCATTAAGTTTAGCTTAACGTATTGCGCCGACCCCAAATAAGATGGAACAAGGGCAGGAAGAAGAAGAAGATTAAATTTAGCTGTTTATTGTCATAAGCAGTTGTATTTTTTTTTAAGTAATTAGTTAGTCATACTTTCTGTAATGAAAGGCAGAATATAATATCTTTTAGCACCATACACGTAGAATGTTCCTAAAAGTTCCATAGAAGATCGAGTAAAGAAGATAAAATAGTAGAAGTGTTTTGAAACCTTCTACTTAAAAATGAGTATTTACTGATGGAATGAAAGATACACTGGTTGAAAATATTAAAACAATATAATCTCGACTATTCGGTTTGACTAAAACAGGTCTGCAACGTTTGGCTTTCAGCTATTCACATACAAAATACCTATCCGGTTAGACCCATAGGTATGGGGTGAAATCGGATTTGTAGTTTTTTTTTTTTTTTCTAGTTCTTAGTTGGTAATATTAATCTTAAATATTTTCATGCCAAAGTAATGCTTAGGGTATACTTAAACATTTATATTATTGATTATAGTCTGTCTAAAAAGTCAAACGACTTGGGAATTTATTATAATATTTAATAATTTAAATAATACTTATATGCGATACTTTCTATACGGTTCTTCTATTGGTAAACAATGATCAAGATCTCATAATCAACCTTAATTATTGAACCAGTGTTAACTATGTCAAGTTTCTTTTTATCTTAATAATTGCCCAAGTCGTTTGACTTTTTAGTCAGACTTTATCTCAATAAATATTTATAGTGTCTTTATCTTAACTATCCAGCATCCCCCACCTTCCCCTACTGTTGCCTCCTGGCAGGAACCAGCTATTATTTCTTGATAAGTTGACAACTATTTACTATCGACTTGGTCAACATCGTATTTTGTACGTATCATGTATAAAAGCCGACAAGAAAAAGCAGCAAAGCAGTACGAGCATACAATAAAATATTCCTATAATCAATTGAGCGAGCGGGCTCCAGAGTGTTGTGGGAACTTCATTACTCAGAGCCGACGCGGCCGCTCCACGTGATGTAGCTTCACGAAACAAAACTAGAATGGAAACTCGCACACAATTAAAAACACATTTCTAAGTCAACTCTAGAATATAAAGAGTAGCGTCCGTCCATCAATCATAAACGATGTCATCATTAGTCTTCATCAGCACACGCTCGTCCGAAATACAAAATGAAGCCATCCATCCCCACCATCAGTCTCCTCGCATCAAGTCTTTCATATTTTACTTTCCGTTGTTCCACACTACTGCTGCGCTAGTTCAGTTCAAATACACGCCAAGCTGTCGCAGGTGGTCGCTGACAGACTTGTCATCTCGTCGCTCACAACAATTACTCTCCGCAAGTGATTTATAATTTTCCACAAGAAATTGGACGGTCTTTTAAGCGGCTTACTTTGAGCGGCGGCGCGGTTTAGTTCGAGCCTCCTCGGTGAGCGCCTCGATAAGTAGGCGGCAGGCGCGCAATCGGCGTCGGTTTTTAATTTCCCTCGGGATCTGAACCTTAACGACCGAGACCGACTACCCGCGAGCCGACCCGCTGAACAGTGGCGACATTGTTTCTAATGCTTTCCTTTCAATAATGTCGATGAGGCACCGCCCGCCCGCTGCGCCCGCCCGGGCCCCGGCCCAGGCACCCGGGCCCCACGCGACACACGTCGTGAGGTATTTCGTTGTTTTAGAGAATTAAATCGCGCTTTTACTCGGAATGAGAGTTATTTCGGAGACTCACTCACGACGTTCCATAAATTGTTGCGTAAGGAGTAGCGACTCCGGTGTAAAGGTTACATAGCATATCAGTGTCGGCACGACTAATTTTAACAGACATTATACTTACATGATACTATTTAATTTTGGATTAAAATTAAGGTGAATATTTATTGTGCATCGCTGGCAGGCGTCGCTTCGAGTGGCAGCGAGTGACGGCTATGAGATATAAGAACAACTCTGGTACCTATGGTGACGGCGGAGGAGCGCTACGGCACGCGGCGCAGGACTTACTGTGACGACAAGCATTGTCGATTAACTACTGTTTGCAGTAGTCCCGGCTGCGGCTCGCGGTGGCGTAATGGACGGCTTGCACTACAAACTAAGTGCATCGGCAGCTTGGATTTCCTGCTCAATAAAGAAGAGGTATCGAGCAAATCTAAAGTATACCCAACCCAAGTCTCTGTTTACCCACCCCCCGCCAAACATTTTGGTTTACTAGGATCAGTTTTCGGTAGTAGTTTATTTTACTTGAGTTCGGCACTAAACAACCAGCGTTATCGTAGGAAAAAGGTCGATCATGAATATTGTGAATTCATGGGAGGTAGTAATATCATAGATTCGAGACAACAGTTCACAGTAGAGCAGCAAATATCAGTGCGACTATTAACAAGTGTGCCTACGGGGACTTATTAATACCTGTCAACTGTGTATCGTGCAGCCTGTGGCAACAAGCCGAGACACGTTGCTGGCGGCCGCTGTAGCGCACATAAATGTTGGTAGACTGGTAGGAAATAGCTGTTATATAACGTAGTTGCCCTGTAGTGAATCGAGTATAATTATAGTCACTTGACGTAAATAATTTAATTCGGGTTTCAAATGTTTTTTATGGTTCTGTTCCTCAAAAGGAGAAAAAGCGGAACCTTTATAGAATCACTTTGTAGTCCATCCGTCTGTCTGTCTGTCAAGACCCTTTATCTTGGGAACGCGTAGAGGTATCGAGTTCCAATTAAAACATACTCAGGTCTGCGGACTCTTGAAGCTGTAAAAAAGTCAAACTTGTAACTTAACGAGAAAAAAAGATACTTTGGTTTATGTTGCAAAAAACCTACATTTCGACACTTTTGAGGAAACCAAAATTCATGGGGTACTTCCCGTTGACCCAAAATCCTGAAATTTGGCATAAGCAAGGTCTTATAGCACATTATAGGAATAAATCTGACCACTGTTGTAAAGTTACATTTCTTTTTTTTTGCGATTTGGAAAATCTTCCGAGACTCCATTCCGGAATTGAACTATTTATACAGACAAGTTTGTACGGAACCCTCAGGGCGCGAGTCCGACTCGCACCTGCCCAGTTTTTTTTTTCATATTAACTGTTGGTCTTTCGCACGTTCGTCATCATATTGAATATGCTTTTCGCAAAAATGGACAATTTATTCATTAGTTTCACCAAATGGTTTAGGTAATATTGTTTGACCCGTAAAATGTAAATGGCGGAAAACAAGACCACGACATTTACTTGGGGATATTTTCTGATGTTAATTTTTTTTATTGTAGCTCAGCCTTGTTGTACACAGCCTTAGTACTCTGGGGAAGTCCTGGGTTTGTCGTAAAAAATAATAATCGACAAGAACAGGTAGACATTCAAACCTTAGCCAAGCGTTTACACAATGCCGAGGAATGAAAAGCAGTTAAACTAATACTTTCTTGGAAACCGCGTCGCGTAAAAACAAGGATATTTTCGTTATTGTAGCTTGAAATACAACGGAAAATATTAAATGCATTTCGTTCAAAGATATAAAAGGTTGGAATCTCCATTTATCGCAGTGATGGCTGACATGCGGCTCAAGTCGCCGCGCGACGCGACGCGCATTCTACGTAAATTCTGTGCTGCCTGTGCAAGTCCGCGACAGGCGCGTGTCGCGTGCGACTGCGACGTGCGACAAGCGCGACGTGCCCCTCCCCCTCCCGCCTCCCTCCGCTCGCGCCTCGCGCCGCTCTCGTCCTCCGCCGCTTAAGCCGCTTTGCACTACCCATTTTCCGCATCACAATATTTCGCACATTTTACCCTCGAGGAAATTTTTATTTACATATACGTCTTAGATTTTACATCTCGTGGAAATCCGAGAATCCTCTCTTAAATAGCGCTTAAAATGTACATTGTTGTAATATTGTGGCGCCAAGTCGTTCCACGGAAGAGAGAATAATAACTGGGCTTTTAAATAAAACCTTTTACCAGAATACGGAACGAGTACATAACCTGCAAAGAATAAATGTAAAATGTAAATTAACGTAAACATTAGCTCTGATTTAGGAGCTATTGGAACTAGCAACAAATACAATTTATTGTGAACAAAATTCGTTCACAATTGAAGACATTCGTTAGCGAGTCCGAGTTGGAGTCGAACAAACTCGACGAGTTAGCGGCTGTGTACCGTATTGTAAAATTAATTCTGTAAACTAATACACTAGGCGCTCTCTGCTAATTTTTCCCGGGAGTCTGAAGTATTCGCATAAATTACCCAAAGTTTCGCGACTAAATAAATACTTGGAGTTCTCAGTAAACGCTGCGTTATTAACATGACTTACAGATATTGTTATATTATGTTTGTGTTACTTGCCGAGAATCGTAAATAAAACAGATGTTGTAATTTATATTGACTGGCACACCTGTGCTGAAGCTGTTCGCTTGAGTCTCGCCTAGTTACACAATATTGTGTGACTTGAGGCTGTCGATGGCGGGCCGCTCTCCTGGGAGCTCGGCACAACCCGCGCGAACGCCAGGTAAGCGCACTTTGTGAGGATCCGTGTCATCGGGTATCAGCCTACAAGTTACACGATTATCTGTGATTTTGGATGATTGTGTTGTTCTATTTTGACACAATGTTTAATAAGTTTATCAATGAATTACAATGCTCACTAGTAAAACGATAGATTACGGCCACACTTGCTTCTTATCTGAAATAAGCTACAAAAGTATGTAAACTGGACCTCTTCTATAAAAATCAAGGTCTACTATTTTAAATAAGTCTAAAATTGTCTTCTTCGTTTTAGTCAAAGGTTATGTCTTATGTCTGAGTGGGTTTCCGCACTTAGCCCTATGCGGACCATTGTACGTGGGCCATGGCGGCCACAACCTGAGCTGGGCTTATTCCAACCAGCCCACTTCCCTCCAAAAATAGATAAGGCCTCTTAGGTTTTTCAAGGCTTCAGTAAGGGAGTTCGGGATAGTTTTAGGCGCAGATCACTTCTATCTAGTCAAAGGTATGAGTAATATAGTCTGGGCCTGCTAGATGGCCACTGCTTTAACCGTTAGCGTAACATAGCATAACAGCCTTACGATGCTTCCACTGCTAGGAATCAGGCCTCTTTTCTAGGAGAAGGAATGGGTTGTAATCCACTATGCTGGCCCAATGCGGTTAGGTGGAGGTCACGCGTATTTAACCGTTAATGATATTCATATCTAAATCATGTGCTACATGAGCACTGCAAGCGCTTCCGACTGCATTTGGACACCTGTTACCGACACTCTAAACGCTCGGATTATATCACAGCCTCGCTCAGCTCAGCTCCGCTCCGCTCAGGCCACACTTACATTCGTTGTAATTAAGTGGCGGATTTATTGCCGGAATTATGTCCCGGAACGAGTCATTCACAGGTGTACCCGCTACCCACTACCAGCCGCGATAACAGATACTTTAGGCACGTTTATAAGCCTCCTTATCTCAAGTCTAGACGTTTTTATGACGAGAATGAACTTTGATTTACATTACGTGAGCCTGAAACTATGTAGATCAGTATCGATATTGTTTTGAAATCATGATTTTGTCTAGTCGAGTGTAAAGTAGTACGAGTAACCGGTTTTTTAAGTATCTGGTGTGTTCAGTGGTGTTTACAAAGCTAATTTAAAAATCAAATATGCGTCAAATATTTCCATTAAAAGACCTTCGAAATCGTCAGCCAAACAACACCGTACGGGGAGCATAAAATCAACCGTATCATATCATCTCACGTGGGACATGTACGAGTGTGGCCGATATTCGGCTCTCTGTTTACACCCGCATTTACGAGCCGCGTCGTAAACCCGCGCCCAATTCACAGCCAAATCTTTATTCAAAGTGTACATAAAATCGCAACAAAAATACGATCGTTGTTTTATGTGTTGTATCGTGACAATTATGTGTAATGTCGTGTTAATGTTCCGCGGTATTTGACCTGCCTGCGACAAGCGATGATACTGGGAAAGAACCTTTCATTTAAAGTTAGGTTTAGTTGAAAACCTGCGTCAAGCAACTGCTACGTAGTTATCTGGCATTATGTTGAACTGGCCCTTGCATGCAATGTTATTTATTTTTAATTAAAGCTTCTACTTGTTCTTCCATTGTGTGTGTCTGTGTGCTAAATAAAAGTTTTTCCTTCAAAATAATGTCGAGCGCAAATTGTATATTATCCTGATGAACCCATTGTACCTATCTTCTTTTGGAGGTAGGCTCAAGTTTGAATTACCTTATTTGACTATGTTATATATCTGCATTCACCTGTTGTGACGTAATACTGACGTCACATAGTGAGGCTCGTTTACTCTTTGCTTTGTCGTGTCTGACACGGCTTTGTTGCGGAGGCTTAAGACGCCAATCTACGATTCCCAGTAGTCTGCATCGTGTTCAGCTGTAAACATAGCGGCTTACAACGAGACGATAGATTTAAAGGGTAGTATGTGTCAGCCAAGTTTGAGGAGCAAAACGGCGAGACACTGGCCATTCATAGGTCAATTATATCATTTCGGGAATTTTTCACACCAACGTAACTTTAAAACTATTTGATCGAAGCGCTTTCGATTTCAAATGTCTGGTAAAACTTTCTTCTCCTTACATATTCCATATTTAAATGTAAAATCAATAATCATTTATTAGATAATTACATCTGAAAATTACAATTTTTAGACTTAACAGTTGGTGTGGAGAAAAGTGTTATTGAATGTATATTTAGGATAAAATCAAAAATCATTAAATCATGGGTTGGTTTAGACGGCATAATTATGAGTGCGGGTATTTTACATCATTTCATCAATCTGGTAAGTATTTTGTAGTCCATTGCGGAGGCCTGCCGTAAGGAATCCTCCAGCATCTCTAAGTTTCACCGTCCCAGATATAATCTCGTTACTCCCGATGACGCTATTACTCGGCTCCAAGAGAGCCATAAGGAAACCAGCACATTCTGAAAACACAAACCACTTGCACCACGATGCTCTCGCCAGTTCCCATCCTGTCTCTTGCTCGAGCCCACTCCTACCGCTTAGCCTGTAGTTTTAAATTCGTCCCTAAAGAATAATCTATGTTCGATCCAGTCTGTCCCTTGCCGTCTAGTCCCAGCAAAACCCTTAGGGTGCAGTCGCTTAATTTAAATTTTTTATAAGGCCTGCTTCTTCTGAGCCGTCCTGTTCTGGCCTCAGCTTAATTTAATGAGGGCGCTACAGATAAGTCATATTTGTATTTATGCCGACTCGGATATGAACTTGAGAATGGACCGGAACCAGCAAACAAGCATGCTTGACAAAAAGTAACGATATTCCACCAAAAACATAAACGAGAGCTTTTGTTGTACGGCGTGACTTGGCAAGTTGATACACATTTGACTAAATTGTACATAATGATATATATAGTAATTCAAGTTGGTGGGAAGCAACTTGCAAAGTCGCACTGTTCAATGACAAATACAACATAATTTTAATTGAAGGAACTAAAGAAACGGGCATGACGAGACCTATGATAAAAAGAACTTTAACAGAACTTGTTATACAGTAAGATCTAACTTCTTTTACATGTGAAGCAGTAATAGAAAACTTCTTTCACATTTATGTTTTTGGTTGAATAAACTTGGGAACTAGGCTAGACGGAAGAAGGGTGTTAGGTTTTTTCAAGAAAACAGCTGGGATATTAATAATGGTCGTAGGCAGATAACCGAACCTTCAGTGATAGTCTACTAACCTTGACACTAGTTATATAATTGTGAGATTTAACGTATCTACTGCTTCTGTGTCAGCAGGTATTGTAAAACTGACCAACTGCTATCGACAAACCAAACGTTATCTACCTATTTTGTCTAATTTATTTGAAGTTTTAAGAGTATATAAATGTATGTTTTTTAATGTCAAAGTTTAGAAAATGTGATTCTGAGTTAAGGTTCACCTCATAACCCGAGTTCAAGGATTTTGTATATGCTTCTGACACCCCTCAGGCCGCATAGAGCGTGTATGGCAACTTAATGTGCATATTAGCGATAACTTAGCATATAACGCGCACCTGTGAGCGCTCATAAAGAATCGTTTTAATTCCATTACCGCTTCATTTTGATTTAGTTGCTCTCGAGCGATCACGCGCCACGCCTTATTGAATACTTTGAGATCATGTCATAGCTCTAACGCTTTTTAGGTACCGAAGAATAATGTCGTCAGCTGTACAGTAGGCCGCATGCCAAGACTGTGGTAAAGTTGACCCAGAGCTGACCTTGTGTGGTAGATACATAGTTTCAATAGAATTATAGGCCTGCTTATACTGGTTTTGTCATCGCTGACGCAAACTTAGTACTAACTATTAGTTTCAAGGAGTATTTAACAACATACTTAGGTATAGTTAGGTATTTAATGGTGATCAATTTTAATATCGAAAGTTATGTTCTGTTAACTTAGTCATGAAGTGACGTGTGCTGTATTTCGCGACACCTCATTGATAAAACAATACCTGCGGGTGCGGGTGTGCCTCGTGAGCTCTCTTATGTATTCGCGCATATATATCAGTAAAATAGGTTATTGAGATTGATTCCATTCCGTGTGTTGCTGATATGCTGCCGCTGAACGCGATCAAATTTAGATGAACACCAAAATTGGTCGACAGATGCTCCGAATTGATACGTGATAGTTTAATTAACAGAACAGTTTTCACAGTTACATCGTATTGGTACTCTCTCATTAAAGCTAAATCAAGTGGTACCGGCAGTAGCCATTTTATTTCAAGAGGGTTGTTGATTTGTTATCAATTGATACCTGAAAAAAAAAAACAGAATTGTTTAGAAACAGATTATGAGATTATGAATACGATTCTATTTTCTCACGGGTGTTATAAAACAATCGTAACGCATCAGGCACGTGTTGTTGTGGCAGCAGTTTAGATAGAATGTGGAAGCTGGAACGCGCCGATATCTTCAACAAGCAGCGACGATGTGTGCACAGAAGGACCATGTGCTGCAGTAGCCCTTATAACCTAGAAACATACCTATTTAAATTGAACCTTCAAAGGCCCAGATATCCCGTTTCACCAGTCTAAATAAGGGCATCGACTATGTCGTTTTAGGTTATGCCAGTGTCTTTTGACTCAGCCGTTCACACAACAAAGCAAGCAAAAAGTTGATTTGTTTGACCTATCGGTTTCATAGTGACTGGTGCGCTGGAACTTACTAAGAATCTACTTGATCAAGTTCATCATCTTGTCAGCTTTGTGATAGTGGTACTTCTGTGTCTGCTCGCGCAGTGCTCAAAGGCAGCGTATAATTGGGCGCGCGGCGCAGACGCCGGTCGGACCGGTCCTCCTCCCGCTCGCCCCCCCTGCTCCCCTGCACTCCGCGCTCACGACCAGTTCTGCGAGCTAGTGGCACTCGCAAAAACTGCCACAGTCCCGCCGCAAGCCTCCGTCCTATTTGTTTTGGTAATGTCCAAGTATCGCGGTCAGTAGAAAAACGTGAGTGTCGCGGAATGTCAGCGGTGTCGGTGCAGTGTCGCGAGTGTCCAGTGTCCGTCATGTAGTGTCGGCGGGAGATGTCGCGTGCAACAACATGCTCGTCGTCCGCCATGCGAAGGTACCTCCTACAGTCCTACTTGTCGTACTGTGACTACGGTGCCCAAGGGGGGCTCACCGCTCACTGCAGCCTGTTATCACTTGATAGTGAACTTCGATTACTGAGCTTCGAGCTGTGACTTGATTTTTGATTATGCACTGCCAAAATTAACGGTTCTTGATAAATATTTTAGTGTAGTAGTGATAACGTTATGCCAAATCATAAAGCAGGTGTAGGCGTTGAGGCCACTTTTACACTTTCCTTAGTCATAACACGATCGTTGATCCTAATAATATTTTATGGACATTAAGCCATCGATTTAAATATCTTGAGCACGGTAAGCGCGTTGTGTCAGTTTATATTATGTTTACATGTGTTTAACGTAAGACCGCGCTAAAAGCTCTCGGCTCTTCCCGCTGGGGACCATCAGTTGCAGGCAATATGCTCCACTACTTACAATAATCTACTCAGATTACACCGCAGTGTAGTGGATTTCGTATTATTATCCACTAAGAAAAGAGAAAGATCGTACAGGCTGCGTGTCCCGGGGGGAATGTTAGAGGATGTTACAAGCGCGAAACACAATGTTTATAGTCTGTGACTCCCCAAAGCTCCACTCGAGTGTCGATAAATAAAGTGAAGCAGGAGGTAATGCTGCTGCTTATCATCTGCGGGACATTAGGGGCAGCCGCGGCTAAATGACACGGCACTAACATTGCGAACCTTGCAATAACCCCGAGCAATGGCGCGGAAATTCGCGCAACTCCCGCTAACGCCATGCAGATGACGTCTTCATCGACTACTCAATGATTTACTTATCAACTCATCAGCTTTCAGAAAACGATGCACGAATTTTTCTGCGCGTAATTTTAAATATCCGATCACTAGCTCTAATCTTTTTATGCAACACGGCCAAAATAATGTCTTTCTTTGCATGGGATTATTTTTAGAGCTTTAATTACTTTTTCACAAAGTATTCCCCAGTAATTTGTAACCATAAACATAACATACATCACCACGCTTCGCGTCATAGAACTGTATGAAACAGTAGTTTCTGACCGCTCGACGTGCTTTAGGAAGCTCGCGTTCGATATGACGTCCTGAACACATTTGCCCATTTATTTACGTACCATTTACACACTCAAGAAGAACAAAAACATTACACACTGCATGCGATAAGGAAAGAATGTGTCTGTATGACAAGTCCTACGCTTGATCTATTTGATTACTTTGTGATAAGTTAACTCATGACCTCGATTTTGCCTGATAGAAGTGATAGATGTTGATGAGAGTTACAATGCAAGATGAAAAATAAAAAATACACTGGCCTAGTGACGGTATGTTTATTGCATGCTTTATGTAGACAGAAAGTACAGAGGCAAACTTAATGCCTTAGATATTTTCAACTAGTTGAACTTCAGTGCTATAAAAAGAAATAGAGTTAGGTGCAATGTTAATAAGAAAAAAGATATGCGGATACAAAAATTAAAAAATAACAGTATGTGTTTTCATTTACTCCGTCCGATAATGGAGTGGATCTTCTGTTCTCTTCTACAGAATGTATGTGACGTTGCATATTGTGCTGTTCTGCCGAGTGCTAACGTTTTACGCCACATGGTGAGCAAACAATACGATGCACCGATACGAGCATTTTATGGTAAAGGTGTTCCTACCCCCACCATGCAGTATTTTACAGAGAATATCATTTGTTTGATATCCCACCTATAAACAGACTACATTTACGTTTCAAGTCGAATATAAACGAAGTAGCATCATATAACCTGATAATCTACCATGATCTTTCTTTTCAAACTCATCTAGCTTTTTACTGTAATGTAATAATTTCTTCCCAAAATTCAAAACTAGCTTTGAATATGAGCAAAAGCTACACCAGACTTGCCCAACATTCTCAAAAATTAGGTCAGGTAGACTATTCATATTTCGGCTTTAATTCTTGAGTACTGTGTACTTTTTCCTCGGCCGTCGATACGAAAGCTGGAGTTTTTGTTCGTTTGGGAGCTATGTAAAAGTCATCAGCGGATACAAAGTAAACAAACAGAAGAACGCGGGCTGTCGGCGAACAGAGAAAAACTTGCATAACTTATAGCAGGACACCGGACAAGGAACAATTGGACATGGAACTTCGCTTGAAATAAATGTTTTATTTCTGTGTAAATTTAGAACTTCTTTTGTAAAAAAATAAACTATCCTGAGTGTTTTGAAATACAATAAAACCATTATTCTGGTTACAAGTCTTTTCAGTATTTAATATTTTTAACAAGCAATGTTGTTAAATTATTCCGAGTACCTACCTAACTTATTTTTTGTGTCATTTATCTTGGAATACTGTTGATTACACTCGCGACAAGTCGGTACAGCCTGTGGCGACATGCTAATTAATTGCTGTTTTAATGATTACATTCTGACTTTCTAAAGACCATTAATTGATTATCTTTTAATTATCTATATATATTTATCGTGCAGCACGTTATCAGAAAGCTGATGAGATATCATGCTTCGAGGTCTGAGGCGATAAAGCCCTTAAGTCCACCATTCCTTTTTCCTGACATATTATTTGAAAACAAATAGTTACTGAATGTATGACCATGTTGTTACGGTATTAATATTATTCTAGTCAGCGAAACTATGTAGAATGGTATGTAATTTAAAGTAGAACCTAAACAAGCTGAACTGAAGTTTATGTCATGTGATACAGACAGAACGTTTGTTTAGGACAAGCACTGATTTAACGTGATTTATGTAGTCTGCTGATACAGAAGGACTGGCTTTTAGAAGAGGGTGAACGTGAATGAGGCGTAGTGGCGTACAATTAAGAAATAGAATGCTTGCAATATTTTCAAGCCTACTTTGCAAACGTTTTGAAAGGTCTGAGTTTATGGATATTATTTTTACATTAAAACCAAAACTCAACACCAAAACACAAATCAATATTTGCCTCGTCACCGTGCAATGTTAAATACCATCTTTCAAGGAGCTTTTATCATAATATGCGAGAGAGAGTCAAGCGAGCAAACCGATTTCCGACCTTTTGGAGGACCTTGTTCAACTTCTTAAAGCATTGTTATCCACATGTGTCCAAGTTGAGCACAGAACTGCTGTACTGGCATGGGACGAGGAGTCATTAACCAGTGCGCTGACAGGACAAAGCGCATAAGTACGGCGGGGGCGAGCGCTCGGGCGAGCCGGGTGAACGAACTGGACGCAGCACTAACGCACATTTGTACCTGCACTTGAACAATTAGTTTTGCATACGTGTGAAAATGCAGGCAGCTCTTTGTTTGTAAATCTTCCACCTACATTATATTTTCGTCTAGGGATGGTTGGATATGATGTAAATTTTCATAGTTTTGCATTAAATTTTCAAATAATTATATTCTAGGGTAGAGTAAATTACGAAAACATCATTGTACCTTATATTTAAGTGGGTTCAATTATTTATTTACATATATCACCTACTCCAGTATTAACACAATAACAAATGACGTCACTCACAGACACCTAACTACACAAGTTTTCCATTTTAGTGACGTAAACGCAGATTAATAAATAATCGTATTAAAGTTTTAGTTTTGCAACTTCAACCTCTGAAAAGGATACTCTACTACCTAGAACATCAAGGGATTACCCTTTCACAGGTTCCTTACACAGGTGTAGTTTTTATTAGTACAATTCCGAGCTCTACCAAAAAGCGGAAGGACATGAGATGAATACCCTTCTCAAAAAAAAAACACTTTGTTCTCTTAATTATTCGCAGCTAAACCAAAACGTCAATTCATGATGACTTCCACAGTTTCTCTCTAGATCATTCTAAACTTGAAGCTATTACTGCTGAATATTGCTTCATTCTCATCACAATGCGAGCATTATCATCCGCTCGCGCCACGCGTGCCTCAGACTCGCAAAAAGTGTTAACTGCTGTTTATAAGTGCCTAGATTGCATGTCATGTCATGGGACAGGACAATTTCAGAAGGCTAAATAGCTATAAAACTGTGTGATCAGAACAAACCTTTTTTATGAGTGTTCTAATTTTTAGATGTTTGCAGACTGATATACAATTAAATTAATTGTGTTCTTAAATAAAAATAATAAATATTAAAAATAATAATAAAAATTAATTTTTTTATCTGTTATAAACTAGTACTTGACTGCGATCCCGCCTGATGGTAAGCAGTGATGCAATCGTTGATGGTGAGGCGCACTAGTTTATTAAGAGCCTATTCACTCTAGCCTTGAAGACCCCTAAATTATAATCAGACGGAAAGACCGCAGCAGGCAAACTGTTCCAGTCCCTCGAAGTACGCGGTATTGGTTTTGAGTTATCACGTGCGTCGTGACGTGTAAAAGTGTTTTTTAAAACCTATTTTCAAAATAAATATCTATCATTTATCATTTAACTGCATCCATATATTTTAACTGAAAATGCAAAATATTTTTCAAAATCTACAAAATTGTCTTTTCGATAAAAAGACAGTTCAAAGAATATATTTCACATCTCGATTTTATTTATTAATAGTGATAGTCTATTTCAGATAAATACACTTAAGGCCAAGCGCCCGAAAAGTGCCATAAAACAGTGACTTTCTGAAGCCTACTCCTCGGTAACGACCAGGACAATAAAATTATCAACATTTGATTTTTTTGTGCGATTAATACTTTTGTCTAAAAAAATACATATTTAGCAATTTCGCAATTTTTCCCTACTCCTTCGAAACGGCTTGGATCTTTAAAACATTTTTACACATAAAAATTGGTGGCTCAATGCTCTTCAAAGTGAACATAGCGTAATATCAGTAATATAGTATATCAATCAATATTTCGCAAAGAAAATGGATTTAAAGGTCAGCCGCGCACTATCCGGGCGCAGCTAGCCGCAATTAAATGCACAGATACGCGCGCTGCCGCCTAGGCGTGTACGAAAGTTGTGTTTATTTAATTTCGGCCAGATGGTTCAAGGGACTAAAAGCCTTAAGGAAGGTTCAATTTGATAGCGGATGTGCAGGACGTAGATTTTAATGCAACGTGTGAAGTGGATCGTCTGTAGGTTTCATCGTGTGACTCGTGTGTAAAAATCGATGAAGTTAATACATGTTATTATAATACCATTGATTTCGTTCAGATTACTGACTAGGTCGCAGAGTTCGTTGATCGGATGAGATCACAGTTATTGAAATAAATTTTATGTTATTACTCTAATCTCTGCTAGGATTTCCTCTCAAACATTCCTCGTTTGAGAGGACTTGTTAGACTGTTTATTTTGTGGGCTCTAGACAGAGGAACGTTCCATCAGCCATAACGATAGTCAAACTTCATAAAGCTCAGTATCGTGACCCGCGGGTAGCGCACGTCACTCCCAGAAATTTAGAACTGGTTGACAACACTTGTCTTGACAGTCTTTATCGTTGCTGACATCTCTGTGGCCCTCTTGTTACTGTGGCTAAAGGATCTATAGCACAGTTACATTTATTGAGTTAGCGTTCGGGTTTTTCTGATAAGGATATTAAGAGACTTAGAGACTTAATTTTGTGTAAATCCAATAGTTTATATCGACAACAGTCAACAGTCTGATTTTGGCGAAAACTGGAGTCTTTTAACCTGTTTTATTATAGTTAGGTTACGCATGCCTACCTTATTATATTTCCAATTTATAAAATGCCGAGCCATGTTCTTATCAAGTCGTACTATCACTGAGTTGATAAGAACATGGCTCTAGTTGGACACTTTTACTTTCGTACTTAAACGTGGAATGAAGCGTAACCTGTATCTATGCTATTATTATTACGAGGATTCCGATCTTGAAACGCGTCAAGGGCGCACTTTAACTCGACCTCACCTTCCACAAACTGGAATAAGCAGAAAAACACACTCTACGTTGAAAAGAATAGAGTTCAAAACCGTAGTTGATCATAAAGTCGTTAATATTATGTGCTAGATAATAATTTCTTCAGAAAGACCAATCCGCGAATGCGAATTGAATGCGGTATACCTAAAACAAACTACCTGCTTGATAGAAATATGGGTTTTCATGTGTATGTTTTGGTTCGAGAGTGAAATATGACTGACATCACATATACAAGAGGTAGACAGATGTGCAACAGGTTTTTTTTTTGAGATGGGAAATGATCTAGTGGCTTTCGCTCTAGAGTGGAACAAAACGGTGTATCAGACTTTTACTAAACCAACACCTACATATGTGCCCTCCTTGCTCTTTGCGTTCCAGGACCACGGGTTTTCCTTTTCAGAAGTCAACCTTTGGCCCCAGTAGGCTTCGGCCTGCGCGTGGAACACGCCGTCGACGTCTCGGGCTCGGTCCGGGCGGTTACCGGACAGCCAGACAGCGAGCTACCCCTTGCTCGTCGTTCGCAAACCCACTACTACGGTAGCTGGAAGTCGGAGTTAGGGTCCCGGCGGCTGGAGCATGAGGATGTCCGTTCTCTCACGCGTACGTTCATGTTATAACAGGTCAGCCTCTTGCCGGCTGTCAGTCAGCAACCCGTCTCCTGACTATTACTGAAAAACTCTTGATGAAAAATACCTTGTACCTTATGTTCAGCAGCAATTACGCTTGCTACTTACCATAGACCGAGCAGGTTCCAAGACCACTCAAGACCTGTCTAGCCTATTCTTGTTTACGAAACTGTTCGGCACCTATTCAGAAGCTAATACTGCACACACACCAGAATCACCACAAGCTTTTAAGATGGTTTTCTCTATAGCAGCAGGATCTTGAGTACATTATGATGGTTGTGGTTACAGATGCACTCAGGTCGGCGCACGTCGTACCTCACATGCGTGGGATGCGCGCGCGCCACTGAAGGCCGCCAGACCGGTCGCAAACAGCCATTGTTTTAGGGCTAACTGTAAGCTTGTAAATTTATAAGAACATTATATAAGTATATACTTAAAAATACATATACACATATACCCCTAATTGTATATATGCAAAGCGTTATTGAAATAATCGAAGACGAATTCTGAAAATGATCTGTTTCCCATATTTTGACAGGCCTCTTGGTCTAGTGGTTAGTGACCCTGACTGCTATGCCGGAGGTCGTGGGTTCGATTCCCACCCAGGACAAATGTTTGTGTGATGAGCACGATCATTTGTTCTGTGTCTGGGTGTAATTTATCTATAATATGTATGTATTTAGAAATATATTAGTATGTTTATCAGTTGTCTAGTGCTCATAACACAAGCTCTGCTTAGCTTGAGACTAGACGGCGTTGTGTGATAGTTGTGAAATATTATTTATTTATTTATTTATTATTTATTTTACTGAGTAACACATACTATAATGTCTGGGTCCCACAGTAAAAACCAGTCGTGTGATGAGTACCAAGGTACAACAACACCCATTCAGGCATTCAGTTGTTTCATTTAAGCGATGTATAAGGGAGTCTCGCGTACGCTGATACAGACTTGCGTACATTTATCATTCTGAAGAAAACGATAATCAATTAAATTGAATAATTTATGAGATGAATCGTGGAGCTTCTCGGAAAAATCATTTAATTAATATAATCCGATCTCCGACATAAGCCTCTTTCTCATCTTTACTACTGAGACGCTACTATTACGGCCCACCAAATTGGACCATAAGTATCATTGAAAAAATATTAAAGTTCAAGTGAGTTCAAATCATGAATTTGGAAGACTCCGAGTGTTCTTATGATTCCTTGGAATCTATGCACTTTGGACAACTTCAGCATATTGAATTTCTTTGAAATAGATCTCAAGTAGTATCAATACATAGACACTCGGGCAGTCAGTCGCGCGTGACGTGAGCAGCTCGGAGATACTGGGGAAAAGGTTTTATTATAATTTGATATGTTTGCTCTATTAAGTTGGTAGGAGACACGATTCTATTCTCGTCATGTTCAGGGTAATGGGGCAGAATGTTGGGGGAGGCCGAGGGGGGGGGGGGTGCGGGGGATGAGTGCTTCTGATCATTACATAGCTCATTAGCTCCATTTATAGTCATTTATCTTTTCATGCGTCGATTATGTGCGAAATAGAGACAATGTGCTGGGAAGTCGAGACTAGTGCACACTAGGTAGGTGTACTGAACGCAGGTAACAAAAGCGGATTTACTCACTCAAAATTGTTAACAGCTTTTATTGGAAGGAGTTCGTGATCCAACGATAAGCTACGCTGGTAGATGTTCAAAGTAAAACAACGCTTGTCGAGGTCGGTCCATGGATGGGTGGCCATCCATTACATTCAAAGACTCCGCCGCACCTCGGAAAGCACGTAGCAATTTTGGCCTTGACTCTTTTTTTGCAAATTATTTACCGTTATTATGGTTGTAAAATTTGGAACCTGTATTATGTTACGAGGCCGAGGAAGTTAGATAAGCATCGCTAGGAACATATAAAATATTCATCTGGTCTGACTGAAAGCCGACCCCAGCATAGTTAGGAAATGGCAGGCTTTAAAAACACACTCGACGCAGCAGGAACAAGACAAAATTCAATTAACTTTGAAACTCGTCTGAGTTCCTTTTAATCATTTCTTAGATTGCTGAAAACATTACTTTGGCACTTAAATACGGCCATCAATTGTACTATTCTCATTTAAATAGCTGAGCATTAACGCTGATAAGCGCAAAAGTCACAGATATACTAAAAGCATTGCAGCGATACTCTGTGCGATTAATCCCGAGATTCAATTAATCGGATTAATGTTACAGAGCGTGTTGCGACGTTGCGACTATGCGCGTAATCTGCGTCGTAATGAACGCGGTCAATTTGATCGTATCAACAGGTTATAAAGGGTGCTCGTCTGCTCGTGACGTCACGTTACTTGCGGCCTCATCGTCCGCCACCCCCACTGACTGGTGCCGTCGTGTTTTATGAGATACTTCTGCTAGCAGTAGGGGACTTTAATCAATGTTCTTCTAAGAATGGGATTGATTTTTTACAGCGGCTCTTTACGGTGAATGGAATCCGTAAAGTAAAAGTGTTCGATCCTGTTTGGCTGATGATGCTCTATACATGGAAACACATATGAGCTTGTAGAATCAAGCTCCAAAATTATGGATCCTATGCTGTTCTTAACGTTTCAGGATTTTCATTGTTTTTAAACTATAAGGTTTATTTGAGCGTGTGATCGGTACTCGCGCTGTGAGTTCGTTCGGTGTTTGCAAGCCTAGGCATTTAACTGCGCTGCCAACGAGACGTATGGAAAGCGATAACTCTCGCAAACGAGCGAGTCCGCATAAATCATAGAGTTCCATGAGTACCGACCACCGACCGCTCGCGCCTGGAACGCGAGATAAAGGAATTTCAGAGGGTTTGTGTAATCGTACGTGTTTTCGTTTGCATTGAAAAAAGGAAGTTGTAAATGATTGGTGGTTTTGTGGAACTTGGAAAAGGAAACTCGACTAGTATTAAATGAAATCCTCAAAAAAAATTCAAGAGTTATAGGATGAATTGAAGAGTTACAACGTCAAGTTACAACTAAACTCCCTAGTGATGTGATACTAGCTAGCACACCGGGCAAGCATAAGTTAAAGATAAGAGAGTACCGTGTCGGCACCTCGACTACATTTCTCCAATTATTGTCACAGACAGCTCTGTAGCTGCAAGCTTCACCACATGCAAGTAATCTTGACACTCCACAGTTTATGTCACTCCTCGCGCTCATACTGTAATTCTACATAATGATAATATTTATAGTTGCATATCGCGCGTCCTCGCCGTGGCGCTCGTAAACGCGCGTCACGCATGCCGTTTACTGCCGATGCCGAGCCTTCGCGCGATAACACGCGGTGCCGAGCGATCGCGCGGTTTTACGATGCGTGGCTTATTACCTGCGCGATGATATTGTTTCGACGCAATCTCAATTGAGCCCTTCGTTATGTGGTGTACTTGTGAGTTGACGCAGATCAGAGAAACAATGAGGATGTGTCGTTTACTTTCGTATTGTTGGGGTTGTAGGGCTTTGTTTTATTATGATATCACATTTAAACATTGAGTTGGCGCAGTGTCAGCTTTCATTCATTTATGTCGTATTCTCGTTTTTGCGATCAACTATCATAATTCGGTGTTTTTTTTAGTTGTCAAAAAGTATTACTCAAATATTACACAACAGATTTAGCAAATTAATCACATCACACATTTTTAACAGCACTTTCAACAGTATCTCCATTAAAAAGGAGACATTTTGTCGGACATCTTTTGTTCTAATCTTATCTTAAATCCACCTGCATATCAGCACCTTCAGTGTTTCGTATCATTCCATTTGTTACATACAAGCGGGCCGTCACGTGGAGGCTGTAATTTTTCCAGACTGCCTCCAATATGATTATGTCACGGAACAGTTAAGAGCAGAAAGTCCACCAGATGCAAACGCAAGGACTTGAAGAAATAATAAATGTTGCTCAATATACGACAACAGATCACGTAAATAGTTATACAGAGGATGGAGAAATTGCTTATATAACCCAGCCTTAGCCAGTACATTGTGATGCCAAAAAAATATAAACGCTTTCAATTGTTACTTCAACTCGTGGTCGCGGGCTCTTCACTTTTATTTTCTTTATGAGATAAATTATAGTCATGTGTTTATGAAGCGGTCCTTCTGTTTGACTATTCAATAGCAATGATCTGGGGATTCCCTCCCGCCGCAAATTGGCCGCACACGCGCCGAGCGTCCTTGACTCAACTTAACTTGGTATTCTCGCCAGTTCGCCTCCCGCCCGGCTCCGCCCGGCGCCGCCCGGCTCCCGCCCGGTACGAACAAACTATTAACTTAGCTGCTCTTTATCCCCGGCTCCACTTCTGAGACTTGCACGTAACCGCTCCGTGTTCATAATTATATTAGTGAGCGACAGTCGAACATAACATTGCGGTATTTGTCACATCTGCCTACGCGTGCGTGGGAGACGGAATAAATCAAGTATTTTTGCATTTTTCTGTATAATTTGCAAGTCAATATGGAATAATTTGCGAATGTCGCTCGTTTCCTTTTACTCGACTTCTTTATTTCTAGTTGATGAAGTGTTATTACTCTTTTTATTGAACTTAATGTTAAAACAACCATCTCTCATCGTTACAATATTATTATACGCCTACTGTTAAATACCAATGTGCTAGACCAAGGCCACAGCCATTAATGTCAACTGGTCATATGCCCGATACTTGAGTAATAATCCTCGTAAATGCTACTGACCATTAGGAACAGAAAAAACCTCAACAACAACATTTTGGAAGTATTTACGAAACATAATATTCATCAGTTGTTGTTGTTTGTGTTTGTTATAAACATTTGTTGATTCAGGACACACTTGTTGTACAGCCGTCGTACTCATAGCACAGCTTGGAACAGATTATACACCTACTATAATAACGCTTCGTAATATAATGTGAACTTATCAGCGAATGGCTCCGAGAGGGAAAGATTTTTTTGTAATTTCAACAAAATGCTTGATATAATACGAGTATAATGTTGGTGAAAAAAGGTTTTGATAATAAATAAATGTTTATTTTATTTCTAGGGAAATTTCCCTTTAGTGAACAAAAACTCGTTACTGCAGCACTGGTTCCTGAAATCGATATGTTTTAAAATAAAATGTTCACGAAAAATCATTGTGTAAATAAAAAAAAATACGAGTTGCCTGTTTACGTAGACAAGTAACAGTTGCTACTAGCAGTACGTGCATAAATAAAAACGGACTCTCGGAGCTTAGAGACGCTAACCACAGATATCTAAATGTAGTTGAACTTTAACCTTTCTGTAACATTTCGCCGACACTAATAACGGATATGTTATCTGATCTAATAATCTAGATTCGCCTTATGTAAGAAAAAAGTTTCACAAAAGAATTCAAGCTGGAGAACTCCGGATTTTTTCGAAAGGTAAACGTTTTGCCTAGAATAAATAGGGTTGGTTTAACTTCACAATGTAGACAGTGGGCTTGTTTTAGAATACGTATTGAGGCCACTTAAAATTTGATTCAAAGACTTTAACTTGACCTAATTAAAGGATATTACTAAAACCACATGACACAATCTCAGGATGATCAACAAAATACATAACAAAGATATAAAGGAACCCAATCCTCTCAAGCATGTGAAACAGGAGTCGTAACGAACAGAACACAATACGACTAAGCACAGGCTGGAGATACGACTGTATCCACATTAACATGGATCGGGCCGCGGCTCCCACTGCGCCCGCCGCTCCCCTACTCGGGACAAATGCAAAATTATCTAAATTAAAATCTAATTAAGTTTACAAGGTGAATAAATCGGAAGGAACACAAACAACTGAGGATATCACGCGAATGAATCTTGGAGAGCATTAGAGCACAACAGGAGTATGCACGAGTACACAACGTCCACAAGTACACAATGTACCTCACCTCTACACGGGCACGGGCCGCAATCGCGCGGGACGCAGCTACACGGGAACTGTACGATGAAGTTGTACTGTCTCAACAAACTTTACTAAATATTGCTATGAACAGATATATAATATTATTATTGCTCAGTTGAGTTAATAAATGCTGAGGTTAAGTGAGTTGTATTAGTTGTCACGGCTGAGATCAAGGCTGTTAAAATGGCAATAGGAAGAACCCATTATCACTTTGTAAAAAGTATAGCTGGTGCTTATCTGCCATTTGCAACATTCGTGGGTTGAAAGCGACTTTATATTTTGTCCAGTACAACATCAACCCTATTATTTTGACAACAAATTTTAATTAAGCACCCTTTTCGGCACTTAGAGATCTAAAATGGGGCGCAGACCAAAAATGCTAATAACAATTTACAATATCTGCTGAGCCCTCTTAGAGGAAAGCTTTATTTATTTATACACCTTGACAAATAAGCTTAATAAAAACTTTTCTCTCGGGAGCGCCTCCTTGGCTGGCAGAGAATTGTGGCGCAATTCATTCAGCAGTTTTATATAACAAACGATAATTATATAGACATCGACAATTTACTCAGATTGTACGTAAAGTAGCTCGGGGTTAGCTTACAAAAGAATTCCTATTATCATAAGGAGCGGAATGTGATCCACATCGGTGAGTTTCTACCACTTTCCTATCAAAATTGTTTAATTAAAGAAAGAGAGTGTTAATTACTCTTAGGTACTATTAAACAATTAAGTAGTTTTCAATTTAAATTTATAGATAGTATGGATACTTTGACACTAAGCGCTTACAGACTGAAATACAAACCCTTGATAAATCACTAAATTCTCTTTTATAATAAAGTCTCATATCAAATACAACATGTCTTCGAGTCAAACAAGTTAGTAGATAATGTAGACTTGCTGACTTTTAGCAACAACAAATGCTTGTCAGAAGGAAAAGAACCTCGATAGTCTCTGGCTTGTGGTAACAAAAACCACGTCCTAGGCTATGGGCGCTCAAGATAGTATTCCCCGCAAAGGCGTGCCTCAAATTTAACACAAGGGGTATATTCAGCAAATAGTCTTGTGGTGTTCACTAAAATCACTAGTTAGGGATTTAGGTTTATAGTAAATGAAACCACCAAATCGTCAGTAAGCAGACAAACCCAAGGAGTGACGTCTAGTCGAGAGACTGGTAGTATAGCAACTAACTTCACGTCGACCCTTGACTTGTCCTACATTTAATGTATATACCACATCTCTTCCTTTTTATAAAATGATTTACATTTCAAGCACAGTTACAATATTTAGCACTTAGATTATAATTTACAAAAATCGCTTGTTTGGTTTTTGAAGTACAATAATTTATATTACATTATTTAGCACACTTAGATTATAATTTACATTTGGTTTTTGAAGTACAAATATATATTTAGGATTCTTAATGTGTATCCCACATGTCTTGCTTTTTATAAAATTATTTAGATTTTAAGTGATATTATAATATTTAGCATTTAGATGGTAATTCGGTTTTGGAATGCAATTACAGCATTTAAGATTTTGAAATGAATTGCGTTTAACACATTTGAGAGGTTTTAAAACAACAATATCCTCTTTTTCATATAGATAAACAAAATGAAAACATTTCAATTGCATTTTCTTTTACTGGTAATTTTTCCTAGCTTACTGCTCTGAGAAGAAACACAGAAACAAACTCAGAGGTCAAAGTCTCTTTCAAAATCCACTGTAATATGTAATGGTGTAATCATTTATAAGAACTGTGTATCTACACAGTTTTGTAGTGTCTGAAATGATCTTTTGAATAAAGAACCGCATAGATTTGAGTACATTTAGCATTTGTATTAGATTTACAAATATACTTTGGCCTTTAATAATGTAGTTTTGTTATTTAATTTTTATGAAAGCATTAGCTTTCTACTTTCTGTTTTAAATTGATTTAAATTGAAGGTGATGCTTCATACTCGGTGGTCTTATGGTGGTCCAACAAGGGTAGATAACATAAATCGATTAATTTTCTTGTAGGCTTCTCTAATATCTCGACTTGGATATTTCTTAAGGTCTGATGTCCGTCTATTTTTTGACTGCTTTGACTGTTTTTTTTTTTTATTCCAGATTCGGAATCCAGTAGGCACCTATTAAAACGTTATTATTTCTCGTTTAATACTGTATACCTTGATTACAGAATTGTCTACCGTTATTAGATGTTCTTTTTTTTTCCTTTGCCCCACATTAGGAGTTACACTTGTATTGTGCGTTTACAGAAATGTAAATTCCATGCACAAGACTTTCAGACTCAGAACAACATCTGTAAACCATTTAAGATTTGCGCCTTCGAAATACAATATACCTATTTTACTCTATTCCTATTTTGTTCTATCTAGAAGTTTTACGATTCCACTAGAGAGTTATAGGAATCAGCAATTGGTTTCTTTTACCTGAATTTGACACAATTAAGTTATTTGGTTTCGATTTTTGTTCTTAGGTATTTGTTCCTGTGGCTAAGGAATCAGTATATGACCTATGCTTTATTACATGCGCGGTTGTTGGATTTCGAACTATGTGAGTACTAGGTACATCAATTAGTATTAGTGGCTGGTCTTTGACTTGGATGTGCTCTGGCAGTTAGAATGTCATGCTCATATATTTTGCTGATGATGACTCGGTTTCCTTCAGAAGAGTTGAGCTGAATGGTGGTACATGAGTCATTCATAAACTAATGCCATAGTCGGGACTGGTCATCTCGCAATTAGGCTTGTCATTTTGTAATTACCATGATTTCTTTTCATTATTTGTATTTTTATTTTTATTACGGATACTTTAAATGTATGCATTATCGATATAAGTAATTATTTATTGATTCAAGTGTCCGTAGAGTTTCTTGTTTGTTCAAAATGCAAATTTGTATTGAATTCAAATCAATTCATGAATTAAATTAGATACACGAACTTATACTTCGTTTTAGTCTGACAGTTTCATTTTTTTTTACATCTGTCAGATTCTGTCTCCAAAGTTAACAGAACTATCGTTAGTTCTAGTTGGGTACGAATGTACGATCTCTTGTCATTATAGCCAAGGGATTTTTTTTTTAAACCCATTTACTTTTAGGGTTGAAAGTTGGAGTTTACTTATTCAATGAAATTGATCCAGAAAACGTTGAATTTCATCAACATTTCCATGTGAAAGTCAGACTGACTTATTATTAACTAGTTTGAAACCTGATGGCACTGAAGTTTCAATTGATATAAAATATTTCATTTTTGTTTATACCTTTATAGTTGTTTAAATACTTACGGGTTTCTGGAAATTATTTAACAACGCATCACAAATTAACTTAAAAGTGCTGCGAGTGTTTACTTCTAATTCTTCCAGTCTTTTTTATGTTATATCACTATGTTGTAAGTAAAGTCAACAATTCCTTCGCTATGGCACTATAGATATCTTGTTCAACTTTTCTTTTTTTTTTTATTGTTAGCATTTACTGATTGACTTCTTAATTATTCATGAACTTTGATTTAAAACATGTACATAGCGTTTTAAGTAATACTACGCTAGTACTTATTATATTTATCTAGGTCTCACGTATTTACAGATAAATACGTATACCATCATCAGCATTGATATTTTAGTATAATATAATTGATCATCAGGCTTACCCAGGATCACCAGAGGTACCCAAAAAGATGAAATATTGTTTTATTTACAAGCCAGGTCCTATACAGTTTGTCTAGCTCGTCTTTTTGCTATTATTTTTTTAAGCTATTAGGAATCAAATAGCCGTTGGACTTTTTCACTTTTTTTTTTTTTTTTTTTTTAACAATAAAGATCTTCAAGTTGGCAATTGAATTCAGATCAAAGCCTTTTTTTTTAAATTTTATAATGGATTTCTTAAAACATTTTTGTGATCATAGGCTTTGCTAGTAATACTTTAGAGTTACTTTTTTTATCTGTATATCAAATAACCCTTGCACTTTATTATTGTATAGCACGTGACCATCAATTTCAATTGTTCAATTTTCATCGACGCAACGTGGCAAATTAGATAAGTAGGTGTGAACCTACCTACCATATAAGTGCTAGATGTTTCGTTTATTACTTTGTTTTTTAATATTTTTACTTTATTGTTATCATTTGACGAGAGGCAGACTTATTATTTTTTCTTTTATTGACTCTCGTTTCGCATTATTTCTGCAAATAATACTCAAAACACCTATTTATGCCATTTGCATTAATTATAGGGCATTAACTGAATTTTCATCAATTGCTCGAACTTATAATCATTTTTGTGATTGCCACAATTTACATGACATGCATGAAAGCAACCAAATTCATTGTTGTTATTTGACAAGAGGTTGATACGAGTCTCTTTATGCCATTTATGTTAATTATAGGGCATAAAGGAATTTTCATTAATTGCTCGAACTATAAGTAATCACTTTTGTGATTACCAATTTTCATGACATGCATGATAGCAAACAACTCATTGTTATTATTTGACACGAGGTTTGTGCCTTTTTTTCTTATTTGTCCTTGTTTTGCAGTGTTTCTGGAAATATAATTTGAAAACACGTTAGCAATAAATTTACAGGAAAGGTACTTTTATCACGTTTGTGATTTTAGTTGCCACATTGGCAACAGTTTTTTGTTCAGTGTCAACTCCATTATGGCAGGTACTTATTGCACTTTGACTCTGGCTATCGTGGATTAAGTAGCTCAATGGCGGGATTGCTGTTTTTAAAGGGTTATGATTTTTCATTGTGAAAATCTTCCATATTCTTTAGGGAATTGAATGGGTCGACGTGAAGTTAGTTGCTATACTACCAGTCTCTCGACTAGACGTCACTCCTTGGGTTTGTCTGCTTACTGACGATTTGGTTGTTTCATTTACTATAAACCTAAATCCCTAACTAGTGATTTTATCGATTTATATTGCGCATCTCTCAGCTAATCACTAACGCAGATCGCTAATACATAGCTAAATAACGACCGAAATATGGACATTTCTATGAAACTGTAACATTTACTAAATTTCAATTTAATGTAGAAAACGGTCACTTATTTTTATTTTTTCTTTCAAAACACTGTGCTGTAAAATAATACTTTTCTTGCTGACCAATTTATGAAATATTTACAGAATTTCACTTAGGTAACGGTCACTTATTTTTTTTTTTTTTAAACACTTTGTGCTGTAAACATTAATTTTGTTGCTGACCAATATCCGTAAGTAGTACATTATTTGAGTTAAGATCACTTTACTTACTGCGCTTTTACTCGTCGCCAATGTGGTGTTCACTAAAATCACTAGTTAGGGATTTAGGTTTATAGTAAATGAAACAACCAAATCGTCAGTAAGCAGACAAACCCAAGGAGTGACGTCTAGTCGAGAGACTGGTAGTATAGCAACTAACTTCACGTCGACCCTTGACTTGTCCTACATTTAATGTATATACCACAAGTCTCATAATCATAAGTGACTATGGATTAGGTACGCACATATGCCCATAATTATTATTTTCTCCAAATTTTGTATTTTTTTGATATATTGGGGAAAATATAAATAAAAACATATAGGTAACATCAGATTTGTGAAAAAAAAAATGGAAAGTGGTTTTTATGGTGGGTCACTAACGACCCACTGGGCACATACCTGTCCTATAGATATTAAAAAAATAACTTGAAACATCTCAGATCAAAGTGAAATAAACTTTATAAAAAAAACTTAATTATTACAATTTATCATAAGTTGCAAAACATTTGTCATGTAATCCAATTTCACACTTTTTACAGGCTTTTGTGGTCTTATTTTTACACACAGCACACCGTCTTCTTTTTTGTTGGGTAATTATCGTATGATCTGCTGCGAAAGTACGAACTGCAGACGGTATTTGTCTTGATTTTGATGGGCATGAGGGACCTGGCTTGTTCCGTGGCATTCCATATCTCATAAGAAGCGTTCTACTTATGAATCTTCTGAAATCTAAAGTGTCCATAACAAGATCGGCATATACCATTTTTTACTCCTGATGGCAATACGATAGGTACCTACATTGGCATCAAGCCGGTCTACTCCTCCCATGTACCTGTTATATTTGTCGATCAGATCTGGCTGTTGTACAGAAATACGCCGTTTTTCGGCAGCTGAGTACCGAGAGAGGTGATGTAGTGGTTTGGCGCCATATTTACTGGAGAGTAGAGTTATCAGACTGTTATCATTCCATCGCACTGCCATGATATTGGCAGTCTCATCAGCATGATAGTCATAGTATCCCCTGTCTTTTTTCTTCATGATCTTTTCCTGTAACACTAATTCCTTTTTTCTGCATGTTTTGTAGTAACTGAGGATTAGTAAAAAAGTTGTCACAATATACAGAAAATGCAGCATCTGGATATTCTCTGAGAACGTTATCGCACAGTTTTATAACAACAGATTCTCCTAGACCAATTTCTCTACTCTCTTGTCGGCTTTGGTAAAGTTCAACCCAATCTGGTCGCACACACCCAGCTCTGGAAGCCAAACCGTATGGGTTTTCCCTTTATGTGCTGTTTACAACCATGACGGCCAAAATACGGAATCATGGATTCATCTATACTTACATTCTGTTCAATAGGTGCATATCGCAAAAACTTTTCATTCAACATGTCAAAAAAGGGGCGAACCTTAGCCATTTTATCTCTCGGTATTAGATTATCGTTATCAACAACATGAAAATATCTAATAATTTCTTCAAATTTTTGGCGTCTCATGGACTTAGCAATAAGAACATTGTGAGTGTCTTCATTCACTTCCCAGAACATTCGACGTCGAGGTAGGGGAACATAACCACTAAGTATCAAAATGCTTATAAAAAGTACATTTCTTCTAAGGAAAGCGAAAAATTAAAATAATTTTTTTGAACTGCATACATAACAGTCTGACGTACTAAATGAATTATGACGTCATCGCCAATAAATAGTTAGAAAAAATTTCGATTGGATCACTATCAGCAGATAAGCTTAGAACTGAATGTGGGGGAGGTGGTATCCATTGTATGCTTTTTGGCACGATTAATTTTTTTACCCATTTCCGCGTTGGTTTTGCTGGTTTCTTTTTACTCAGTCTTCGTCTTTTAGGGGATTGTGAAGTACTTGGTCTAACTGGCTCACCTTCACTTTCTCCTTCTTCTTCACTCTCAAATACTCGCTCTCTTCTGTTTACTTATAACTAATTCGACAGATGCCTGAAGTTGAGCTCGATTGAGCCGATCCGGATCATTACACCTTTCGTCTCCAGAGTCCGATTTTGAATTTTGGCCACTGTTTGGGGATCGATGTAAATATCTATTTGACCAATTGAATCTTCCTCAGCAACCCTTTCCAATTCATCCAAAATCCCGAAAGTTTTTTGAGCGGACGTGAACTCCTATAAAAATATCAATAGGTCATATATTTGCTCAAAGGGTCAATAACGACCCATCCAAGTTTTGTCTTGTTTATAACTATTGTAATGATTATTATTTGCAATTTTAATTATTTCTTATGATTATTTAATTACTAGTCAATATAAATTAACCGCAAAAAATATTAATTACTTTCATATAGACAAATAAAAAATATTTACATTTCTAAATAGGGCAACGTGCACTCACAGTCACAATTTGGCTAGTAATATTTGAAGGTACAAAAATAACTTTTCACATTGACAATAAATGGAACGGCGGTAGATAAGAATAAAGAGATGTTTATCAAGCTTCGAATGTCTGGTCTCAAGTGTTACAAGTATTTAATAAACAATCACTAAATTATTGCCTTTAGTATGTGTGGGTCGTTATCTACCCTTTATTTATTTATTTCTATTACAGGTACTCTCTGCACTAACAGTCGAAACCAATACGAGCAGAGAGTCAATATTATGAAACAAAAAAAAAAAAAATAGAATAAAATAAATCACATAAACATTATCATCATCATTAACATTATCATCCTCTTTAAAGTTATCATTATAATAAAGGTGCAGGTCCAAAAATTAATATACATTGCTTTGGGCATATATAGGTTAAGAAATATTTAGGTATGTGTTAAAAAAATTGCAAATCAATATTTACTAAATGTAGTCTTCCAAATGGATTTTTAAATTTCAAGGTGGCGCATTATATTTCAGACAAAAGTGTTTTGTTAAATGCTGGGCCAGTTCCATAACCACTAGGGTGCACCACTAATTGGTTAGCATTTCAAATTGAAGCATTGTGTGACGCGATGAAGATTGTAAGACTGTTTAAATGATAAATAAAATATAACTCATTTTATTATACAACATAATACACTTTAATACATAGGTATGTACATAAAAAACTTAAATACTAAATAAACTATTTATACTAAAACCTAACTATGTACATAAATATAATACAAAATGACAAAGTACGCTCAGGCGTCAAAGTACTCCTCCACATAGCTGTCATCCGGAAATGTGCCCAGAAGACTGGCAGCATTGCCACGTTGAATGGCAATGCTAATTCTTTGAGCAAAGAACAAGCCAGTCCTCTGGTGGTAAAGTGTCGATCAGTCGGCGTAAAATTTTCTTGAAAAGGAGACGCGCACTCGGACCCCATGAACCAAGCGTTTCGACCCCAAACGGCTCAAAACTGTAATTATCAATAAGGTTACAGCATTTGCGCCGTTTAAGGCAGCGCCAGCACATGACAGCCTTCCGTACTTGGAATATGGGATGGCGCAAGGGTGTCGACACAGGTTGCGTCCCACATCAGAGGCCTACCCACCTTCCACGGTACCAACGTCATACCATCTAGTGTCTTCCCATCGTCACGTACAATACCATTTGGTTCTAATACGGCAGGTACGCCGGCGGTGACAAGAGCTCGACGAATAATATCGTTGATGCTAGCGTGTCGTGGTATGCGGCCTGCGCTCCTATAACAAGACAGGCCATGGTGTCCGAGGCTGTCGACACCTACGCCGCAGTGGCACCAATGTGGAGCAACAAAAGGCACGCTTAAGCGTAGACAGGTAGCGAGCCGAAACGAGGCGTCATCCATCATAGTGCCTACGATGGATGACGGGAGTGCCTGAAGCCATAAACCCGACTCCCATTCCCCCATAGCCAGCAGACGCGCACGCTCAGCAGTACTTGACGACGTATTCAATAGGTTATTCCGTACAATACTGCAGAGCGGCACATCCCACCGTCTCTGTGAGGATAGGTTTTCGGGCAAATCCGTGTTGGGACAAGCCATTTTCCAAGCGTTCAGCGCATCGGACAAGCACGGTACCTCAACATCAACCAGTGAGGAAGATAAAATCTTTTTCTTCTTCCTGCCCTTGTCCCGTTTTATTTGGGGTCGGCGCAACACGTTTTTTTCTTCCTTTCTGTACTGTCACTCGTCACGCTATCACTAACTCCCTTTTCTTTCATATCACTTCAGTGAGGAAGATAAAATATTCCTGGTTAATGTTTCAGTACTGTGCACCGAGGACAGGAAAGCTGGAAAACTTAACTAGAAATTTTGCGGACGCCGAGGCCACCTAGCTGGATGGGAAGCGTGGCTTGCTGCCATGCTCGGTCGTCCAAGGCCACATTTAGGATTTTATTTTAGAAAAATAAAGTAATGTTGCACTGTCTAAGTATTGTCCAGTAACGCGCACAGCTCACGCGCACTCCCACCACTGGTTATTTTATTTAGTTATTAACGTAGATAGTTGTTTTTTTTTCTAAAATAAACATTTTTAAGTTAGAATGATAAATGATATTTATTTTGCAAATAGGTTTAAAAAACACTTTTACACAACAAATTTTTTTTTTCGTCAGTTTATGCTAGATGAGGCCGGTGTTTCCTAGCTGACTACCCCGAGAAGAAACACCGAAACAAACTCAGGGGTCAAAGTCTCTTTTAAGGTCCATACAGTAAATATGTAATGGTCAAATCACATGGGAACCATGCAGATTAGTCTGAGATGGTCTTTTGAAGAAAGAACCATACAGATTTGAGTGGACCCGTCCAGTCAGTGCAAGCATTTGTCAGTATTCGCAAATCTCAACTCAGGACTACTAAGGAGCTCAACGACTTTATTTTATTTATTTATTTATTAGACTTACATACACCTATCATTACAGACGAATCCAATGCGATAGTGTAGTCAAAATTATTAATTACAATTTTAATTTCATAGTTATTAGGTAAGTCCAATTCCACTTCAAGCAAATAAATAACACTTTCAAATACATAAATAACAGAAAGGAACAAATCAACCCAGTGCGACAAAGTTGTCAAAATAATAATAATAACTAAATAATAAGAATTTCATGTCAATTTGATTAAATTCATAACATTTACCAAAAAAACAATAATAATAATTAATAAATTAACCAATATAATAAAATTAATATAACATACAATTTCCCGCAAAATGTTAACGTCAATTTCGATGTCAATTTGAATATCAATTTTTATGTCAATTTTAATATAAATTAAAAGTCAATTTCAATGTCAATTTCAATTTCAATGTCACAATAAATTATTATTATATATTTTCATTATAACATAACAAGTGTAACGTAACTTTTGCGAACTCACTCAGTGAACATGAGAATATATCAATTTTATCAGCAACCTGGTTCAGCGTGCGCATTGCCCTCGAGAATGGACTTGACGGACAATACCAAGGAGAGGACATTTGTGTAGGCCGTTTATTATTTAACATACATTTCTTTTACTTCTTTCAATTAAATGTACATGTTTAAATATAGCTGATGGATGCACATGCGCTACATGTGCTGGATAAATATCCAGCACATGTAACCTAAATAGGTTCCCTGAAAAATTATTGACCTTAAAAGCTGCTAAGTCAAAAGTACATAACATAATACCAGCTTTATACTCTTAGTTTGCAATAAATATTTTCACTTTGATTTTGCCAGCAAACGATGCTCGTTCACGAACATGATTCATTTTCGTGAACAGGCACCGTCAGTTAGGACTGATCATCTGACAACTGCCACCGATAGTTTAAATTATTTGAACTTTGAATTATTTTTTACTCTGGACGCTTTTAACTTGCACGTTTTTTTTGCATCATTCTCCTCTATAATTCCTGCATTAACGATGTTATTAATTGAATTAAAATGGTATCCTTGGAGTTTATTAGGCTAGGCTGTTTTTTTACGAGATTTACGTAGTGGAACGAGCATGGTCTTTTTTGATTGACCAACCTTGAAAATCCTAAATGTCATCATCATCATTTCAGCCGATACACGTCCACTGTTGGACATAGGCCTCCCCCAAGCGTCGCCACATCGAACGTTCCTGTGCGTCCCGCATCCATCGGTTTCCCGCTACCTTCACCAGGTCATCGGTCCACCTTGTAGGAGGCCTTCCAACGCTGCGTTTTCCGGTACGCGGTCGCCACTCCAGAACCTTTCGGCCCCAACGGCCATCTGTCCTGCGAGCAATGTGCCCTGCCCATTGCCACTTGAGTTTGGCAATTCTTCGTGCTATGTCGGCAACCTTAGTTTTCCTGCGGATATATTCATTTTTTATTCGATCACGCAAGGAAACCCCGAGCATAGCCCTTTCCATTGCTCTTTGGGTGTCTTTAAGCCTTCTGATGAGGCCCATTGTGAGCGACCACGTTTCGGAGCCATATGTCATCACTGGCAATACGCACTGGTTAAAGACTTTCGTCTTGAGACACTGGTATGTTAGACGAGAAGATACCGCGTAGCTTCCCGAACGCTGCCCAACCGAGTTGGATTCGACGGTTGACCTCTTTTTCGAAGTTAGACCTACCCAATTGGACTGTCTGGCCGAGGTAGACGTAATCGTCCACAACTTCGAGTGTAGAGTCTCCGACCTTGATAGGAGTGGGCGCTACATGGTTGTTAATCATGATTTTGTTAATCATGATTTTTGTTTTATCCATGTTCATTTTAAGACTGCTCTACTGAGGTCATTGAGCATTGTGCTGATCTCCTTCATAGTCTCAGCTATAACTACTATGTTGTCGGCAAACCGGAGGTGAGTGATGTACTCGCCATTGACATTAATGCCTAGTCCACTCCAGTCCAGAACCTTGAAGACATCCTCCATTGCAGCCGTGAACAGTTTCGGAGAGATGACGTCTCCCTGCCTCACACCTCGCTGCAGGAGGATAGGTTTCGAGGTCTGGTCCTGGAGTCGGACTGACATGGTGGCGTTTCCGTACAAACACTTCAGCACTTCGATGTACCGATAGTCAATTTGGCACCTTTGGAGAGATTGAAGCACAGCCCAAGTCTCGATCGAATCAAAAGATTTCTCGTAGTCCACAAACGCCAGGCAAAGAGCCATGCCTGTGGCTTTTTTCTATCGAGTATGACGGAATCGAACAACTTCTGAAGGGCCTTTAGGACTGGTTTTCCAACCGCCTTCAGGAGCTCAGCCGTAATTCCATCCTCACCCGACGCCTTGTTGTTCTTCAACTGCTTCAGAGCCATCCTAATCTCGTACAGGCTGACGTCCGGGATATCTTCACTGTAGTGTCGAGTCAATCTAGCTCTTGGGTCGTTTGCCAGATTTGTAGCTGGTTTGGAGATTGATGTGTATAACTGTCCATAAAATGCCTCGATCTCTCCCAGAAGCTCCGATTTAGCGGATATGACTCTGCCATCTTCAGTTTCGTGAGCTGGCTCTGCCCAATAGACAGATCCCGTGCAAAACTTTGGAGCCCTTATTCCGCTCAATCGCGTTCTTAATCCTCTCGGTATTAAATCGGTGAAAGTCGCGTTTCAGAGACTTCGAGATCCGTTTATTGAGCTGCCGGTACGGGCACGCATCATCTGAAGACTGCAAAGTCATTTCACGCCTCTTCTTCATGAGCTCGAGAGTTTGATCCGTGAGCCTCTTGGTCTTACTTGCACGAGTCTTAAAAAACTGAGCCCCGACTGTATGGACAGCTTCCACGAACCCATCATTATATTTGTCCACGGAAGCTCTCGGAGTTTTGGATTTGTATCTGTGCAGGACGGAGCGTAGACTTCATCAGTCGAGATCTTTCAAGCTTGACATTGACATTCAATGTGCCTCTTACCATACGGTCACTCCCTGTTTTCACCGCATTGATCACAGAGACATCATTGAATATTTGCTTCTTCGTCGACATGATGAAGTCAATCTCATTTTAGTTACACCATCAGGGCTTTGCCAGGTCCACTTCCTGTGCTTACGCTTTCTGAAGAAGGAGTTCATCACGTAGAGGCCCTCCTTCTCCATAAAACTAGCCAGTAGGTGTCCCCGACGGTTCCGATGTCCAAATCCAAATTGCCCCACTCGCAGCTCATCACCGTCTCGTTTGCCCAATTTCGCATTAAAGTCCCCCATGACCACGGTGAAGTGAGTCTTAGAACCATGCATGGCTCTGGATATATCCTTATACATGGACTCCATTTCGTCATCGGGGTGTGTCGAGGTCGGGGCGTAAACCTGTATGACCTTAAGCGAATATCTGGATGATATTCTGAGTATTAGGTACGCCACCCTGGTCGACACACTCTCGACTCTCACCACATTGTTCACGAGGGACCTGTGGACGATAAACCCGACACCACCCTGGGACTGCTGATCACCCTCCCGGAAGTAAAGCAAGTTACCGGATTTGAGAATTATGGTGTCCTCTCCCTGTCTTCGGACTTCAGATAATCCCACAATACTCCAACGTAACCCGCTCAACTCTTCCTCCAGTTCGATGATCTTCTCGTCGGACCGGAGTGTTCGTACGGTATAGGTTGCTAGGTCCAGTCGTCGACGGTTAAACGTTCCCGCCCGGAGATTTTTAGCACCCCTGACCCCAGGGCTGCGCCCACGCCCGTCCACGTCAACACAACCGCTGGAGTCACCGGGCATTTGGGGCCTGTGTGTATTGTTATGTTCCATTGGCGGGTTCGGACCATAACCCGCCACGCTGGTCCAGATCGTGTTGGCGGGTCGCCATAGCCTCGTCCGTTTTTCAGCAGGGTGCACCACGTGCAGGTGAGGTTGGCTTGGGTCCCGACAGATGTTGGTTGGGACCCCGTATACACCCCCTTGAACAACCAACCTTGAAAATCCTAAATGTAAATAACTTAATTTAAATAAATGCTTTAAGTTCTATTATTGTAGCGGCTAAGCTGTAAACGATTTTATTTTTGCAGTGTATAGTAGTTTTTTGTTTTATTTATTATATTGTGATCAGACTAGACTAGTTACTCAAATTAATCGAGGAACACGTACGTTTGTAATCTTAAAGTAAAAATTTAAGAGAAGGTTAGAATGTCGGTGTAGCTACTGCTACTATCTATGTCGTGTCATTGCCATCATAAAATCGCTGTAAAAACAGATTTTGCTATTCAATCTACTTCGTGTCTTTCACACAGTGGAATCATGATAAGATAGGCATGTTATAGTAGAGAGCCTAGATACTAATAGGCAAAAACATGCAATTTAAAAAAAATACGGGTAAGAAAAACAAATCTTCATTAACAGCGAAGTTATAATACATAAGATACTGTTACGAAAGAGAAATCCGACATAGTCTTTGATGTCAAAGACCAAGACACACGTTGACACGTACGACCGCCATAGAAAACAGCGTAAAGGCACGGGCCCAACACGGCGCACGGAGAGGCTACGCACGTGTTAGGCTACGCACGTATTAAGCTTCGCTTTGTAAGAAAATGTATGAGATTGTGTCCACTGCAACCCACGGAGAGGCTACGCATGAATTGACGTCATTGATACATGCGTGGCTTGCTCGAATTGGCGGTAACATAGCTCAACGCTATCGACGTGGGTCTACGTTCCCACTGGAGTACATGAATATGACCCACGGCTATGTACAGCTCGCTTATCACAGCGTAGTTTTCAGTCATACACCTCCCACAGTGAAGCCCGTGTCCGTGGATTGCAGTGGCACGTGCGTAGCCTCACCGTGCGCCGTGTGACGCTATACATAGTCGTGGGTCTTCGTGTACCTACTCCAGTGGAAAAGTAGACCCACGTTGTCAAACAAATTAATACACGCAGCTAAAATACGCCACGTGCCCGTGTACAGCATGCACCGCGGTGGGTCCGCGCCTTTAAGCCGAGAAAGACATATATTTGTTTTAAATTATTATATCTCGCCATAATTCGTATTCTATTTTTGTATATTTATTGATAAACTGGATTTTTCATGCTTATTCCCCATTGATTTGATTATTCCATATTCTGGTTAGTGAAGGCACTAGCTGTAAGATCGTATTTAGAATTTGATATAACTCATCCAATTAGTGAAGTAGGAATTTCCCATCATTGGAAAATAAATGGAACAGGCAATGCATTCATCAATAAATTGCTTGTAGGTGTGCGCTAATCGTTCTATAAATCAATCCAACTGTTGGTAACACAAAGCAGTGGCGCGGTCAATGACAGACAATAAGCGGACATCGGGTGTCCCGTTCACAGTGATCCCATGAGCACTGCAGGGCTTTATAGTCATTGTCATTACAACTTTTGTACTCAATCATAATATTTACACGACCACGTTTTAAAAACCAACTAATTATGGTATCTACACTTTAGACTATTCAATTGATTATAAGACTGTAGTGGCGGTTCTCTAACTCTTTTGCATTAGGTACTGTGGTATGTGGAGACGCAAATAAAAGGCTTCGTATACATGATTATATTGTATGAACAATTTATAATATATTTTTATATGAAATTACGTCTAGACTTTTGTTGACATCTCCAATCAATAGTATTTTGAATATCAACACCTATAATTTTATAACCATAAACCTTAACAGGTATAACTATCCTGCCAGTATGTACGCCTTCAATATATGTGTGCCCTCTATGGCTGCCACTTCAGCCCATAGACGCCCACTGTTAGACATAGGCCTCCAGTGTCGCCACAATGAACAATCCTGTGCGTCCCGCATCCATCGTATTCCCGCAACCTTCACCAGGTCATCGGTACACAGTATCTAGTACAAATTAATATCGAAGTTACTTTTCAAATAACACTGTGTTTTCTTTGAAATGAAAACAGTAAAAAACATTGTGAGAAACGTAAGCCTTCAGGAAAGAGCAGAGATAAGGATAAACGTTTGATATTTGCTCCTCGGGGAACCAATAACCTCCTTTACTGTAATTACAAGTTTTTATTTAACTTGCCCTATTATTTAGTTAGTTTCCCAATTAGTTAGTACGTATGGGTTAAGTATATATTGAAATCATATGGAAGGGTAGAGAGGGAGAGGGAGGCCCGAAAAAAGATGCATGGATTGTGTGAAGAGTGATTAGAAAGAAAAGGAAGTTAGTGATAGCATGGCGAGTGATAAGGTAGAATGGAAGAAAAAATACGTGTTGCGCTGACCCCAAATAAGATGGGACGAAGGCAGGAAGATGATGATGATGATGATGATGAAATCAAATTTCAAAACAGTTATTGCTAACCGGTTGAACTAAAATTTTGCATGCACGTTTGGTTTGGACGACGATGCACGCTGGCGTCGTGCTGAGCGACATCATTTCAGGCCATACCAACCCATCATATTATAACACGCCACCGTCATAGCATTATATTTTTTAATTGTAAAGATATCAAATGAAAGGGTTCACAGGGTGTACGAGAAAGCTTGTTTTTAATTAGTTTTTTTAATAAATTATTTTACAATATCTAGGGCTTGCTATAACGAAGCAGATTTAGATACGTTTAAATAATACAAAACACTTTAAATAATACTGATCATTAGTAGTCTGTTCATAATATAATCGATTCAAATAGTATTTCAAAAACATTTCCATAAAACTAATATTGAATATTTATCGTCCGTTTGTATTACAGTATGATTACTTTTATTATTTATGAGTGTATCGGGGATTATTGCCAGAATTTTATTAAGCAGAGCCTTCGATCGCTAATACCAGTAGTGACTTTTATGTAATGCTGAATGACATCTTTAATATCACATGAAACATATTGGTTTCATTCATTATTGTAACAAAGAAAAAAGATATCATCAAGCGAATAGCAAAAGAAACAATATCTTCGATGCGATGTTGCGAGGATTCCAGTTTATTTAGGTATCAGACATTGGTCAATAATTTGTTTTAAACAGTCCCAAAAACCTTATATTTCATCTTATATTTCGTCATCAGCCTTTTTAATGTTCCCACTGCTGGGACTCAGGCCACCTCTCTAGGAGACGGAATGGGCCGTAATCCACCACGCGGGCACAGTCAACTCATAAGTCGGGGCCATTACCCCTCGGCTACCTTGCTCCCTATCTTATATATTTACTACACAAACCAAAAAGTATGATAGTACTCAAAGGTCACCAAATAATTGTTTTCAGATTAATTAGAATTCTTATTTTATGTCCCGATGCCACGTAATAAAATACATCGTCAGTAGTTTTCATTAGCAGTTACTGGTGATGATGAGATTTAGAGAACATGTTTCTGTGTGATTTGCTGGTAATAAGTAAGGAATGACTTTAATTACAGTATGTTGTGCTGGTGCACATTTTGTTCACAAAATCAACATAAACAAGCAAATGATACTGGCACTTTATTTATTGTGTGGAAAGATTTATTTCACGTTCAATAAAACAAAACAATGGGCGGTTCAGTAAATTAAACGTATGAACCCGAATTTAATTTACAAACTTATGATAGTTTAATCTCTCGTCATGTAAAAATAATTTAAACTGTCATCAAGTAAATTGGAGCACGCACTGGGAGCAGGCCCGACGTGCGACTGTGAGCAGTACGACGGAGTAGAGTGAGTAGCGTCTACATACAGTACAGTAGGTACTACACTCATGTAAACGGGGCACTTCGACCGCTGACCCGGTCATTAAGCCAGCCTCGACACGAGATAACTTCAAGAAGGCTAACTCCCGGAATATAGTTAATAGTGCCTGGGGAATGTAAACCATTGAAGTTTGTTAAACTGCTATTTAGTGGTATAGTTGCTGAAAACATGACTAGATAAATAGTTGACTAGTATAAAATCAGCAATCTATTTATTATCGAACTAGGTTTTACCCGCGGCTTCGCCTGCGTACATAAAATGTAGCCTATGTCACTCAAGAATAAAGCAGCTTTCTATCGGTGAAAAAATTTTAGCAATCAGACCAGTACTTTCAGAGATTACCTCATACAAACAAAAAAAACAACTTTACCGCTTGATAATATTGGTAATAAATTATAATTATAATAATTTAGTTTGATTTTAGTTAGTTGTAATTAGCGCAGGGTTTTATTATTATTACTTTTTTAATTTACTGTAATTATAGTTTTTAGTTGTGTATGTAATAAGTTAAATTAATTTAAATAAAAAAAATAAAAAATAAAAAAAAACAAGATAAAAAGAATATACATTTATATAAGTGTGTTGCACAAAGTGGTTGCTGGTCTCTAAGTTTCCTACTAGAGCTTTTGAACCAGGTTTTATCAAGCGGCTAAAACTATTCATAAGTTTTACCTCAATGCATCCTCCCGTAAAAGAGCTCTGAGTACGTGAGCATCTTCTAATAAGAGTGGACTTTCTGCAACTAAGTATGTTTTTTGCTCCTCGCCCGGTGCGCCGTCCCGAGTGGAATTAAAAGATGAGTCCTGTCGGCAGCAAGTGTGTCGAGAGGCTCGTCCTCACAAACTACTCGCCGCGACTTCTTTGATTAAAACTTATGCAAATCGTAGAGCCAGTCAAGTGGCTTCGGCAACTTACCAAACGATAGTTGAAGAGGAACGGGGCGCGAGCCATGAGCGAACAACGGGGCCCTATTTTCGGGATTATTTTATAATAAATATTTAATGATATTAAATTGTTAATAATAATAATATTATATTCCACAACTACCACACAACGCCGTCTAGTCCCAAGCTACGCAGAGCTTGTGTTATGGGTACTAGACAACTGATAAACATACTTATATTTTTCTGTGGTGGATCACTCAATGGATCATAAAAATCATTGATTAAATACAATAAACTGCAAATTGTCTCGTAAACGCCGTATAACAATTGGCATAGCAACACTAAGCGCTGGTGATTAGGGAGAAGGGGGGAGAGGGTTGACAGCCAATCCATCAAACTTTAAATTAATGATTTGATTTGATTTGATTACTTTGATAACAGCAAATCCATTAGGATTAACCGGCTGTAAATAAAGCTAATATCTTGTAGTCTCGTGTAATTCGACAGGTTGAATGAATACGCCGGCGATATAACGGTCGACGTTTAGACGTGGATCGTCTCTAAATGAGCTCGTTAAAACCGTAGTCATTACTGCTCGATTGATACTGTTATTACGTTTTAGTGCCGTCAGAGAAGAGTTACTTCGCTATTTATCAACGAAATTCACTGGCTAGTCGTACATAATGTTTATTAAGATTTTGACTAAAGTTTATGATAAATAAATCACAAACTTTTTTTTTACAAAATTCGTTGCGCCCACTAGGAACTACTCATGAGTCCTGTGTCACGGGTACGTTCACAAAAATGTAAATTCACATACACAAGACACCCAGACCCAGAATACCTATTTGTAGAGGCCATACATATTGGTTCCGTGCGGTAATCGAACCGACACGCAGCGCAGTAGCCAATCACTGAACCACTGCACCAACCTTGCTGTCACACACTACGTGTAAGCAGTAGTTCAATATATTTATTTTATATCAATTCATGTTGGTATTCATGAGTAAGTAGCTCGTATGTGAGTGCATTATGTCACATTAATTCTTCTTGTAATTTCTCAGGTGCAGCTACTTTTGTTCTGCACGTAGTTGTCCGCTATCGCTTATGCGTTGCACCTCGCTTGTCGGCGGCAGCACGGCGCTTGTGCTAACTATTTGTGCGGATTTTAATTAAGTTTGCGCGGTTTGAGTGACATCTCCTCCCTCCACCTCTTCCCCGCACCACCACCGCTCCGTCTTGCCGCGTCGGGCACTCGCGCGCACTCTTATGTGCTAACCTTACGTCTTACTCAGTCAGTCAATATCAAAGACAACTTTTAAAGTGCTTAGTATTAGTTTGAAGACTTTTGAAGTTAATTTGTTAAATCGTCTGCGGTTCAAATGGCGACAATATTGGCAAAATTACAGACACCATGCACTCAGATACAGATGCAGCAGTTAGCTCTATATAGTGTTACAGCTTTTAATAATTTGCCATCGCACCTGGAAATCTAGCTGTTTTGCGCACTTTGTTGAAAACATATATAATTTGCCTCTAGTGTAAAAATTATATATTTGTTAATAGTCTGTAAGTTAGTTAGTTTAGAACCTGGTGGTTCTAAGAAAAATGTCGATGTAAGCAAGAATAACAGCTATTGTATCATTCAGTGAATTTCAATTATATTCACAGTATACAATGTTAATGTACACCTTATTAATGTTGTCCCAAACTGAGTCGATATTTAAACAATGCGACATCCGTGCTCGTACCCAACCGACCGACCGTCAATAATTCCTACCTGCTAAAATTCGAACTAGTTCTAATAGTAGTATGGAAGCTAATTAATGTTATGATGTAAATAATGCGTCGTATTTGCGTTAGTTAAACAGTTTCATGTTTTCAGTTCCGCTCGTGTTGTGGAATCTGATAGATCTAATTATTTACTCACTGAATTTAATTTGGTGTTTTGATTTGTGAGCTTTAAAAAATACACAACGTAAATTAATTAGATTATAGAATATAGAGAAATAACCAATCAAAAGATTAATCATATTTAGATGGTATTAAATAAAACTTTCTTTTCAAAAAAGTAATTCTGAAGTTTCTTGCCGGTTGTTCTCTATAGGAACAAACCGATAGGAACCACTCTTAGCTTACATCTGACGCTTACATCTTAACTTCTGAAGTTTTATAAGTAGGCTTAAGTGAAGTAAAATATAAATAAATAAAATAAAATAAAAAAGCCTTTTATTTCCAGCAAATTTACATTTCATAAAATCTATGTAAACTATGTGTTAGTTTTATTTAGTTTATTCTATGTGAATTATTTCTCTCTTACATCTATAACTAAACAATTTTATTTAATCTACCGGAACCCCTAATGGGTGAAGGCCTCCTAAGGGTAGATATCACTGTCAGCGATAAGACGGCTATTGTATCAATGAATTTGTTTTTGTAAAATTATGTTACTATTTTGGTGTACAATGAAGTTCATTCATTCTAATTCTTATGCTACATGTATTATGTCTTATGTTAGTTAATTACTCACTAATCGAAAAACTGATAGCTGGACTTAAATCAAGTCTGCTTATCGAGTAGAGCAATCATCATAAATTACCAGCGGCTGATAACTGCTCCATTAAACAGTGTGATTGTAAGAGTCGGTCGTTAGCGAGAGGTCGTGAAGTGACCTTGAGGTCGAAGTAGAAGATGCTTGCAATATGTACCACACGGATTACATACTATACTGGTTCAGAAGACCCACTTCAGAACCGAAAGAGCCAATTATGAAGCACGTTTCGTCTACTTTTGTATATTGGAGTCTGATTATTTTAATGGTTTAATACCAATAAAAAATGGTAATTAATTATGTTTGTATTACTCTGCCCAAAAGGTGATGGGCCGTATGTATAGTACCCGGTCAATTTGATTATTTGAATAATTATTATCAAATCGCACTCTCATATTGGGCATTTTTCATAATGACCGAGCATTATGTATAATGCCCAATTTATCATTTGGTCCATAACATATAGAAGTAAGAGGCTAAAGCTACAGCATAAGACTGACAAGCGTAAGTGTTTATTACAACCAATTTACAAAATAAAACACACTGATATTATAGTGACCAAAGTTTGTGAGACTGTGTGTGTCTGTATGTCTGTTACTTCTTTATGTATGAACGGTTCAACGGTTTTGAATGAAATTTATAATAGTACACTTTTAATTCGGGAGTGTTTACCCATGAGACAATTTTGTGCTCTCACACGGGCGAAGCCCCTAGCAGCAGCTAATATCCTTATAAAAGAGAAAATTTCACATAAAAATCTCGTATAATTAGTCACTTGATTCTGTATAAGGACTGTATGATGAAGCTCTCTATGATGTTATGGTCTTATGTTCCTACCTCAACGGTGGCAGTATGTGCAATAGACGTGGTTCATCAGCCGTCAACTCGTCACCCGGCATTAATCACTTAGCGATCAGGTCACCTCCTCTAACTGACTTACCGGCAACACACACTTACTACTGCACTAATGCAGTGACGAAGTTAAACAACAGAACTTTATCATTTAGTTTGTACACTGTCTCACCTGGAAAAGTGAGACCTGCAACGTTAGCTTTGCGAGGTAAATAGATCATCTGTTCGTCCTCTGTAGCCTGTGGCACCGGACTTTGAATAACGCCGGACGAGTTCAGAGAGGACATATTCTTTCGACGAATTAAGACGTATTTTTTTAACGTGGGATATCATCTAATGCTTTTTACCGCTCTAAGGTGGAAGACGTGCCAGGATTCTTACTGTTTAAAGTCATACCTGTGTCCTTCAGTTGCTTTCTAATTTCTGGGACCACAGCTTTGTGTGAACATTTTGAGTCACAGTTGGAATAAAGTCTCTGTTCATATTATCCAACATGTTGTCTCTTTTACGATGTTTTTTCAAGGGTTTTTTTTTTAAATGATATAATCTAGAGCTTGACTGCAATCCCACCTGGTGGTAAGCAGTGATGCAATAGTTAATGGTGAGTCGCACTTATTTAATAAAAGTCTATTCACTCTAGCCTTGAACACACCTTAATTATAATCGGACGGGAAGACCGCATCAGGCATATTTGCCTGATGCGGTCATCCCGGTTGCCGCCGCCGCCGACGCCGCCGGCGGTCGCCGTGAACTATTGTTCTAGTTTTTCGCTGTACGCGGTATAAACGACGAGCCAAAACGCTTGGTCCGGACCGTAGAGTTGTCAACAAAGTAAGGGTCTCGCCGTTCGTCGGCTTGTCCGATAATAGAAATGAGATGGTGGAATCAAGTCATATAATTGCTGCGCACACTCTCTAAAATGCATCCTATAAAACATCGAAAGGCGGGCTACCCTACGCCTGCTCAAGGTTTTGTAGATTAGACTTAGCCAGACTTGAATCACTAATAAGCCTCTTTGCACGCTTTTCCATCGAGTCCAAATTTGCCAAGTGGCATTTACAGCTTCAGACCATATGAGGCTGTCCACACACAAACAGAGTTGTGCTTTGTATAACATTAAAAGCTGTCCCCGTGTGAAATACCCCAGACCTTTGCAAGAACGTCGTGTTTCCTAGCAGCTACCTTGACTTTGGACTCAATGAACCGCCCAAAGTTAAGGTCTGAAGAAATTTCAACTCCCAAGAGCTGACGGCGGTTGATGTACTCCAGGGGTACATTCTGAAAATCAGGAGCCAAGGTGAACAGGCTCCTTTTGGCGGTGAACAGACACGCTTGTATTTTGGCGACATTGGATCCCACAAGATTGGCTAGGGTTTTATTGTATTGGGTGAAGTGAACTTGGATGAAGGATGGCAACTCCTTTTCTTCATTCACAAAAGCCAAAAGCCAAAAAGCACATTCATCATTATTATTGACTTTCACAAAATTTAAAATAAACTTATTTTAAACTTTGACAATAATTGCTCGTCAGCAATTATCGCTGTGATGTTTGTGAATTGCAAGAACTGTAGTATAATTATGTCTTTATACTAGTTTTACTAAAGAGATGTACATAAATTTATTGGCAAGGGATTATCATAATACTGATTTTTTTTTCATATTTCCCTGCAGCGAATTACGTAATAAATGGCTATAACAGCTGTCTTTTCCATATAAATTTTACAAAAGAGAGGTATTATCTCTTTTGTAAAATTAATATGAATTCCACAGCCCAAACCCACACCTCCCTTTCAATGTAACATTGATACCATTACGTAGATACCGATTGCGTTATACGTTAACTCAATCCATTTATTGGGAGGGTAAAAAACTGTTTTATGTGTTTTACCAGACCAATATCATTGTTTCACCCGGGTTTTTCTGTAGGGTTTCTTTACCTCGATCATACATGATGTGTTCGTCAGCGTGTCCTCGCGGAATATATTCCGCATACCATTTATGAGCAGCTGAGATTCATATTCATAAAGTTGTTGACTTGCAACGTGCATACACCTCCACTTGTATTTTACAGAGCATGCATTTCATCAACTAACTCATGTTGTACATTTTTAATGCATATATTTTTTAAGATTTACCTTCAATTCATTTAAAGTTCTCCACTAACTAGTTTTGGTTGGCACTCTAAGTACCGGAGTTTCAAAGCTCTCTAGTCAATCGATATTTTCGAACGAGAAGAGAAAACAATTTTCTGCAAACTGTTTTTCTTTCATTTCAGGTACATAAATTACTCGAGTAGTATCGCCTCGGCCAGCCACTCGTAGTCCAGCAGTGGGCAGTGGGGGGAGGGGTGCTTCCGGCGGCAGATAGATCACCGCGTGTTGGTTTAGGTCTCGGAGAAGTTATCGCGTATCGATACGCCACAGCTGCGACCCTGCTCACCCCACCTCACAACTGTGACGAGGTCATTCTCCAAACACTATAAAATGCACTTCTTGTCTCAGTAAATAGAGTGTAGTTCCCCCTGGCAGGAATGTCTAAACGTGGACGAAGTTGCAAGCCATTTATTGTCCGTCGTGTGTGGATAGTTTGATTCATATTCGCGATATTGACTTATCTTTATTGTTAATCTGCTGTAGCCAGTCGGTTTCATAAACTTTCATGCTTCGTTGATTACCTATATGACGTCCAGCTGCGCGTTGCGATATAGTCAGTTGATAGCTTGAGGATTGAAGTGACCTCCGCAGGCTCCGTTTTGTCTAGGACTGTTCTTGTGTTGCAGTACTGTGGGTGGGTTATGGTTACGCATATTCGGTAATATTTATTAAAAGATTATAATTTGTTCAAGCTCTTCCCCTCGTAATAACTGCCGGATCGTCACTCTTGGAGGCTCTCTTAATGAACCCCACCCCTCCCCTTCATACTCCATGAAATATAATTATATTGTTATCCCCTCATAATTTTAATCGGATTGTTATTGTTAATAACTTGAATGAAGAATGTTTTATTTGTTGTTGTTTGTGCCGAGACGCCCAAAAGTGAGGAGATTTAATAAAGAGTGCGACAGAGACGGACGATGTTCGTATTGTTGCGTAGACACGTGGAGGGAGACATTAAATGATCGGAACATTAGGCGAGCTTCAGACGTAAAGTAATTAATTACATGTGTATACGCTTGACTGATCGCAAATGTAGCGTCAGTTTTTGCACCAGGCAAGACCTTTGTGGAAAGCTCGTCTTAGAAAAGATTAGATATTTAGGTATTTCTGCTAACAGGCGCTTTAAGTCATTATTTTCAATGACAAGTCGTGAACTGACCCTAATCTTTAGCTATCGTTCATTGAATAGTGTATATCCTACATATCCTAATAGGTTCCACCGACTTCAAGTCATCAGTAGTGGTTCTTATTCGATCACAATTAAAAACATTGTACCACCTTATAATCAATAAAAGTAGTATAACATTCGATATAGTCAACCAACTGCGATGAAACAAAGCCTAAGTTATATACCAAGTTACACACAATTTGAGTGTATAGAAATTATCTAATCTATATCGATTTCGTACATTTTACGTGATGCGCGCACAACTAAAAACTTCTACAGATTTATTATGTATAGATTAATTATTATTATAATTATAGATTACTCAAGGCGCAGTAACCGCCACCGCTAGGCCACCCTTGACAATAGTGTGTGAAGTGTGGACTCATCGCCACACCAGCGCCGCACGTTGCACGTCGCCGTCGCCTTGTGCTCCACATTCTATATTTGGATCACGTCGACGTAAATAAGCCTAGTCAACTACGTAACATTATGAAACGCAATAAAGTATTGAGTATAGTCCATGTGGCCGCACATGTTGTACCTCTTATTGTTTGTAAATAAAAAAATAAAACCCTGACCGCTAAGCTACGGATACTAAAGAGTGTTTTATTCTAGTAACAAGTAAGCGTATGATTTTTTTGAAAAAAAAAAAAAACTATTATAACGACCAAGAAAGAAAATAAAAATGCAAAATAATAATTAATTCAATTATGGTCTTTTTTTAATGTTGTAGGATGTTTAATTAATGTTTAATAATTTTAAATGACATAATTTTGTTATACTACTTAATATTTGTATACCAATCATTGGTGAAGCATGTAGATGTACTGTGTTCAACATCGTCGTCACCATGTTCCGGGCAAATAGAGTACTTTGATGTTGACTCTGCCCGCGTGAAAATAGGTAAGTTTCTCCATACAAACTTTGGCCCCCTTTCATTCCCTTATAGTGTGAATTTTGAAAAAATCCTCTATTAGGACTCGCCTACGTAATAAAAGATAACCTTGTTCAAAATGTCATGCTCTTAGTCCCTGTACTTTCGGCTGTGCTGTGCAATCTGTGCATTGATATATTAGTCAGTCAGTATCTCCTTTTATACGAGTATATTAGATTTCTCATTTAAATTCTATTATCTTACTCGTAATATTAATTATTTTATTATATTTAGTTAAGTATATTTGGTATACCTATATAGGTATAAATAAATGTTTGTTAAAAAAAACAAACTCTTCATGGATGATTGTTGTACCATTGTACACCAAGAAGTACCAATTTCATAAAGGGAATTTTCAAAGCTTTGAAAAGTGTTGTCGATATAGAATACACTCACCAACCTGATTCTGATTTCTTTTATCTTTTAATGATGCCTAGAAAAAATATATTACAGTATTTCCTCAAAGAGATTTCAATCGGCGATTAAATCGCTGAGCTATTTAATCATAATCTGACTACAATTAGAGTTTGCTCGTGACGTGCTACACTGGCCGTGAATAACGATCGAGTACACAATGAGTACGTCGATTGGCGGCGCTTTGAACTAATTAGTTGTATTATTAACCTCGTGTTGCTGTGGTATAATATCGATCAAATGGAAATATGTATACTCAAACATGTACACCTACTTGGAATTCATTTATCTTAAACACGAATTAGTAATTAATGGAGGGTGAGAGTGGGAACCGATTGCGCAGCGTCGTTTAGTTTATTAAATTTATTACTAACTCGTAAATAACACCATTACAGCTGAAACGTGCCAATGCAACGCGGAAACTGCTTAACACAATGCTAAACGAACGAACAAAACTCAAAATATTTATTTGCGGATCTGGTGTTGACTTTAGATCAGTATCGCTTAACTCAGTCATGCTAGACGCAGCAAATATAAGCGTATCCAATAGAACCTTGTTTGATAAATCTTTTTTATTTTTTAAAATCAGAAGTAATAAAAGTCGCAGTAACTGTTTATTAAGTGCATGATGTGGTTGGCATTTCCCCTTATCCCCAAGTTCCTGGTCTCCCGTCGCCATCCACTAGCAATAGGTATAATTTACACAGTGTGAACTGTGATGAGAATGACAAGTCCTTCAAACTTAAAATTTGACAGGTAGGTTTCTTATAAGGTGTAGGTAGACATCCGCTAAGAATGGATTTTACGAAACTCCTCCGCTAAGGAAGTAAAACGGGGGTTGGAATTTTGTATGGAGAAACCAACTTTTGCGCGGGCGAAGCCGCTGGCAAATCTAGTTCTCTATAATCACGTAATAATGATCGATAAATGCTCCATTTACAACCCACTCTGTGTTACGATATCGAGATCGTTGGTTTAGTACGACATTGCTCTAATTACGGCGTATTACCCGAGATTACCCGAGAGCAGGCTCTGTTCGTCCCGTGCGATCCGTGCGAGCCGTGCGCCGTACGGCACGGCGCGGCTCAATGGCCCATAAAGCGGATCCATCGAATGTATTGACAATACTCTCGGTCGCTAATTGTGTTTATTGCAGCTACGCTTTTAAGATTAGCGATTAGTGTTATCATGTGTATTGTAAGTGGATTGTTTTATGATGTAGTGTGATGCTCTGACTATTCCAGTAGTAGGTATTATTTTTACGGGCGCTCGCTGAAGGAGGCATCAGAGGGCCAACCACCTCGACGCCTAAGGCGCCGAAACCCCGCTTGCAATATTTAAGGTAGGTGGGACGCCGAGGTCAGTGTTTCTCCGAATGGGGACTCTGTCCACTCACCGAGTGCATATATAGCATAGTCGGCCTTATAATGTTCCCACTGCTGGGACTCGAGACTTCTCTCTAGGAGAGGGAATGGGCCGTAATCCACAACGCGGGCCCAGTCCGGGTTGGTGAATTTCACATGTCTTCGAATTTTGGTTCTAGGCCGGTTTCCTCATGATGTTTTCTTTCACCGTTTTGAGAGCAGTGGTGATGAAATAAATTACAGAAAGTAATGCGCCTGGCTGGGTTTGAGCCCGCGACCTACAACTCGTAAGTCGATGCCGTTATCACTCGGCCACCACTGCTCTCACCCACCGAGTGACTTCAGGGAAAATGGTGGCACATTGATAAAAAGATGCCGTTCGCGAATAAGCTTAGGGGAGACCCCTCACAGAATCTTTAGGAATGAGTCTTTAAGGGCGTTGTCTAAAGGGGGTTCAGGGATGGTCTTTTAAGAGGTCGAGGGGCCCTCATCTTTGTGCTGATGGTGATAACCCGAGTGGTTTTAGTGAAGTAAGAACTTCTGACTTGTCTCTTTTTCACTGTCTCTTTCCCTCAAAAGTCCAGGCGCCTTTTGAAGGTGCCTCCTCTCTTGAAAACAAAAAAAGGTGTAAGAGGTGTTAGTTGTGAGGCTCAGGCTGTAGCCATGGATGGAGGATAACTATTCTGAACCTTTTACAAGTAAAATATTCATTAAGTAAAATCTTGATTATATTAGAAGTCAATAATACACTAACTATTTGGCTGAAAAGTAATTAAAATTCAGCACTAAGTATGTTGGGACCAACAAACCTTTTATTTTGAAATATCTACCGTTTAAGTTGAAAAGTACCTATGATATTGTCAGATAATTTACGGCAACACTTAAATCCATATTGAGACGTCAGTGTCAGGTAAGCCTGGGCTCGCGAACTTGGAGCAACTCCCGACTCGTGACGGATCACCCGCACCGACGCGACGCGACGACTTCACTCACTTATTAAACTTATAAGTTACTTACTTAACTGCCTACCAAGCGATTTGTCAATATCCTGTAGGTACCTGTTATATATTTTCGCGCGATTACACGTATTATTATTACATAACTTCGCATTTTTTACTTAAATCTCTAAAAAACCGGCCAAGAGCGTGTCGGGCCACGCTCAGTGTAGGGTTCCGTAGTTTTCCGTCCGTCACAATAAGTGTACCCACTTATGAGTTTAAAAAAATGCTTGCATATACGATTATACTACAAATTTAGTCCAGAAATTATTTTGTACAACCTTTTTGTCTTTTTTGTACAAAAACTGTTCTTTCCATCAAGTTCAAAATGATTTTCCTAGAAAGTCCTTATAAAGTTCTACTTTTCAGATTTTTTTCATATTTTCTAAACTAATGGTTCAAAAGTTAGAGGGGGGGACACATTGTTTTTTACTTTTGGAGCGATTATTTCCGAAATTATTGACATTATCAAAAAATGATTTTAGTAAACCCCTATTCATTTTTAAATACCTATCCAACAATATAATTATCACACGTTAGGGTAGAAATTAAAAAAAAAATCACTTCCCACTTTATATATAGGGGGGCTACCCTAATAAAACATTTTTTTCCAATTTTTATTTTACCACTTTATCGGCGTCATTGATATACATATTGGTACCAAATTTCAGCTTTCTAGTGCTAACGGTCACAGAGATTAAGCGAGGACGGACAGACAGACAGACGGACAGACAGACATGGCGAAACTATAAGGGTTCCTAGTTGACTACGGAACCCTAAAAAAGAAGAAAATGTTTTGGGGTACAGGAAAAATGAAGATATAGAGACCAAAATTTTCGGCCGAACAATTTTGTACACCCGTGTGTACAGTACGACGTTTTTTAAGCGTTTTTCAAGGTTATTCAAGGTGTACAATCGGCGCGCGAGATATTAATGGTTCATAATAAACTGGCCTTCAAAACTTAGCACCACATTTTTAACATTGCAATTTGTCTTATATTATTAGAGTTAGAGTTTTGAAATAAAAAGAAATGTTTCTAAATAGTTTACTATACATTAGTTGCTGCCATCAGCTCTGTCTACGTGGTAGTGGTAGAAGAAAATTATCCCAAGATAACATACTCCCGGAATAAAAAGTATCCTATGTGCTACTCCACGATAAGGTCTACCCGTGTAAATCCATTTCATCAAAATCCGTTCAACCGTTTGGGCGTGAAAAAGTATTTTGATACTTCTTTACGCTCAAACTGATGAACAGATACAAAATATATACACTCATGAACTTTCACCTTTACAGATTAAATCTAGTCTTCTGTCTTATATATTCTTCTTCGTCTTCTTTAATTAATCTTTTAATCTTAATAGATTATTAGTACAATTTCATTACAAGAATGTAGGAATAAAAAAAATGGTGGAGGCTCTGTACACGTATGAGCTAGCATTTTCAGAAGATCGCACAGAGCTGTTTGGCCATGTGGCATTGCCATCACCATTATCAGTAGTCACCTCCTCGATAGAATGCGCCTGGGTGGGATTGGAAGGCTAATTAGAAACCGTAGATTATCTCCTACTACGCTCAGAGTGCTTATACAGGCCCTGATTGAAGAGTTGGAGAATATTTGATGATTCGCATTTGAAAATAAAGTGTAGTTTATGGGTCAACAAAATAATTTGAAGCTAATTCACGATCGCTGAGTTTTTTTTTTTTTTTGGTGGGGAAAATCATCCCATGACAACCCCCGCTCTTGGGCGGAGCGGGAGATAGTGTCAGACTCTTACTGACTAAAAAACCCATCCCGTTCCTTCAAGCCTTCATACCGGGGCTCGAGTTCCCTTTCGGATAACCCTGGCTCTAGTAGGCTAGGCTAGGCTTCGATCCGGCTGGGCCCCTGCTGTTGCTGACAACTCCTTGAGGCGCGCGGGAACAGTGCGCGCCGTTGACGACTTGGGCTTGGTCCGGACAGTTACCGGACGGCCGGACAGCAAGCTACCCATTGCTCACTGTCCGCAAGCCCGCGCCTACGGTGGCTGGAAATCGGGATCGGAATCCCGGCGGCGAGAGCGCCGTTGCCTGATGCGGTCGGCCTCCTCCTTAGCGAGCATTACTGCTTCGCAGAAGTCGGCGACCGCCTGCCACTCCTCTTCGCTCCGGACCATGGCCTCAATCAAGGCCCGGCGCGAGAAGTCTCCGCTGCCGATCGCCCCCACGAGGGCACGGCGATGCTCCGTCCAAGCAGGGCACACCTCGACTGTGTGCTCCACCGTGTCCTCCGGGCGTTGCGCACATTGGCGATACCCGGGCGTCACTTCCGCTTTAATCCGGAACAGGAACCTCCCGAACTTGCCGTGTCCGGTGAGGACCTATGTCATGCGGAAGGTAAGGACGCCGTGAGGTCTTTCTAGAACCAGCGTCGTATCGTCTGCGTAGCAGGAACCTCTCGCAGCACGTAGTCGTACCCGATGTTCCACAAGGGCGGTCCTAGTAACGACCCCTGCGGAACACCGCACGACATCTCTCGACGTTTCCAGTCTCCCTGGTGACCGGGGTAGACAATATACCTGTCCGACAGGTAGGCTTCGACTACTCCATAGAGGTATTCGGGCACCCAGTGGTACCGGAGTGCCGTCCAGATCGTACTCCAGGGTAGGGAATTAAAAGCGTTGGCAATGTCCAAGGACACTGCCACGACACACCTATTCTGGGATATCGCATCCCCCTTCGTGAGGGCTCGCACGCGCATGATGGCGTCCACCGTGGAGCGCATCCTGCGAAAGCCGAACTGTCCGTCCAAAAGGTCCGGCCCCACCCGTGTTAGGCGCGCGACGAGGCGGCTCGCCATCACTCTTTCAAAGAGCTTGCCCACCTCGTTGAGCAGCACAATGGGCCGGTACGCAGACGAAGAGTCCGCAGGGCGCCCTGGCTTCGCTATGAGGACCAGTTTTCCCGTCTTCCAGCGAAGTGGGAATTGGCCCCTCTCCAAGCATGCGCTGAAGAGCTCTCTTAGTGGAGACCCGAGAACCTCCATGGCCAGGACCCAGGCTTTCCCAGGCAAGCCATCGGGTCCTGGGGCGGCGTTCTTGGCACCCAGCCTTTGCACCGCCACTCTCATCTCTACCTCGGTGACCTCTGGAGCATTGTCGTCGTCGTCGCAGTTGCGGTTCGCTTCAGACACCGCTACGATTGCTGAGTTGCATTATTTGGAACTAGCTAGTTACTAGACTATTCTATATTTATATTTACAATTAGTTATTTGATGTACAATAAAATGAGTGTAGTGTAACCTTGCACCCTTGACGACGCGATTAGCTTATTTATTGCAAATGCAGCCTCATCTCCTTCTTTTTTAATTACTAAAAGTTAATCATAATTATGTCCTACGAAAACGAATCGAAAAACCAATGAATATATTAAGATGTTTAACTAACCGTGCAACACGACGCTACCGTTCAATCAACTCAACGATGTTGAAGTTGCACTCGAGTAAATCTTACAAACCCTCGTGACATGCCAGTACTTGTGCCAGTACCAGTGTCCACCTAAGTACCGCAAACTTGCGCCACGGCCGCCCACTGCGGGGGTGCACTGGGCCAAGTTTGCGCGTCGCCGGAGTTGTGAGCAACTTTATGAATTCCTAATCTTAATGTGTTGTTTATGTTAAATTTCACGTCGTATTGAAGCCCGCCTGATATTGCTGAATACCAGAACTTGGTTATGTGGCAGTTTATAAGTTTGAGGACGAAGCAAGAAGTAGATTAGACTCGTGGCTGTGTTAGTGATAATGAAAACTTGTAGACTGGTCTGGGATCGAGCAAAAGAAGAACGTTAACCGTCGGCGTATCGTCGCGGGGAATTGTACAAGTTTGTTGAAAAGCTTCATTTGTCTGGGAAACGCAATCAGGACGCCTATTTCGTATTTCGTTTAAACGTTAAGATATTACAACAAGGTTTAAATCAAGTTTTTAGTTAGGAAAAAGCGATCGTCTCGCTCAATACTAGGCAAAGCTTCTTATTCAACTTTGAATCTAATGTTAAGACAACTTTAAAGTTTTGATATTTAAATAGCAACTGAAAAATGCGTTTTACAATTTAGATAACAGTTGGTGAAGGAAATGTATTATATTTTAACTAGCTTTTGCCCGCGACTTCGTCCGCGTGGAATAAGGACTTCCGGCAGAATTTGGGTTTTTTGCTTAGTATTCGCCTTTTCCAAAGTCTATCGATTACGTGTGTAAACAAACATTTAAAAAATCACCTAGCTAAATGACGGTAACGAAACCATAGCGCGATCTATTTCGATATCAACGCCATCTATTGAGCATCGAGACAACTCATGACACTTATTAATAGAAATGTTGGTATTTAGAGTCTGTCTAATAAGTTAAACGACTTGGGTAATTATTAGGATTTAATTAAATCTGATGTAGTCAACACAGGTTCAATAATCCGATTTGAGAAATTCTTTTTGTGTTTCAAAGAGTAAAGTGTCTGTGTGGTCCTATAAAATGTTGTGAAAGTCTGATCATAAATGTGAAAGATATTCCAGGGAACTCCCCAAAAATCAACAGAATGAGCTTTGCGTTTAAGTTTGAGTGATGTATACTCACTTATCTTTCTCAGTGGCCATAAAAATCAGTAGCATATCTGGTATTAGTATGATGGGTAGCTTGATGTGCTGTCTGAGTTACATATGTGTTGTTGTTATAATCTGTTTGTTTGTTTGACAGTGATAAAATTAAATAAAATTTACAAAAAAAAATAATTGAAACCGACTTCAAAATAAAAAAAAACCGGCCAAGTGCGAGTCGGACTCGCAAACGAAGGGTTTCGTATCATTATATGTATAAAAACATGTTTTTGTATGGGAGTCCCCTTAAATATTTATTTTATTCTGTTTTTGAGTATTAATTGTTGTTATACGCGTCGTAGCGGCCCGGAGGTTAAGGCCCGCCTCTCGTGCATGAGGGTGCGGATTCGAAACCTGGCAAGTACCAATGTGATTTTTTCCGAGTTATATGTATTTTCTAAGAGTTTTTAGACACCACTGACAGGCAGTGAAGGAACACATCGTGAGGAAACCTGGGCTTATAATTTTAAATTATAAGTTTGAAATCGCCAATCCGCCTTGAGCAAGCGTGGTGACTAATGCTCTAACCTTCTCCATGTGAGAAGAGGCCTTTACTCAGCTTAGCATTAATAAATTCAAAATATTTGTAAAGCGAAAACTTTGCCAAAAAGCTTTTTATACTGTAAAAGAGTATCTCGAGAATAAAACGGCTTGGGATTGACCTGCTCCAGTACCTACTCACTATAATTATTATCATTTGAATGTTTTTTGTTTTAACTGCCTTTTTTTTTATTGACGATTGTTGTTGTTTTACAATTATGATATTGTATATATATATATATTATTATTATTTTTTAACAATTATGACATGTTTATTTTTACTATTTGACTGATTTTTTTTTTTTTTTATATACTTACTTTTTTTTACAATTTGTAATATTTATTTATTTATTTATTTATTTAAACTTCATGTACAATAGTGGTACATAGGCATATTTACACTTCTTTCCTTTTCTTTTATTTTCACATGATGTCTGGCAGTTTTGAGTATTTGATGTGGCCTACCCAAATGTCCTTTCTTTGGCATTGTTCGTCAAGTCGTTGAGCTCCTTAGTAGTCCTGAGTTGAGCTACACGCATATTGACAAATGCTTGCACTGACTGGACAGGTCCACTTAGAACTGTGTGGTTCTTTCTTCAAAAGACCATCTCAGGCTCAATCTACATGGTTCTCATATGATTTGACCATTACATGTTTTGCTGTATGGACTTTTAAAAGAGACTTTGACCCCTGAGTTTGTTTCGGTGTTTCTTCTCAGGGTAGTCAGCTAGGAAACACCGGCCTCATCTAGCATTAATTGACGAAAAAAAAAATTGACGTGTAAAAGTGTTTTTATAAAACCTACTTGCAAAATAAAGATCATTTATCATCATTTATCATTTAGTGGGCACCAATAGGCTGATGATGTTGTTATAGCGGCAACAGAAATACATCATCTGTAAAAATTTCAACTATCTTATCTTATCTTCGTGGTCTCGTTTCCGCACTTAGTCCATATCGGACCATTGTGCGTGAGCCATAGCGGCCTTTACTCCAACCAGCCCACCTCATTCCAGAAACAGATGAGTCTCTTTGGTTTGCTCAGGGCGTCCATCAGTGAATTCGGTGCTCCCAAGGTTCGTGTTCTTATCTCGCTGACGGCTGTGCACTCGAGGAGCAAATGCGCGACAGTTTCTTCTGATTCTATACATCCTCTGCACAGAGGGCTATCTGTGATATTCATTGTGAAAAAGTGTTTATTCAGGAAGCAATGTCCGGTGATGGATGAAAATTTCAACTATCTGACTATCATGGTTCATGAGATACAGTCTGGTGACAGAAAAAATCCAAAAATCCTCTCTTAATACTCACTTGCTTCACTGGTGGAACCTACATACGAAGTTTCAAGTGAATCCATTGGAAATAAAAAAAATCAATTTACGGGGGCTAAATTGAATTTTCTCCCCCTAGGGGGGAAATTTAAAAAAATCCTCTCTCATTGCGCACTTGCTTCGCTGGTGGAACCTACATACAAAATTTCAAGTGAATCCATTGGAAATAAAAAATTTCAATTTACCCCCCTTTCCTCCCCCTAGGAGGGATGTTTCCAAAAATCCTCTCTTATTGCTCTCTTGCTTCGCTGGTGGAACCTACATACAAAGTTTCAAGTGAATCCATTGGAAATAAAAAAATTCAATTTACCCCCCTTTCCTCCCCCTTGGGGGGGAATTTCCAAAAATCCTCTCATAATGGTAGCCTACTCCTCCCAACAAACACACATGCCAAATTTCAGCTCTGTACTGCCAGTAGTTTCGGCTGTGCGTTGTAGCTGTCAGTCACTCAGTAACGGAAGAGTTTTATATAGATAGGCCATGCGGTTGTGGTGCATATACCGAGCTATTTATTTATATATTTATTTCTATTACAGGTACTCTCTGCACTAACAGTCCATGCCATGGATCCATGCCTTCCATCGGCTCTTGACCGAGAGATACGAATAGAAGATTAATTTTTATTCTGTCGAGAATTATTATTACTTTACAAGTGGTTGTAACAAACTTGGTATAGCACAACGAATTTTAAAATGTTAGAACAATTATGAAAAGTGAAATTTAGTTCAAACTCTTAGAAATTAAATTTTAGAAAACCGCTTAGAAATTACATTTTTGTTTGAACATTTTCCAGTTGCAGCTTTCATTTTAGCAAATGTTGTGTTTGCAGCTCATTAATGTGTGTACTTCTCTGCTGTTGTCGTGCTGTGGCGTGAAAATAAATTTAATTGGATTTCTTTGTACTATAACGATTCTTCAGGTTACAAAAAATAAGTTTTTGTGATATTGATAACGATAAATGATAAATGATCTTTATTTGCAAGTAGGTTTTATAAAAACACTTTTACACGTTAATTTTTTTTTTCGTCAATTAATGCTAGATGAGGCCGGTGTTTCCTAGCTGACTACCCTGAGAAGAAACACCAAAACAAACTCAGGGGTCAAAGTCTCTTTTAAAGTCCATACAGCAAAACATGTAATGGTCAAATCATATGAGAACCATGCAGATTGAGCCTGAGATGGTCTTTTGAAGAAAGAACCACACAGTTCTAAGTGGACCTGTCCAGTCAGTGCAAGCATTTGTCAATATGCGTGTAGCTCAACTCAGGACTACTAAGGAGCTCAACGACTTGACGAACAATGCCAAAGAAAGGACATTTGGGTAGGCCACATCAAATACTCAAAACTGCCAGACATCATGTGAAAATAAAAGAAAAAGAAAGAGTAATCAACATAGTTCTCACATTCACAATAATAAAATTTACAAAAGTGTAAATATTGCAAATTGTAAAAATAATAATAATATATATACAAGGTGTCGTTTTGAAGCTGCAAAATATTTCAGGAGGTAATTATGTTAGTAATTCTCGACCCGAATCAATAATAAAATAAGTAGGTAATTTTTTTTTTTTTATAACCGCTCTTTTTTTCACACACACAAACACGGAACAATAAAGGGCGTTTTCACACACACTAACTCGCAACGATAGTTTCATAAATAATGTATCATCCAATCATCATCCCGCACGCCACACCCTAGCCACGCCCCCGCGACCATCGATCAATCGATTTAGTTTAGTGTAATTAAAAAATTAAATAACAAGTATTACTGTTTATTGACCAGGTATCGTTTTTTTACATGATTATTTATGAGTTTTATTACAACCTCCTGAAATATTGTGCAGTTTTAAAACTGCACCTTGTATATGTACAATATCATAATTGTAAAACAACAACAATCGTCAATAAGAAAAAGGCAGTTAAAACAAAAAAACATTCAAATGATAATAATTATAGTGAGTAGGTACTGGAGCAGGTCAATCCCAAGCCGTTTTATCCTCGAGATACTCTTTTACAGTATAAAAAGCCTTTTGGCAAAGTTTTCGCTTTACAAATATTTTGAATTTATTAATGCTAAGTTAATGAATAGGACTGGGAAGCTTATTATAAAAATGTATACTTTACATAACAAATATTTTCATAGATATACTGAGATGGCACAGTCAAAATATTAATATTTTTAAATTTATCTCTGAGGGAGTATCTGGGACTTTATTTATAAATTGAACGAATGGCCCTTTTCTGCAAAACAAAAATCGTTTGGATATCGGCGGCATTTCCCCATAATAGAATACCGTACGACATGACACTATGAAACTAACTGAAGTAAACTAAACGGGCTGTCTCTAAGCCACTTAGATTTCGAATTTGTCTAACAGCGTATGCGGCAGAGCTAAGTTTTTTCGACAACTTATCTATTTGTGGGCCCCACTGAAGCTTAGCATCAAGAGTTATACCCAAGAACACTGTAGTGTCTTCAGGACTCAATTCTTTACCTTTTATTAGCACACTAGTTTCTACCTGCCATAAGTATCGTAAATTTAACAAATTTGGTTTTCTTTTCATTAAGGAGCAGACATTATTGACATTAAACCAGTGTACAATTTTTGAAAGAGCGTTATTTATGTCATCAGTAACCGGCTGCTGACGTTTAAGCTTAAACAAAAGCGAAGTGTCGTCTGCAAACAACACTATATCATGGTTTGTTGGCGCCAATATCATATCATTGACAAGCAGTCAATTTTCTAGAAGTTTTTACTTTTTCAATATGTGGGTACATTTACCCGTGCGCATACCTTACGTTACTTTTATAAAAAATCCTATAAGAAACCAAAAACGTTCGATATTGCTCCGTACAAATTTATTGTAAAATTCAATTACTATTGAAATACAGTTTAAAACACATCCGAGGGCTTTCATTTATGTCCATTACGAGACATAAAAAGTGGCGACCGTGACAGGACGGTCTGTAAATCGAAAATCGTCAAGAAATACGAAGCCCGGTTAGCTTGACCATTTGAGCTACCTGAAGAAACAAGATTGGGCTACCTGGAGGTATAGCCATTGCAGCCAACACCTGGTGTGACAGTTTCGACAACCATATAATATAAAAGTCGCTGTACAGCAGCCGGCCAATGCAGCTAAGTGACCTTTTTAACCTTTCTTTGTTCCTTCCGTAAATATCGATTTTGTACACCGATCCTTATTAATCCATACACCCCTCGGTTTTACATGTGCTTATTTCAATATATGTGATAAAATAACTCAAAAATATACTCAGATAATCTCTAAATTACGTACTTTTAAAAACTCATTTTCTATCACCCACATCAATATTTTATTCTTTGACCTTCTGACCTTTTCATTGACCTTTATTGAAAGGAATCTGATATTTTTAAGTTTTATTGTTTAAAATACTTACAAGATTACTTGTTTACCTAATCATTAGACTAAAACCATAAAATATAATTGAGATCAAACATAATTATAATATTTATCACAAGTCATTCACATTATTCGCCGAACATTCCAGGAATCGCAACATCCTACTACCTACAATAGTGTTGAGGTCAAGCGTCCACATCAGACGTTCCAGCGGGTTTACCACTGAGCACCTGTACTCCAAAGCCACTTCACAGGTGACATCGATTGAGGGACGTAAGATAAACATTTTTTATTAACGTTTGATTGTGTTCTTGCATAGTTTTACTGTGGAAATATTCAGTTTAGTTTAGAGTTTCATTACCTGTCACATATTAAGTTAACTATTATTGTAAGTACTTAGTTGTTGTTACAAACGTTACAATGGGCAAGGATGATAGCTCCGCAAGAAACGTGCAAGAATTACAAGAACTTTTTGTTAAACGTAGTTCGATAAAGGGCCAAATTACTAAGTTCAAGAATTATTTAACCAATTTGATGAGAAATGACTCGGTTACGCGCATTGAATTAGCCGAGTTAACACTTAAACTTAGTAAATTTGAGTCACTGTCCACTAAGTTCGATGACTTGCAGAATCAAATTGAGCTTTTAAATTCTAATAATTTGTCAACTGAATTAGATGAACGCGATGATATTGAACACTTATTTATATCAAATATTGCGAATGCTCAAAGTTTTATTCAAGGTCACCAACGTCACGATGAATTTGGCATACATAACGCTAGCCATAGCTCGTCCTCTCCTGATAATCAGGAGGCAGGATTTAAATTACCACAGATACAAATTGCTAAGTTTAACGGTACATACTTCCGTTGGCTGGAATTTCGTGATACATTTAAGTCTGTTATTCATAATAACGATCGCATTGCACCCATCAACAAGTTTCATTATCTTTTATCATATTTGGAAGGAGACGCAGCAAGAATAGTGAGTAACTTGGAGGTTTCCAATTCTAATTACAGTATTGCCTGGAAATTGCTATGCGACCGGTATGATAACAAGCGACAATTAATAAGTTTTCATTTAAATTCTTTGTTAAGTGTACATCAAATGAATCGTGAGTCAGATAAATCCCTTCGTTTTTTGGTTGATCATGTGACCAAGAACATGAGAGCACTGTCTAGCCTAGGTTTAGCTACCGATAATTGGGATGCCTTGCTTATACATATTATGTGTTCAAGGCTAGATAACCGCACACGTACTAAGTGGGAAGAGTGGCGTGGTACTTTGGACGAGGTGGTACCTAATTTAGAACAATTTCATAAATTTTTAATTGGTCGAGCAGATGTCCTTGAGTCTCTTAACCAGTTTTCATCAAATAATCATAATAATAAACCCTCAGCTTCTACATCATCTAAAGGTTCAAACAATAAAAATGAGCATCACCACAATCAATCTCTTACATGTCAATTATCTAGTCAATCTGAGAATCAGAGTTCTTCATCTTCAGGTTGTGTTGTTTGTCAAGGTGAGCATAGGATTTACGATTGTCCTGTGTTCAAGGCCAAGAGTGTGGAAGATCGTATAACTGAAATTAATAAGTTAAATCAATGTGCAAAATGTCTAAGATCTGGGCACACTACGCGTAAATGCTACCTTAGACCATGTCGCGAGTGCAAGAAGAAGCACAACGTTCTTTTACATATTCCGACTATAAGTGAAACCACTGCTGCAGCTACCACGTCGTCATGTGGGACGATAGCTAATCATACTGCACCGTGTTCACAACATATTTTATTATCCACTGCCATAGTTGAGGTGACTAACCCTACAACCAATAAATCCGAGCAGGTTCGCGCTTTATTAGACTGTGGCAGTCAATTGTCATTTATGACACAATCACTTAGAGAGAAACTATCATTATCAGCTTCTTCTCTATTTAAAAATATTGATATTGTCGGTATCGGCAACCAAGTTAATAACAAGGTAACTGAGAGTTGTGTGGCGAAACTTAAATCCTTAATTAAACCGTTTCAAGTCACAACAACTTTTCTTATATTACCGGAGTTAACTACCAACATTCCCAGATACACTTTAAACACTCAGCAACTACGGATACCTTCTGAAATATACCTTGCTGACCCTACCTTTAATAAATCCTCCGCTATTGACTTGCTTATCGGAGCAGACTTGTTCTGGGATATACTTGGCTGCGAGCAGCGTTCTTTAGGCCCTGATAATCCGTCACTTAGAAATTCTCAATTTGGTTGGCTTCTCTCAGGTCCAATCAAAATAAATAATACAAATAACAAATTTAATGCTCAATGTCATCATTCTTTGATTTCAGAAAACTTAGAGAATGACTTGAACATAAAAATGACGAAATTTTGGGAGCTCGAGGAAGTTCCATTAAAATCCCCGCTAAGCCATGATGAAGGGTTATGTGAAAAACATTTTTTAAGTCACGTGACAAGGTTAAGTACGGGCAGATTTAATGTTAGATTACCTCTTATAGATTCTCCTGATTGTCTTGGTGAATCTTATACATTAGCAAAGAAACGATTTTACAACTTGGAAAAACGGTTTCGTAAACATCCGCAACTTAAACTACAATATGTTGATTTTATAAGAGAGTATGAACAGTTAGGTCATCTTTCACAATTAAATATATTAAAACCTGATTTATCATACTTCTTGTGTCATCATGCAGTATTTAAAGAAACCAGTGAATCCACTAAAATTCGTGTTGTTTTTGATGGTTCTTCTCCTACCTCATCTGGACTGTCCATTAATGATTTACTCATGAAAGGTCAAAATATGCAGGACTCTCTTTTCTCCATTTTAGTACGAGCCAGACAACATAAGTACCTCCTGACTGGCGATCTAGAAAAAATGTATCGTCAGATACAAGTTAATGAGGAGGACCGAAATCTTCAACTCATACTGTGGAGAGAAGATGAGTCCCAACCTATCAGAACGTTAAGGTTAAATACTGTTACTTACGGTATGGCAAGTTCCAGCTATTTAAGTACACGCTGTTTGTGGCAGCTTGGCGAAGAACATCACGATGAGACTATCAAAAACATTATTCAACATGATTTTTACGTGGATGACATGATAACCTCTAGTGATAGCAAGCAAGAATTAAAATACATTTTGCAAGAAGTCACTGCAGCACTCAAATTAGGTTGTTTTAATCTAAGAAAACTTAAAACTAATTTACCTAGTATATTTGATACATCTTCGTTAGATATTAATGAAAAATTAACACTCAGTGAGTCCTCTAGCACGTTAGGTTTAGGTTGGGATCCGGTAACAGATACATTGCATTTTCCAATCCAACCTCCACTCCCAATTGATAACAACCGCCCTACTAAACGGTCAATATTATCCAAGCTGTTTAAAATCTTTGACCCTTTGGGTTTACTAAGTCCTTGTGTGATACAAACAAAGGTCATAATACAACGGCTTTGGCTGGAAAAACTAGGCTGGGATGATCCTGTTCCCGAACATATTTCTATGACTTGGACTAAGTTTAATGATTCCTTATCAGCTCTTGAGGCCTTAAGGATTCCTAGGCATGTAATTTGTGACGAACCAGTAGCTATAGAACTACACGCTTTCTGTGATGCGTCACAGAGCGCGTATGGAGCTTGCATTTATGCACGTTCAGTAAACTCTACTGGTGAAGTTGCGGTAAAATTATTGTGTGCTAAGTCCAAGGTCGCACCCACGAAACCTACCACAATCCCGCGTTTAGAACTCTGTGCCGCGCTGTTGTGCGCTAGATTGTGTAAGACGGTCAGAGACTCATTGCGCTGTAAGGTACATGGTGAGATTTATTGGAGTGATTCCAGCATTGTGCTGGGATGGCTTCATTCGAGTTTTAATAACCTTAAAACCTTTGTTGCCAATAGGGTTTCAGAAATTTGTGAACTGACAGATGTACACTCATGGCGTCACGTTCCAACATCAGTTAACCCAGCCGACCTCATCTCCAGGGGCGTGCATCCGAATCTTATCAAGGACAACAGTCTGTGGTGGTCAGGCCCACAATATTTGCTGCAATCGGAAGATTCATGGCCTACTTTAAACAATAATAACTTAAACTTAAATAACTTACCCGAAACTAAACAAAATTGTACAACCATTGTTAATTTAGAAGTAGTAACGGAACTATTTATTAATTTTGAAAACTACCAAAATTACTCGCATTTAAAACGAACATTTGCATACGTATTACGTTATATTAAAAACCTAAAACTTAGATCTTGTAAAGAAGCATTAGTCTATGGCACATTAAAAACAAGCGAGTTATATCAGTCATTTCTTACGTTGTGTCGCTTAGCGCAGCAACAGACATTCCCACAGGAATATGAAATGCTCGCCAAGGGCCGTTCATTAAACTCTAAATCTAAATATTTATCATTATCCCCATTTTTTTGTCCCAACGATAAACTGATTCGAGTAGGTGGTCGTATAGATTCTTCGAAATATACCTACGACAAAAAACACCCAGTGTTACTCAACGCATCTCATCATTTCACAAAGATCATATTTAGATACGAACATATTCGTAACTTGCATGCTGGGCCACAATTGTTATTGGGCATAATTAGAGATTACATTTGGCCCGTTAATGGTAGACGACTCGCTCGACAAACTGTTCGGCATTGCATGAAGTGTCGGAGATTTCAAGCTAAACCATTAGAACCTATGATGGGTAACCTACCTTCCCAAAGAATCACGGCAACCTTCCCATTTACTTCTGTAGGTATAGATTTTGCCGGTCCTTTCTTTATTTTAAATAGGAAAGGTCGCGGATCTAGATTAGTGAAGGGTTATCTTTGTCTCTTTATTTGTTTGACATACAAATGCATACACCTCGAGGCCGTAAGCGATATGACCAAAGATGCATTTATCCTTACCTTTAGACGGTTTGTGTCACGACGAGGAAGGCCTACGGAGGTATTCTGTGACAATGGTGGCAATTTTGTATCTGGTGCAAAAGAATTGAATCAATTTTTTAAACTTAACGCGGATTCTCTATTAGATTTTGCAAGCGATGAAGGCATTCATTTCATTTTTTCTCCATCTTACGCCCCTCACTTCGGTGGAATTTGGGAAGCCGGTGTTAAATCCGCAAAATACCATATAAAACGCGTAATGGGAAATTCCCACCTAACGTTTGAAGAATTAACTACCCTTTTCGCACATGTAGAATCGATTCTTAACAGTCGTCCTCTCTGTCCCCTATCCTCTTCTCCTGATGACCTACTATGCCTCACCCCTGGTCACTTTCTCATTGGTCGGGCCCTTACTGCTCTTCCATCGCCGAACCTAGAAGACCGCAACTGTAACAGTTTACAACGTTACGAAAGAATACAGCAGATTCATCAACACTTTTGGCGTCGGTGGCAACGGGAATACATTGCAGACCTACAGCAACGTAGTAAATGGAGAACCGACAACTCAACCCTGAAAATCGGTGATTTAGTACTCTTGAAGGAAGACAACTCACCGCCCCTATGTTGGAGACTTGGGCGCATACAGAAACTATTCCCTGGCGCGGATGGTGTCACGAGAGTTGCTGACGTGAAAACGCAACGTGGAGTTGTTCGTCGACCTCTAGTTCGTCTTTGTCCTCTGCCTACTGCAGATGAATTAAAGGGTTGAAACCCAGAAGATTTCAACGGCGGGAGGATGTTGGCGCCAATATCATATCATTGACAAGCAGTCAATTTTCTAGAAGTTTTTACTTTTTCAATATGTGGGTACATTTACCCGTGCGCATACCTTACGTTACTTTTATAAAAAATCCTATAAGAAACCAAAAACGTTCGATATTGCTCCGTACAAATTTATTGTAAAATTCAATTACTATTGAAATACAGTTTAAAACACATCCGAGGGCTTTCATTTATGTCCATTACGAGACATGGTTATCCTTTATGAGGTATGGCAAGTCATTTATATAAATGAGAAATAAAAATGGACCAAGAATCGAGCCCTGGGGCACACCCATTGATACTACAGACCCGGGTGATCTTTTTCCGTTTACATCAACTCTCTGAATCCTATCACTCAAATAAGAAGTAAGAAGATCCAGAGAGGAATTCCGGATCCCGTAATGGTGTAGTTTCCTGATTAATGTTTCATGGAGAACGCAATCGAAAGCCTTGGACAAATCACAAAAAATGCCCAGGACATCGCATTTGTCTTCCCATGCATTATAAATGTCCTAAAAGTTCAACCCCGGCATCGGTTGTTGAACGACCCCTTGTAAAACCGAACTGTTTATTATGTAACAACTTATATCTATTAAAAAATCTTTGTAATTGATGTAAAATTAGTTTCTCAAATATTTTACTAAAGGTGGGTGGCACTGAAATAGTTCTATAATTAGTGGGGTCAGATGTACTACCCGTTTTAAACAATGGTATTATTTTACTATACTTCATTAAGTCAGGAAACTCGCCACGATCAATACAATTATTAAAAATAAGTGCTAAACTAGGAGCTACAACCTTTATAATAGACTTTACAACATCCACAGAATTTCTCCATAAATCTGTGGTCTTTTTTACATTCAAAGTGTTAAAGGTTTTAATTATATCCACATATGTCACATGTTCGAAATTAAAATCTGAATCACAAACTTTAACATTTTCTTTAAGCAGAGACTCTGCAGCAGTGGGTGATGAGTTCAGAGATTTAGTAGTTAATATGGAGATTTCTGAAAAGAACTTTTCAAAAGCTGCAGCAACTTGTGAGTCCGATTTGATCACGCTGTCATTAATTTTAAGGCTATAGTCACTACATGGTTTTGTAGATCTTCCAGTTTCACTGTTTATAATATTCCAGGTTGTTTTAATTATATTATTACTATTTTTAATTTTGGAACTCAATTAGCGCGATTTTGCAGCAGAGCATACTTTTTTGAATAATTTTGAATAATTTCTAACATACAAACTAAACTCGGCAGTGTTTACAAGAATTTTTTCCTTATACAATTCATAGAGTCGCGTTCTACTTTTATGTATACCAATGGTAGCCCATTCACTACTATGACTAACAGCGCTGGCTTTTAAGTCATAGATTGTGAGTACTAAACCCAGTCTAACGCGTTACTTCGTATAATTTATTGGTCTCAACGGCAAAGGAAAATATGATGAGGCATTACTTAGAATTAAAAATCTGAACATCTACCAATCTGCACGGGCCCGCGTGGGGGATCCGGATTATCTACAACTTACTCTCCAGTAGCCTGTGTCACAAGCGAGTAACGGTAGAACTACATTGGGCCTACGTGAGCCACGTACGCCGATTTGGGTGCGTCGGTCTCCGTACATTTTATATGGCAACTAGACTTGTAGAGCTACATTAGAACCACGCCACGCGACGTGCCGCTACGTACAGCTCAGGTGATGCCCGCGTGTGCGTCGGTCTAATGTAGTTCCCGCTTTGGTCTATGGAGAGTAATCGCTGTTAAAAACTTCTTACAAGTTGCAAACAGCGGTTGCGATCATGCTTATGCTAAAGAGTTTTGAAGAATTGCTTCATAAGTCGGTATTAAAAGATTTTTTTTAAATATGTTATAACTAAGTTCACTACCATTTCGCCTAGTTCCAGGTATATTAGGGTATCAGCTGCGTGTCCATCATGCTACAATAGCCGCGTGTGAGCCAAATGTGCCAGTTACGGCACTACCCCGCAGGCGGCGCTGTTGGCACTCCCGCCAAAAGCTTTGCGAAAGGCTATCGATGGCTGATAAGCGGATTTGCATTAAAATACATTGCTGCTTTTATTACTATTGCGCCGAACATATTAAAACGTCAATTACCGTGAATCAAAACTGTAAACATGTAATATTACACGAAAAACGACCATACTTTGTAACAGTCTTATAAAAATTTAGTTTTGAATCGTAACTACTGGAGTTAGTATAAAAGTTTTATTGATCACTCCATTATGACCCGAAGTACCGTTTGCACAAGAGTTCCACAAACTTTTACAGTATTCGTTGAAGTTGAAACTATTTTATGTAAAGTATTTCATTTGTACAAAGAGGCGCCATCTAGCGGAGTTTTCCCGTAGTATAGCAGTCAAAGTAAACCGAGACGGCATGTTTCTTAGAACCGGAATGTTTTCAGCTAGAACTGTCGCTAGTGTTTTCGCCACCCGTCAGATGGCGCTACAAGTTGAATTTAGCCTTTTATTCATATTTTCTAGTAAGCACTTTCCAATAACCAAGAGTGCCACTATTGACATTGACTTTTTGATTGAAAAGAGAAATTAATATATTACATGTACCTTACGTACATAAAATGAAGTTAATTATAAAGATGCTTTATTAATCCAATTAATCAGAGTCTTTTATTTTCACCGTTGATTTTAACATTTACGTAAGTACACTCTATATCCCATCGTAGGCTTTATAAGAACAAGAAACTTTTCCGAAAAGGATGACACCAGCTGTTGTTTCGCAACTAAACTGAGATCGTGAAAGTGTGCCGGAAACTTGTTCATGTCTGTAATTTATCTCCGCGACACGTTGTGCCGAACGTTACCGAGCAGTAAGTCAACCGCTTCGGGTTCAAACACCGGAGCCTTCCTAAATGAAGTCGTTTATTCTTTGGTCAGTTTCTGTTACCTAGGTAGGTGGGTGGTTTGGTAGGTAAGTCTAGGCCTTCGAACAGATTTGTAAAAGTTTTCTATATAAAGTTATTTATTCTTTGGTCAGTTTCTGTTACCTAGGCAGTTGGTTGGTTTGGCAGGTAAGTCTAAGCTTTCGAACGGATTTGTAAAAGTTTTTTAATATTTTTTCTCTTTCTTATCTTTAGTTACTTTGTCATGATTAACGTTTTCGCGTTTGGATTAAGCGTTTGAATCACAAAATAATCAAAAAGACGAAAGGAATCTTCTTTTCGTCTTTATGATTATTTTGCTCCGCTTACCCGCTTAATATCTCAAGCAGGTGAGAGGCTGTGTTCTCATTTACACTACAAAAAATATGCCTACATAATAGTAGCCTACTTGTATACCTTGTATACTTCTTCTTCTATTCATGTCTACGTTTAATCTAATCTAAAGATATTGTTTGGGTCCTGTTAATGACCATGTTTGTGGCGGGTAAGGAGTTGTTCTCTAAATCATGAAGCGCACAGCTGAACACACAATGTCTCTACATTATCTTACATTTATTTTACATTGCTATTCGGAATTTGGCCAGCTTCTACTAGCAGCTTTGCCAGAGTGGAACTTGAAGCCCAAAGGATTATTACCAGGGTATAAAGTATCCTATGTCCTAGGTCAAGTAATTTTCTCTCTGTGTACCATATTTCATCCAAACTCACTCAGCAATCAAGGCGTGAAATTGTAACAAACACACTGATTCTTAATCGCTTTTGTAATAATAAATTAGATGAATACTCAGAAAATGTTAGGTCTAGATAAGAAGAAGGTACTTTTAAAACGCTATTTCCAGTCTAAGTGTTTCAACGCGTCTAGGGTTTAAACATCATTATATTTCAATATCCTTCATATTGTAAAGTTTCTTCTCAGCACTACCCTCCAACGTCGTTGTCATCAAGTGTGAGCTGGCGTCGTGTTGTCTTCTGGGAAATTACGTCCTTGTGACGCGTGCGTGTATCAGAGTGTACGTCCCGGAGACGTAACGACCGGTCGGCACAGAACCACCTGACTCGGGAATTTATTGTCACTTGCGGTGACCTAGGACAGTTTGCAGGTGCTACAGATTTGTATCGTTTCATCTAGATAGAAAATTGAGCTTTGGTTTTTTGTTGGAGAGGTCTTTTGAGATACTTAGCAGTTTTAAAGTGAAGTATACAAAACTTCCAATCTAAGCTTGGAAAAGAGCTTAGATTGGAAGTTTTGTTTGTGTTTACTTTAGGTATTAGGATGGTTCTATAATAGTTTTTTGACCAATTCACTGAGAGGTGTTAATTTAATTTTTTTAATTTTTCTTTTTATTTTGTTCCGGGGGTTTAGTCATATTTTCACAAAGATACCAAAAAAAATATTTACTGTTCTATTTAATAGTATCCCTTCACTAGACCTCATAGGTCCTTGAGAATTAAATTCAGTTAAATGCTCAAAGTAGTACATTGTCATAGTACTATAGTATAGGTAGTTGCATGGTCGGTGTTAGTGGTCCGCTGGTAATGTGAGCGCGCGACCACGCGACCGCAGGCGCTCATCGCGGCTGCGGTCGAGTTTAGACGTGCTGCTCTGTTTTTAGGCATTAACCAGCTGTCAAAGTCTTGCATTGTTATTGCACTAAAAATTTTCATTAAAGGAGTGTAAAAACGATAAACTGCGATTAAACTGGCGCTTAAAAAAAGGCATCAGCCAAACCGAAAGTGATCAAGTGCGAGAGGAACTCGCATACGAAGGTTTCCTACCTCCATTACTCTCATTACTGCTTCGCAAAAGGAGGTGTCTGCTTCAAATTCCCTCTCGTATCAGGCCCAAATACAACAAATTCTGCCACCGATAGCCTTCACGAGGATACGATGGTGCTCCGTTCAAGCGGAGACAGACTTCCACCGTGTGCTGCATCATATTTTCCAGGCAATCCGCACAATAGTTTATTTTTTTTCTTTCTTTCGTCCTTCTTCACCTATGTCCGGTGAAGACCTACGTAAAGCAGAAAATGAGGACGCTGCAGCTTCTCTACAGACACTCTTTAAAGAAGAGATGGGCTGCCACGATTGTACCGTGCCTAGTAGAGCCCAGGTTGCAACAGTCGCTGTCTCCGTAGCACCGTGAGAAAAGCGTGACTTTTCTACGCTTTCATGCCGCGTTTTGTCGTTCAGACGAAATAATGTATACCAAGTTTATTCTTCATGCTCGTGGGTTTAAAGGTTTAGTATTTCAGGGAAAAAGTTTCCATACTGCCACCAATGCGTATAGAGGTGTGCTGTCTGCGGTTACGCGGTTCTAAGTCATCGTCCGAACTTGTATCTAGATCTACCTATATATATCTAGTTATCTATAGGTATCATAGTATAAAGCTTCAGTACGTACCCACTTCAACTCCTTTATCTAATTTTGTTCAAGGCGTCGTATCTTGTCGTAATTGAAAATGCCAGCACGCTCGAATCGATGTAAAGCTCAGTCGATTGACCCTGACACTGACGGAATAGCGCCGCCGTGACGGAGACACCGGCAATGTATCGCATTACTGTCAGCTTTATCAAAATAAACTCGTAGGTAAGTACCTACGACGCTTCTTATGATGAAAGAATATTAAGAATAAATGTATTAGAAGTTTTGATATCGGTAATTATGTGACTCATGGGTCTCGCGTCGGCAATTAATAGTATTGCACTATTAATTGCCAACACGAGACCGAGACACCAATATACATATTTCAATACGAAATGACACGAACATAATACAAAGACCGTTCTCCATGGATACAGTTAAATAAGCTTATTTTTATAGGTTTTTTTATTACTGCAATAAACTATTACTATAATTATTATTCCTTTTATTTCTGTTTATATAACTACATAGTCTTTAGTTTTTTAAATAGTTCTTAAATACATCTTACAAAAAAATAAAATGTAAAAAAATAGTTGCCCAGCATCGCGAACAGAGTCCAAGCTAATGGTGACCACGGCTCCTAAGCTAGGCATCTCCTTACAATACTCGCCAAGTCTTGGAGTACTACACCTGGCCATGGCTCGTAGCAGCACTTCTGGAGTACTGTTTTCTGTATCAAGCCCTTTGATCCAACTGACTATTGCGAGCCTCCTTAGATGTTGGTCGAGGCTCTTGTCTATAAGCCATTAGGCGTCACACTGTTGACACAATGACTGCTGTATCAATGGATACAGCAGTCATTGTGCCGATAGTGTGGCAAGTGTGACAAGTGTCCCACATGTCGATAACCTCGCGAGCCAAGTCAAGATAGGTCCTTAGTTTATCGGTCTCAGCTTTCTCGAGGTTCTTGTCATAGGGGATCGCTATATCAATTATTATTACTTTCATCCTGCTATAAAACCACCTTTCCTTAAGAGGCCGGCGAATGTCACTCGCTACTGCAAGTTGACGCGTATTCAAAATTCGTTCACGGAATATAGCTATCTCTGTTTGACAAAAACAAGTGACGGATTGATGCAGCTTTGTGTGTGTATGTGAGCGTCTTACAATTTATTGTTAGTAAAATGAGGTATATTCATTATTTGCTTTATTTTTGCCGAATAATTCGGGAATTGTTTGTGAATGTACGAACTAGTAATGCGTTTTTTGGAAATGTTATTACCGCGCAAATATGTCAACATATTATGATAACAATAGCAGATATGTCATACAAAGGTGGTCTTTTTTTACGGTGGGAAAATCATCTAATGACATCCCCCGCTCTTGGGTGGAGCGGGAGATAGTGTCACACTTTTACTGACTAAAAACCCACTCCTGTTCCTTCGTTGCCTTTCGTACCGGGGCTGAGCTACCTTTCGGAGCTAACCCTGGCCCCAGTAGGCTTCGACCCGGTTGGACCCCTTCTGTTGCTGACAACTCCTTGAGGCGCACGGGAACAGTTCGCGCAGTCGATGACTTGGGCTCGATCCGGACAGTTACCGCACGGTCAGACAGCGAGCTACCGATTGCTCGCCGTCCGTAAGCCCGCGCCTACGGTGGCCGGAAATCGGGATCGGAATCCCGGCAGCGGCTGTGAGCGCCGTTGCCTGATACGGTCGGCCTCTTCCTTTGCTAGCATTACTGCTTTGCAGAAGGAGGCGACTGCCTGCCACTGATCTTTCTCGCTCCGAACCATGGCCTGTACCAAAGTCTGGCACGAGAGATCGCCGCCGCCGATCACCTCCACGAGGGCAAGGCGATACTCCGCCTAAGCGGCACACCTCCACTGCGTGCTCCACCGTGTCCTCCGGGCGTTCCGCACAGTGGCGAAACTTGGGCGTCACTTCCGTACGAATCCGGTACAGCCCGAACCTACCGAACTTACGTGTCCGGTGAGAACCTGCGTCATGCGGAAGGTGAGGACGCCCGCGCCGTGAGGTCTTTCCAGCCATGCCTCCAAGAGGGGACTTACTGCCATAATTGTGGCGTGCCCAAGGTGGTCTTCTTGTGGTAAAATCAGAAAATGTTATGGAGGCGAGAGCTTTTTTTTTCATATGTGGGAAATTATTCAATGACTTCTGCCGCTCTTTTAGTGTCAGACTTTTAGGGAAATGAAAACTGTTCTTTCGTTTCAAGGCCCCGATGTTCTCTTTCGCTCAACCCTTGGCCTCAGTAGACTTCGAACCTGCTGGGCCCTTACGGTTTTGCTGACATGTCCTCGAGACGCGAGTGGAACACTATGCAACATCGACGTCTCGAGCTCGGTACGGACGCTTACCGGACGGCCGGACGGAGAGACACAAATTGCTCGTCGTCCGCAATCCTGCGCCTACGGTGACTGGAAAAAGGAATCAGGATCCCGGTGGCTGGGGCGTGAGGAATGATGTTCCCTCATGTGTACGACTGTCCCCTTTGCTAGCATAACTGTTTCGTAGAAGGAGCCGACCACCTGCCATTCCTACACATTCCGGACCATGGCTTGTACCAGGGTCACTCCCACGAGGACACGGCGCGGCAGCAGTGCTCCTCCTGAGTGGAGCATACCATCGCCGTATGCTCCACCCTGTCCTCTGGGCGGTCTACACAATGATGACAGCCAGGCGTTTCTTCCGAACTTACCACGAGGTGAGGTGTCGTCATGCGGAAGGTGAGGATGTTTCCACGTCTATTCACCAACTCCTCAAAGATTGGACTTATCGCCATAATTATGGCTTGCCCCGAGATCCCGCCGGTACTCTGACCGCCTTCGTCAGTGGTTTTTTACCCCGGCGTTGCAACTCCATGCGCAAATTGTGCATGCGTGCAAGGACTGTTGCCTCTAGATCCCATGGTGGCAGACTAGCAAGGAGGCTCGTCGCTTCGCTGGAGAACGTGCGGTATCCCCGCACCATTTGGATGGCCATGATCCTCTGGGATGCGTTCAGCTTTGCCCCCGGTCGCTTTCACAGTAATGGGGCCAACACCGGCGCTCCGTAATGGGCCATGGACCAAACAATGCTGCGTGGAGCCTCCGGCAAAGGGCTAAGGACCTGTATGTTGGGTACGAGCCGCTTCAGGGCAGCCCCAGTCCGGTCCAGTTTGGGAGCCAGACGTCGGAAGTGTTCTTCGAAATTCCAACGGATGTCGAGGACAAGTCCCAAAAACATTCCGACCCATATCTTGGTACCGATCCCTGGGGAACACCGCACGACATCTCTCGGCGTTTCCATTCTCCACGGTTAGCGAGGCAGATAATGAACCTGTCCTTCAGATTGGCCTCGATCACACGAATGAGGTAGACCGGCACCTGGTGATACCGGGGTCCAACTAGAGCGCTCCCTGCAAAAGCCAAACTGGCCATCCGCAAGATCCGGCTCCACCCGTACCAGGTGCGTACGAGGAATAAAGAACAGCGAAGCGCACCCTCAGAGTGGAGATACGGCTGGCCAAACTAGAGGCCCGCGCCGTATTGCTGGGGACTCTGAACAGAAACCCGTGGAGACGACCCTACGAAATGGTGCGTACCTGGCTCCCCCGCTGACACAGAGTACCGGCCCCTGTTTATGAAGGGTGTGATGAACGCTCTATTCCCGTCAAAAGGGGAGCATTCTCATCCGCCCATGGCTCCGCCACTAGTTGTAGTGTAGTTTATATTTTTATGTCACCGTTTTTTGTAGGTATTTTTGCATACTATGTGCTATGCGACCTCCTCAACGGGGTCAGCGTGGTCTATTATACAGACGACACGCTGATCCTAACGAAGGGAGAGTCGTACCAGGCGGCGGTCGAACTAGCGGAACGCAGGGTTGCAACACCCTCTAACCAGCCTTGGCCCCACCGACATCATGTCATATGGGCCGAATCGAAATGAGACGGCTGCGGACACAGCCCACCCATATAAATATGAGCGCGCTATCACCGCAGCCGCTTCTTGACTCCTTTACAAATTTCCTTGTCTTGTCTCCATGTTGCCTTTTTCCCCATCCTCACGTGGGTAAGGCAAACACACAGTACGGGTTCGCTGCCTGCTTACTCCTTAGTCTGTGCCATTCGTGTTCGAACTCTTTTAAGGCCATGAGATTGCAGTAGTAAGCCGGTCTCACATCCAAGCAAGTGATCCCGTCCATCATCTACATATATATTCCCCCTTATACATATATATATATGTATAAGGGGGGCATCGCCACAGAACGTGATCAAAATTTTCGTCCTCATCACCGCAATAGCACACGCTAACCTCACATAACCGCATATCATACAGTTTCTTCCAGAAATATCCATGTCCAGTCAGGATCTGCGAGACTTTGTAGTCCGGCTCGACCCAAGTCTCCTTGAGCCTAACCGCCACGTCAGGGAGGAATCGATGAAGTTCCATCGCCTTCTCTTCACGCAGAGTTGCAACAGTCATGAAGAGGATCCAGAAGTTGGGACTCGAGGAGGCACTGCACAAGTCCGAGAGCATGTGTTTTCATGGCCCTCGGAACGAGCCACCGCCGGTTTCCCAAATTACAATAAAAGTTTACAAGTATCTGGGACTCGTCCTCGACAGCCGATGGTATTTTGAGGAGCACTTCCGACGTCTGGTTACCAAACGTGTTACTTATTGTTTATTTTGTGTTGCGCCTTGTGCTGTACCAAATAAATTATTTTTCTTTCTTTTAAACTGGATTAGACTGGAGCACTCAAGCGGCTCCTGTCCAACCTGGGGTGTCCAGACGCCTCCTGCTGGAGGCTCTACGCAGGCATCGTTCGGTCCATGGCCCTTTATGGAGCGCCGTCGCTGCGAAAGTGATCAGTTGTCAAGCTGAACGCATGCCAGGGAGTTTTAGCCATCCTAATGGTACAAAGACAAAGCACGGTTTCCTGCAATATATCCGCACGGTTTTCTGCAGGCCTGCTACCATGGAATGTGGAGGCAACAGTCCTTTGCACGCATATGCATGATTTACACGTGGAGATGCAACCCCGGGGCGAAATTCCGCTACCACGACAAGTCGCTGCATGGCAGACAGTTCCGGCAGGATCTCAGCGACTGTCGTTACGCAAATCCTCACCGGACATGGCAAGTACGGGAGGCACCTGCGTCGGATTTAGGCGGAAGAAACGCTTGGTTATCACCATTGTGTGGACGGTCTGAAGGATACGGTGGAGCATACGGTAGAGATGTACATATGTGCCCCGTTTAGGCGGAACACCGCCGCGTCCTCGTGGGGACCATCGGTGGCAACGACCTCTCGCGCCGAGCCCTCTTTCTACAGAAACAGTAATGCTAGCGAAGAAGGCGGCCGCATGGACGAGGGAATACCCTGACGCCCCAGCAGCCAGGATCTCGACTCAGATTTCTAGCCACCCTGGGCTTGGAATCGCCGTCCAGCATCCGGTAACCATCTGGACCGAACCCAAATCAACGGCGCTTTTTTTTTACTCTTTTTTTAAGGGGTTTTTGACGGCGCTTTTAGTCAGCTAAAGTCTGACATGTCCTCAAGAGTTCTGTATTCCTTTTATTAAACTTTAAATGCTTACGTACTATTTTATTTAAGTCAATAGTGTCAAAAATATTACAATAAAACTCGACCTATGAACGCAACATAAGTAATGACAGCACGCACACAATGACACTGACATCCCGCTTGCTGCGATAGCACTAGTAAACTCTTGGAAATTTGCGATAAATTGGACGTGTTTCGTAATACCAAAAATGATGAATGAAAACTTAATGTTTTTCCAATTTGTTTTCTATCATTTGTAAATTGATAATATAATCTGTGTTCCTACATTGAGAATATTGGACATATTGTTATTTTTAATACAGGAAAAGCCAAATGAAAACATGCCATTTACGTTGTAAAAAAGTGCGAATTATAATTCGCTTTAATTTCGTTTTAGGCAAGTTTTTTTTTAAAAGAAAGATGTAGGAACCTAGATAAATATCGTCTATAACCGAATAACATCATAATATGTTGGAAATATACTCCAATTGCAAATGAGCGTGGTATTACGTTTGTATGAAAAATTCATCTGTCGCCGTGCTCTTAAGCGCAGACATTCAATATCGCCTTATAACGCGGGACTTCATGCGACTATCAGTTGAGTTTACTTCGGCTCGCGCAGACAGACGCGTCTCGCTGAGACATATTAATTAAACAAATCGCGAGTCGCGTCCGATCGCGGCGACGCGCGGCGAGGCGGCACTGTAATTAAACCAAACCGATGAGACATCACTCCTAGCCACGGCGTGAGCTGCGAATAAATTATTATGATTACAGATGTGTCGAGTTATTGTTTTCTGTGGGGAGTGAATTACTTTTGTTTAATGCCAAACTGCTGAACTAGTCTGGTTCTAAGGTAATGCTTTTGTCATGGTTCATAGAATTACTTAGTTGGTCATTATTGTGTGCAGTGTCAACGTGTGCACAATTTTTAATGGGTAGTATTTAAACGAGTGACTGTAAATTAAAATTTTAAGTGACAAAAATAATTATTGTGGGTTATAGAAATAATAAGTGTGCGACTGACTGCAAGTGACGAGAAATTAACAGAACAGCGACTTATAAACATCAATTTGAGCTACTTAAAATACAAAATGATAAGCTTCATGATATTTGAGCGACCTAATATTTTTTTGAGTGTCAACGTTACGTCCTGCATTTTTTTCAATATTTGGCCAATGATTTATTTATATTGGGCGGCATTTTATCTTAAAGGAAGTGTTCCGAATGTCCTAAACATCGAAGTACACAGTATCGAATGTCCTAAATATCGATATTCATGTATTGTGTATGTCACAAGGTAATTTGATAATTTGGATATTGCGAAAACCCGGATAGTTAGGAAACAAAATCTGCGCGCAACTTGGTCGTAGCGGTAGATCACAGTTCTAACCTAAACTAACCTATTTCACATAATTCAAGTGATGAATCTACTTGCGACTAGATAATTAGACAGTGGTGAAAACATTTGTTAAAGGTAACTTTTTAGTAGTTTGTTATGTAAAACTTCAATTTTATTTCTAGTCGCTCACTTATTATTTTAGTCGCTCACTTACTAATTTAGTCGTTTAACTAGGATTTTAATAACCTATCTTTAGTAAGCTCGTTCTGGACTTTATTGTTATTCAACATATGTCGTTATTTTAGTTAATGTGTCGCTTAATCAAATTCATACCACTCAAGTTATTAAAACAGTATCTCATCAGCAGTCGCTAAGTTTATTTTTAGTCGCTCGTTTTATAATTCTCCATTTTTAATTTATGCATAGCTATAATCAATTATTTTATTTGTCACTAAAGCATAGTATTGTAGGTACAGCTCCCGATGGCTCCCGACGCACGTTTATGTCAAGCGTGTCAAATTAATCATTTTGCACCGCACGTGTGACGGTGAGCAATCAGCGGCATTGAATAGCTTCTCGAGGTAATTACGAGGTCGTGGCGTGGCGTCCATTGCGCGCTCTGTTCGAGCACTCTCCACCGCTCCCCTGAGGGGCGCATAATGAACATTTTAATGCGGTCATTGTGTAATTGTCGCCAACATTAAGTCCCAGCTGGCGGTCTCTTCAAATAGGGGTCACTGCTCTTGCATTACATGTTAAAAGTTTATTCATCCGCAAAAATTGATGTTTATAAGTAAGCATATTGGGCGTCTCAGGTCGCGGTCCTTAAGAACACGATACTTACGTCAATTATTTTTGAAATATTCATATGCAGGCTTCGATCCGAGTAATTAGTAACATTGTTGCAGAAAGGTTGTATTGTAATAATCTATAATATAAAAATGAATATTAATATAAAACTGAAATTTATTGTAACTGAGTCACAGGGCTGATCAGCAGTTGATCTGGGCATGATCGGGTAAAGTATGATTGCTATCTGTGTTTCGTGGGAAACACAGATAGCAACCTTATTAACTTATTTATTAACTGGTTGTACTGAGAAAAAACAAAATAAAATGAAGAGAAACAAAATAATTTGATATTGTTTGAGAAAACTGGAGGTTAAGCAAATTGTAGGTACTTCACAAAACAAAATAGCATGACATTTAATCACGATCATAATTCTATCTTCTGTAAACCCCCATGCTCATGGCATATAACGGATGTGGCTGTGCACTGATGGGCTGCGTTACCAACGAGGAGTTTCGTTGTTGATGGTTGGCTTGGCCGTGATAATAACATGTTCTTATGGCCGACGTTAAGAATTACTGCGAAAGCGAACCTCCAATATTATGTTGTGCTCCCACCCTGAGGCGTCACGTGTACAGTGAAATGATTTGCAGCACATCGATATGTCGATAATGTGAGTTATGTTAATTCGTGTCATGTGGGGCCGGCGGCGACGCAGCCCAGCACTTCTCACGACCGCCTCATTATACCCACTCATTATAAATTCAACGTGAATTAAACACTTTATCAGGGTCCGTCATCTGGATACGCTGCGTCTGTCAATTATTTAAATATTTATGAAAAAGAGGAAGACATTTTGGTTGTTAATCGTTTGACTCTTACTTGCACCGTAGGCTGTTTCGTAATGAAAGCAACTGTCAAAATTATCCCTTTTTTCGATGGAAAAACCATCCAATCCCCCACTCTCGGACGGAGCGGGAGAACGTGTCAGACTTTTCATCATCATTATCATCATCATTTCAGCCGACAGACGTCCACTGCTGGACATAGGCCTCCCCCAAGCGTCGCCACAACGAACGATCATGTGCGTCCCGCATCCATCGGATTCCCGCTACCTTCACCAGGTCGTCAGTCCACCTTGTAGGAGGCCTTCCAACGCTGCGTTTTCCGGTACGCGGTCGCCACTCCAGAACCTTTCGGCCCCAACGGCCATCTGTTCTGCGAGCAATGTGCCCTGCCCATTGCCACTTAAGTTTGGCGATTCTTTGTGCTATGTCAGACTTTTACTGACTAAAAATCCAGTCCTGTTCCTTCGCTGCCTTTCATACCAAAGGGCCGAGTCTTTCTTACAGAAGCAGACTCTTGGCCCCAGTAGGCTTCGATCCTGCTGGGCCTTGGGCTCGGCCTCGATGTTTACTGGACGGTCGAACGGCGAACTACCCATTATCCCTAGTTTCCCATTATCTTCCGAGTTTTATTCCAGCTTATCTGCAGTCGGCACTGCATGTGAAGACATGTGGTGTACGACTGCAGTGCTTCTTTAGTAATGTAAGTGTCATGTTTAGTTGTAATGTTAAATGTTTGTCGTTGTTTGTTACAGTACCTGGGCTCGTTCCCGGTGTCCGGCGGCGAGCCGGCGGCGCGCGGCGACCAGGTCTCCGCGCATCTACACCTCATGAAGGTGAGAACGCTGATACACTTTTTTCCATATCAGAATAAAACTGAAATGTCTCATGTACTTATGCTTGAAGGCCGAAACAAATAGTTGGTAAGATTTCCTGATTGACGAGCTTTTTCACAAAACAAATAGCTCTTTAGTTTTATGTTGTCTTGAGCAACTAGTGCGTTAAATTGTCGAGCTTGCTTATTTAACCTCACAACCTTTCTGGGGCCTAAGTCTGCTATTTTTATAAATTCGTCATTCCAACACGATCCCATTGTCATTTGGCTAAAAGTTTGTAATCTGCTAATTCATAATGATCGATCATTGATCGGTCAATGGTCTTGTAAAAGAATTTTGGTAGAATGACAATATCGAGCTTATTAAAAGCACTAATAGCGTAATGACGTCGTTATGGTAGGTCACTGATCAAAGTAACTGTCAATTTTTTTGCAGATTACCGCATACGTTAGATATTCATTTGTACAAGATTACCATTCTATGCCATTTCATTCAATGGAGTGTCAGTGGTTGACCATCGGAAAGTCATAATGACGCCATTATATTAGTAGATTACCAAAACATGTCAAAATCAACAATTATGAAATCAATGATAGACCATTCTGACACTATTGTAATAGCAGACTTGAGGCCCTGGTTCCCCCTTGCACCATTGCTTCACTCATTCACAATCTAAAGAGTACCTTCTTACCTTACATTGAAATACACTCACCACTCCCTGAATTTATTACATTTTACTTAGATTTTAAAATGACGTCACTCTGACGTAGGGAGATAACGATTGTATATCAATTTTACGAGTGCCGCGGGAGTGAGATGCGTGCATCTAACACGTTTTTAATGGAACATTAGTGGCGTAACGACAGGTTGGGTGGCTGATATATTTTGGTATTTTATAGGAGTTATACTCGTAATTTGGTAATTTATTATACTATTTTACGCAAATTTTATTAACATCTAAATGAAACAGTTAAAAATATGTTTATGTATTTTGTTAAGTGTTAACATTTAGCATAATAATAATATAATCAGCCTTATAATATTCCTACTGCTGGAGTCAGGCCTCCTCTCTAGGAGAGGGAATGGGATGTAGTCTATCACGCAGGCCCAGTGCGGATTGATGGGTGTTGCACGTCTTTGAATTTTTGGTTCTAGGACATAACGGTTTCGTTACGATGTTTTTCTTCACCGTTTTGAGTGCAGTGGCGATGAAATAAATTACACATAGTTATGCGCCTGGCTGGATTTGAACCCGCGACCAACTCGTAAGGCAGGGCTATTATCACTCTACGATAACATTTATTTTAATCTATTAAAAAAAAATCTTACACTCCATGTCAATTTAAATATAATATTGTTGTCGTGTATCTACCAACGATGCATTTAAACTTCAAGGTACCAAACATTGGAAACGTCATAGTAGTTAATGTGCGGTGGCAAGCTAGACGTAGGTTGCGGCACATATGTAACATTTGTGTCGTGTAACCGGCGGCGCAGGTGACATAGAGTGGTACACTTGTGCCTGATGACGTCACACGCGGTGACCTCGATGTCACGCCCTCTTACCCTGCTTATATCTCACTGTGTAGTGCATGAGACAACGGTGAGACAATTCCACTCTAATACCTAAAATGATTAATAGTCTTAATGAAGACACAACGCGCTGAAGTTGTTGATGGTGTTTCAGGAAAATAAGAACTTACCAAACTGTCGATGATGACTAATAGGCTGATTTAAATGTAGTAGGTGTCTATTCGATTAGGTTTTAAATGAATATTCTGGATACTTCAGTGTGTAGGCAATTCTTATTTTGTAATAAACCTCCTGATAGCTGAGAAGTGGACTGCTGAAGGTAATTTAACCTAACCATTCCTCAGATGACGTAAACATCTCATACATTGTAATGTTTGATCTTTTGTCCCACTCCCACTACCGAACCACTCCAGCCATCTCTCTCCTCAGTGCCGACGAGGTGTCAGTGCACAAAGCCGCTCACTGAGTATCACTGAGTAAAGCTCGTTGTGCCAGCGCAGTCAGACATGCGCCTCGCTCGCGTCTGTGTGACAATACAACACTAGTCTGCTTGCTTCAAATATGCAAAATGTTGTTCACGTGTAGGTACGTTTTTCACTAGAATAAGGAAATTAGGTACAACAGTTATTCAAAACTTTAGCTAGTGAAGATTTTGAAAGGAACGAATAATATATATTTATTAGCTTAGCACAGGGCTGGTGTGATATCAAACCTGTAAATTACTAAAACTAGAAATCCTTAATGATAATATTAGCAGAACTTAATTTTACAGGCACGGTAGGATTTTCCACAGAAAGAAATGACGAACACTTTGAAATGTTTATATAAGTACCGTGGTGGATGGAAGTCCTAAGATTCTCGATAGTGCTAGTTATTACCCTCTTGTTCCTTACATTCGTTCGTATTTTTCTAGATGTAGCGGGTCAGGCGGTGCCTTGTTTGATGGAGAACGATTTGAAAAACTTTCTTAACTGTGAATACAGAATGATAACTTCAAATCAGAAGTATTATCCGCAAGAAAGTACTTAATTAGTTATCTACAATAAAGTTTTTGTTAAAACCACCCATAAAGCCTCGTCAGCCTCTTGTCCGAACAGACACGTGAACAAAGCGCGTCTACAGCTGCCCCACATTCAAGCACAAACACCAGCGACTTGTGTGTCATGTGCGGGGGTCGCGGGATGACCCCATGACCCCCGCATCTCCCAAGCTGCAAGAGATGCACGGAAGTAATCTTGTTGCAGAATGCAGCTGTGGAGTCGTTTGTTGCATCAGATGCAGCTGTTTACCATGCAAATCTACTGAGTTGTTCCTTTGTAACGCAACGCGATGATTTGCGTTGAACAATGACAATCCATCAGAATTGTTTAGAAGGTTAACTTTCGATGTAGTGACGACTCGATAGACTTGATTGTGATTAGCACAATCAAGTCCATCTAGTAATTAGTGAACAACTTATCATTTACGAATCTATATTTGACTAGCTTTTGCACGCAGCTTCGCCCATGTACATAAAATATAGCCTATGTCACTCAGGAATAAAGCTGCCTATTATCGGTGAAAAAAATTTAGCGATCGGACCATCACTTCCAGAGATTACCTCCTACAAACAAAAAACAAAAAAAAAACTTTACCTCTTTATTATATTAATGTAGATGGAAAATTATCACTGCTGTAGGCTAATTGCGGTAAGGTTGCTAAGGTTAGTGTAGCTTAAGGCTACATACATTTCGATTCGAAAAACTGTTCGGTTTGTGTCAAAGAGAAACGCAAAAGTGAAATGCTAATCCATACTAACTATAAATGAGATAATAATCTCGTCTGTCTGTTTTTTTACGATTTCACTACTGTACCAATTTTGACGAAATTTGGTACGAAGTTAAGCTCGTCCTTTACGTTTATCTAGAGGTCGCTTTCTATCACCTTTAAATGTGCGACTAACTTTCGGTTAAATAAAAAGTGATGTTAACTTTATGATCGAACAAATCGGATTACATTATTTAAAAAAAAATCGCATATTCGAGCCACTGACCATATAAATATGCCCTGCTATTTTACAAATAAACGGTTATTGTTATATTATTCTTATTACTGGAACAAGATTCACATCATTTGTTTACTGGAGCGTGAATGCGTCCAGTCAGCCAGTGAGGCACACTGCATTACGTCTATGTAAAGTACAAGGCATTCTATATTTTAGCCTAATCTCATAATAGTTCAAGAAAATACATAACACGTAATATATATTCACATTTTAGTTCTCTGAAATTTTTAGTGTGAATCTTATCGACACTTATAATAATATTTTTTTTTTTTTGTTTTTAGGAGGTAATCTCTGAAAGTACTAGTCGGATTGCAAATTTTTTTTCACCGATAGAAAGCTGAATATTCCTGAGTGACACAGGCTATATTTTATGTACGCGGGCGAAGTTGCGGGCAAATTCTAGCTAGCTATATATCTGTACTCTATCTATGAATACAGATATGTCTGTACTAATAGATATGCCACGTGATGGTTTTACTATGTCTGTCCAGTACCAATTGGTAAAGGCGTACTGCATACCAGTTGGTATACATGTACACGTAAATTTTGATCTACAGTTATAACTGCACAGAGTTATGACACGCACTCGTACAGTTGATTCAGGTGTCAGAATACAGCAAATCATCCGCGGGTAGTCAAAGATTTATAGTTTGTTAGCTGTGAGTGAGTGCCACGTGACCAGGATTATCTTCTACGTAGTTAGGTACGCATTATACTTTCTCGCTTATTGGAAAATATTTTGGAACGAAGTTCCTTATCGCGCGTTGTGAAAGGGGGCTAGACGGAAAAAATTCTCACGAAAAATTGTACCGATACTTTTACTGTCAAAATATAAATCCAAGATGGCGGCTGCAAGAAATTATCAAATTTTTCGTCATGGGTGTCGTTTTCATGATTTTCGAAGGTTTTGAAACCGATGGTACTGTCAAAATGTAAATCCAAGATGGCGGCTGCAAGAAATTATCAACTTTTTCTTCATGGGTGTCGTTTTTATGGTTTTCGAGGGCGTGGAAACCGATAGTACTGTCAAAATGTAAATCCAAGATGGCGGCTGCAAGAAATTATCAACTTTTTCGTCATGGGTGTCGTTTTCATGGTTTTCGAGGGTTTTGAAACCGATAGTACTGTCAAAATGTAAATCCAAGATGGCGGCTGCAAGAAATTGTTAACTTTTCCGTCATGGGTGTCGTTTTCATGGTTTTCGAGGGTGTTGAAACCGATAGTACTGTCAAAATATAAATCCAAGATGGCGGCTGCAAGAAATTATCAAATTTTCCGTCATGGGTGTCGTTTTCATGGTTTTCGAGGGTATTGAAACCGATAGTACTGTCAAAATATAAATCCAAGATGGCGGCTGCAAAAAATTATTAAATTTTTCGTCATGGGTGTCGTTTTCATGGTTTTCAAGGGTGTTGAAACCGATAGTATTGTCAGAATGTAAATCCAAGATGGTGGCTGCAAGAAATTATCAACTTTTTCGTCATGGGTGTTGTTTTCGTGGTTTTCGAGGGTGTTGAAACCGATTATACTGTCAAAATGTAAATCTAAGATGGCGGCTGCAATAAATTATCAACTTTTTCGATATAGGTGTCTTTTTCATGGTTTTCGAGGTTGTTGAAGCCGATAGTGCTGTCAAAATGTAAATCTAAGATGACGGCTGTCAGAAATTATCAACTTTTTCGTCATGAGTGTCGTTTTCATGGTTTCGAAGATGTTGAAATAGTGCTGTCAAAATGTACATAAAATGGGATAGTATTTTTTAGTTATCTTGCATTGGCTAGACGGAAAAAATTCTCACGAAAAGTTGTAACGATACTTTTTGCTATAGTAAGCTATTGTAAGCCGTGCGGCGTGCGCATGTTTCTCTATCTGTCTCTCTCTCTCTCTCTCTTATAGAAAGCAAGCCAGAACGGAACTTCGTTCCATCCGGGTGTCCCTTGACACCTCAGTAGTTTTTTATTTTTTTTTGTGTAGAGTAAATACGGGAAATTTATGTTTTCGGTGCTCATTTGTATAGACTTTAAGTCACAAAAATGCAGTCTTGCACCTGCATCAAGTATACGGAAATAGACGGGGAGTACATAAAAGGTAGTGCGCGAAGACACCCCTACGTCTCTGTCAGCTCGCTTGGGGCGGAACAGCGCGGCGGCGTTTGATCGAGACGCTGCTCTTTTTGTGAGTGCCCCTCATCACGACAATATACAACAGCTATGACACAAACTTCAACTAGATTTACATAAACAGTGATTAGGATAACAACTTTTTTCGGTTTTGACTATTTTTGTGTTAAGAAAGTTATACGTTTAGTAAGGATTAAAGTGACAGTTGTGATAAAAATATCGATCAAAGTATACTAACGGCTCAAAAACTTCTGATTTAAAGAAATATCTCGTAATTTGCGTTGATTCATAATAATAGTTCACCTTCGTAGACGTGCTACGAAAACGTGATGCTTCGTAGAGGCTCGTAGCACGCTACGGTGCTACGCGCTCGACTAACGATGATGAACGAACTCCGTAGTGGTTTAAGAACAGGCTTGTAAGCTGTTTTTTTTACAAATACAGGTTGCTAGGTATAATTAAATAACAAAATATACTTTTTTAAGTATTGGAGACTATTATTGCAGATCAATAGATAAAGATAATTCGCTCAAAATCATTAAAACTTTAGACTTTAAATGTTAGATATTGGACCAAAACTAAATATAATTATTTAGTGTTATCACCTCAAAGCAATAGTTTTAAAAAACTTTTGGTTGGTTAGTTTTTAAGTTATCTTATTTGCTTTCAACAAACACCGCAATAGTTATTACCAACCGGAGGTTGTCCTTGGGTGCACAAGAATAGCGCGTACAGGGATAATCATCGGTTGGTGGCACGTTCCATTAATAAAGTCTAAAGGGCCTCTGCGAGTTGGTTTTGGTTCCTCGTTCGATTTCTAAAGAACCAGGAACTTAGGGTTCTGAAATATACTGATATCTTACTTCATACCGCCTACTCATTGTTCACCTTATTTCCTCAGTACACAAGCCCTCCTTTCTTTAACCGGCACTGTTTGGTGTAGCTGCTCATAGATGGCGCTGTACACAGCTTTATAGAATGCCTGCGAGGTGCGATAGCGGACCGACGTGCCTTCAACAAAGATGTTGTTATGTATTAGCTATAATAACGTGCACGATTTTTTACATTGAGTTTATTAATTTTGGGAGTAATTCTTGTAAGTTAAGTATATCAGTAGGTACCTACATAGGTGAAACAGCTTTTCGGAAAGCTTAGGAAAAATTACTTGAAATTACTTATGCAGGTACTTTTTACTGTATCTTTAACCTTTTAAGTATAAAATTGCTAGACCCCGACCATGGGTTACCATTAGATTCAGCCACGCTCTCAAAACCGTAGGAATCAGATAAACTAAAGTATATCCTTTTATTCTACCAATTATGATTATTCTTAATATTTATTGTAAACATTACTTTAAAAGCAATTTAAATCAGGACAACTGATTTCTATTACGTCTTTAAATGAAACATACCTATTTACTTTGTTTTTAAAAACATAATAGTATGTGTTTGTGTGTGTACATATTAGCCGGGCTATGACGAAAGATGCAAAGTTTCACACGTGCGGGCTAGCTGCGACGAATGTATCACTAAGAGTCCATTAGACAACTTTTTACTCACTTAGCTTAATGCATACAGAGATTTATGTTTCTACTTTTGTTTACCTCATATTCTATTTATGAGTACTGTTAATGGTGTCGAGCCATTATTCCATAATAGTAAAATGCATTTCGGATCACGTAGGTACATGAGCTTGTCTTGAACCTAACCAACAAATAACAAGTTCCTCTTGCAGAATTAATCATGTGTAGTTTATGTATCGAATATTACTTACCTAACTATCAACCAAACCAAGTAATTTTCTGATTAAAGTTTAGTTTACTGACAAAGTTAGGTATTTTTCAAGAAGTTTACATAATATTGGTCATAATTCAGTACGTCGCGTTCGCTTGGATCGGAAGCTGCGCTGTATTCCCCGCACGTAGGCGGCACTTGTATCGTTTTAATACAGGTTGGCTCCCGAGCCCGAGTCCCGACAGCTCGGCAGGAAATTTATTCATTGGCTCATGTGGCAGCTATCGAGCCGCTACTTACCAGATAGATTTAGAAGATTCGCTCTGTATAAGAGTAAGGTGGAGCTTACTGTTAAGTAACAGCAGCCTCACGAGACTATATTCTTGGATAAGCTTGCACATCGTACCGTTACTACTGCGTTGGTGTTAGCCTAGGATTGGTGACCATCCATTAACCCTTAAAAAGTATGTTATGCCTAGCTGTCATCTGTAGATCTTTGACAGTTATGACAAGAGTCAAAAGTAGTCAGAGATCAAACAATCTGACACCAAATAATAAAACTATATCGTGTTACCCTTTTACTGAGTTGTAGAAGTCAGATAGGCAGTCGATCCATGTAAAATGCAGGTGATACTGGTATTAAACTGAATTTGGTAAGGTTGAAAGATTGATTAACTCTTTCACAACTAGGTTATAGGATTAGGTGGTAGATTAAAAAAACCAAGAAGCTTAAACATAATCGTGGAAAAGTTCTCGTATGGTAAGATTTCCTTGCGCAAAAATAAATAAATAAGAATGATATTGAAAAATATACTAAACTAAATATAATATATATATGTTTGGTATATTTTTTACCCGTCAGGATTTCACTATCAGCAATCTGTTAATGATAGCATGACGGGTGACAGGACAGAATGGAAGAAAACAAACGTGTTACGCCGACCCCAAATAACATGGGACAAGGGCAGGAAGATGATGATGATGATTGAAAAAATTTTTGATGAAGAAACACAACAAAAGATCTGATCTATATCGTAACATGTTTGTAACATCATCAATCTGCGCTGTTTTGCGTTACCTGAGGTAATAATTGAATCTTCTGAGCATGCCTGTGGAGTCTCCGGCAGCCTGCGAGATAGCCTGGACAAATTGGCGGAGCGACACCGCAGCGCATGCAGAGTGGGAGCTAAACGACAACACGAATCTGTCGCGTCGAGCAGGTGCGCCTCCGGCTCCCGCTGCCGACTATGTTGGTAGTTCTTTCAGGAAATGTTCTTTTCTGTAAATTGTCTTGTGAAGACTAAGGATGATTATAGAAGTAGCCGCTATGATAAATTGCTATTATATTAATTCTAAATGAATCCAAGACTTGAGATTTTCAATATTTTTATTCGTATAGGTACGAAATACATTGTAAAAAAAATAAACAATAGTTTATACTTGTATAGATGTGGATAAAGTTTCATCTTAAGAGCCTAAAACTTACCCTATGAAGTATCATCAAAACCCACAGAGCGGGGTTGAGCGATCACAAAGCAGCACAACAAAACAAAAAGCATGTTATTGCAGTCCCCCAAACTGCAGCGACCCTCAAACTGTACCCCCGCGGGGTTGACATGAAAGCAATAACACACTACGGCGCTCGAATGCGCGTGAAATGCGCACCACAGACTTAGACAACCCTTCACCACTGAGTGGCTCTAAAAAAGGGTGCAAAAGGTAAATAAAACTGAATTCATTTGAGATTTTTTAAAACCACTAAATGAAATATTTTATTTATCTCCTTTATTTATCTTGAAATGAAAACAAATCGATTGGAAAATCTGTTCTGCTTACCTATCTCATTTGGTCAGGTACACACGCTATCACTATCCTGTGTCAGCTGCGAAACTTTTGTGAGAGATAATTAAAACATGTCGACATATTCTCACAGCGATATCAGAAAGAGTATTTGTATCGTGTACTCCTACATCACTCCCTGTACTTTGAATATATTGTATCCAACTTAGTAAACTAAGAGAAAATAAGAGGTTGACGCAAAATCAACAGAATTTCTATTAAAAATAATGGTTGTAGATGCGTTCGTGCAAAAACGCAGGAAGTGAAGTATTGTTATAGCTTGTAATTTGCGCCGCGAACCCCCGGTATTCTATATTGTATTTGTTCTACCTTCTTCTCGGTACGTAATGTTATTACAACCCTTTCGTCATTGTACTCGCTAATTAGTCGCTCTTATAAAGGAAGGCAAACTATTAGGAGTCGTGCCTCCGTGAAACTTCAACGATAACAGACTACCATAGCTACTTTATAAAATTTTCGTGGAAATGTCATATCGAGCTTGACGATTCATATTTTAGGTCTAACTTTAAATTAGGTCGCGCTTCAAACTTAAGAATGAATTGAGGCAAGTTTGGCAATAGTTGTCTATGGCTTAGTCTTGTTACATTAAAAAAAGGTTATCCTAGAATATTTCGTACCGGAGCGGTGAGCGGTGTCCCGCCGTCGGCTACACAGAAATTACTCTTGGTGGTGGTGCGCAGACAAACAGACGGACGGGAGATTAAAGTAAAACGACACTGAGCGGGAACCTCGTAGGATTCCTTGTACGCAACAATGCGTCTGTAGCTAGAGCCTAGACTACCTCGCTTGGAGGATGGCGAAGGGAAATGTTGATACAGAAGGAATAGTCATATTTCGTTATTTTTATAAGATAAAAGAAATAAAATTTTCTGACATCTCTGGTAAAACCTTCGTGTATAGCTCTTCCACGAAGTTTTATGTCCTAAAAGTTAGTTTTGTAACTGCTACCGTTAGAAAACATGTCGAAAATGTTTGGGCACGCCACAATCATGGCGGTAATTCCCCTCTTTGAGGCGTGGCTGGAAAGACCTCACGGCCTCCTTACCTTCCGTATGACGCAGGTCCTCACCGGACATGGTTCGTTTGGGAGGTTCCTGCACCGGATTCGTGCGGAAGTCACGCCCGGGTGTCACCACGGTGCGGAATGCCCGGAGAACATGGTAGAGCACACAGTCGAGGTTTGCCCTGCTTGGGCGGAGAATCGCCGTGCCCTCGTGGGTGCGATCGGCGGTGGAGACCTCTCGCGCCGGGCCTTGGTTGAGGCCATGGTCCGGAGCGAGGAGGAGTGGCAGGCGGTCGTCGACTTCTGCGAAGCAGTAATCTCGCAAAGGAGGAGGCCGAACGCATCAGGCAATGGCGCCCTCGCCCCCGCCGCCGGGATTTTGATCCCGATTTCCGGCCACCGTAGGCGCGGGCTTGCGGACAGTGAGCAATGGGTAGCTCGCTGTCCGGCCGTCCGGTAACTGTCCGGACCAAGTCCAAGTCGTAGACGGCGCGCACTGTTCCCGCGCGCCTCAAGGAGTTGTCAGCAACAGCAGGGACCCAGCCGGGTCGAAGCCTACTGGGGCCAGGGTTATCCGAAAGGGAGCTCGAGCCCCGGTATGAAGGCTAGAAGGAACGGGGTGGGTCTTTTAGTCAGTAAGAGTTTGACACTATCCCCCGCTCCGTCCAAGAGCGTGGATTGTCAATGGATGATTTTATCCCACCTTAAAAAAAAAAAATGTCGAAAATGTTAAACTGTTGAGGAGTGGCCCAGTGAGAACCTTTAAGCTCTTCATTGTAAAACGCCTTTAACTGGCTAAGCATTTCTATATTAAATCGATTTTCTGGTTGTCTGTAATTTTTGGTCGTTAATTTTTTGTAGTCGAGTGGATATTCTGCGATTCTCTACAGCGTGGCACAGCTCTGCGGCTGCAACAAGAATGCCATTTTCTGCTCCACAATAGATATTTTTTCTCATTTGCAGCCTTCGGCGGTTTATGAGTAACGTGTAATGACTTCTTTCGCTTAGTTAGTTCCTTTCCGCTGCAATGAAAACAATACGCCAAGCAAACACTGCGGAAATGTTCTGTGCAAGCTTATTTCTTCCCAAAAATATTTTTTTAAAGAGTCTGTTGAATAAAAATAGTATAGTAGCGGGGCTTTGTTACATATTTGCAAAAGAAATCTACTTCTTAGGTGGATATTCAATATTCGTTTCACATACGACTACAAGATTTTTCTACGCGATTGTTGAGATGGTTACAAAACTGTTGAAAGCCTTTGGTTGCCGCACAGGCGGATTCAAATATTGCGGAGCAAATAAGTCGGGATACTGGGCTAGATATTTGGAAATCCAATCTAGACAATTGTACCCAGGGCGCGGCGACCGGGACGTAAGGCTCGCGGCGCACGGCGCGGCGGCGGCAGCACGCCCGCGGGAACACTCGCGACCCACCACCGCACCGCCCGCTGCTAGGTACCCGCCAATGTTGATGGGCGAAACTAATTTTTGCAACGTTATCACAGAATGAATTTCCCAAGTAAAAATTACACAATCATACTGTTTGTTCATATATTTTTCTGTGGTGCTGTAGTAGATTAAACCGATATTATACTGATTAGTAATTGTTGTTGATGCTACTTGAATGCATTTTAGTTACTTCTGTTTTATAATTTTCTATCAAATTATGTTATTATGTAAGTAGTGTCATTGCTATTGTACTAGACTCACTATAAACTTGGTGATCACTTTCAAGGTCTCATCCTGTGCCCGCCAGCTCACCACTCGTACGTCCCGAGCGTCCGCACACCATCCGCGGCTTTATGTTACGTAACCAGCACTCAGTTCCACGCTTCAAATCAAATCAAATCAAATCCACCACGTTTCCGTTCCACGCTTCACTTACCCAACTTTATTCTCTTCTACTTCCTCTGATTGTTCCTTAAATTGAACAATTAAATACCAAATGTAGATGAACTGATTAAACTCACAAACGCCACCGCCGCCGGTTCGAGTACATTTTGGTGTTTAAGCTGAGCGTTTAATTGTCTTAATTCCTACAGGCTTACGACTTTAAGATAGAGTAAACAGTTTAATTTTGGACTGTGAAACGTCGGTTTGTGCCTTCACTGAAATGGCGTTAAAAGTGGCTGGAGAGAGTTATCATCCATTCTCACAGTGCCATAAAATTTAATGTGGACGAAGAGGTCAGAACCACGCAAACACTGCCTTACATACCTATATTCCCAAAAGTAGGATAGGTTCAGTAAAAATAAATGGTATCTATCAAAGATAAGGTCTGGTATGAAGCCGCGGCGCGCCTGCCGATGGCCGCACGATATTGGATCCCGATAGCGGCCGGGCCGGACGAACGGCCGCCGGCCGGAATGATGCTCTTATCAACGATTCTATTACAGACTGGCAGTCCCGAACAAATCCGTCTCAGACAAAAAGTAGATATTATGATAGCAAGGAATAACTTCATACCCAAGATGTTTGATACAAGAAAATTTATGTAAGTAGAGTTTTTTGATGTAGTTCATATAACCCCTATATTCTATGTCATATCCTACACTACACTCCAAGAGACAGTTACTATGTTATTTGTTGACACTAATCGAGGAAATAATTTCGTTGTAAGTGTCTAAGTAAATTGGTGTGGAGGTTTACTTCAAATGGCTTTTATTGCTAATCCTTGTCTTTGACGAACATCACTCACTTGTCTTCTAATTACCCATCCAATTATCATCTTAAATGAGTTGAAGCGCGTGGCGTATTCCCCATCTAATCGCGCCGCACTTAATTTGAGCAGTTTCGTCTCAAACATCGTAAACTTGTGCATGGTTGTCAAGCGACGCTCCATGCACAGCGGGCTGTTACTATCAAGCCTGTCATTAATTCCGTAGTTACGTCAACAAGCTCTAGTAGTGCATGACGGAGCAAGACAGGGTTGCTAGGAAAGTATTGAAAAAAAAAACACACGGCCGTGTTTTCCAATCTTATAAACTCAATTAAATTTTGAGCAAAGATGGAACAAAACAATCGCCAATTCACCGTCATAAACTGAAAACTGACAATGAAACAAATTGTTTTTTTTTCTGATCTGTCCTTTTGTCAAAAATATTCTCTATTTTTAGTTTAATTGCAAGATACTAATTTATCTGTGTAGTATTTAAGTTCACGTTTCACAACCCTGTCCCAGGTAGTGGGGGTGTTCTGTCGTAAAAACCTAATGAAAGTTTCATAGCGAGTATAAAAATGTGTAATAAATGAGTACCAGCAAGTTTGCTGTACGATGTAGCGATTAACTCGGCAAGCAGCTGTTGCGATAGTAACGCTTCCTTTACTGTCATAGTTTGAAGATAAAGTCACTAGTAAAACGCTTGACTTTAGGGCCCGGCTAACACTATTTCTGGAGGGTCTATAAATCGTTAGGTACGCGCACACAGAATGTTGAAAAATGACGTAAAAAAAGAGCATAAAATTAAATGCAGAGTAGTGTTCGAGGCAACCTACGATAGCATTTTGAGTAATTTTACTTGGTTACGTAAAAAGGCAGTATCAAGTTTAGACGATGTTAGGTACATATCTAAGTTCGATCATTCGTGAAGATTATTTTATTGAATCTGGTAGCAGTTGTATAGATTGACTTGAGCGCTGGCTTCAAGTTGCGCAGAATTCAAATATTCGGTCTCTTTAGTGGTACGAAGTGAGACGCGGGGGCGGGGAGTATCAGTGATTGGCTCGCCGCGCCATCTTGTCATAGACGTCACTCGTGATTCGTTCCCTGCACTTGCTGCATGTATCTAACAACGACGACGTTTGGCTCGTCAATGTATGGAATGCGCAAAGCGATCCCCACTCTGACGCCGAGCGCTCAAGATTCATGCCGGTACCTGTACTACTGTACGAATTTCAAACAGTGTGTGGACCCGTAGTAATTATTTGTCCAGACACATTGATGCTCCGCAAAGTCACGTGATGATGAATATTGCAACGGTGGTCGTAGACGGGCGCCGGGCGGCGTCGGGCGGCGGCCTAATACCAGATAGTATCCTTTCACAGTGATTGGTGCGCCAGACGCTAGACTGCCCAGGGACGGGGTGCAAGGTAATAGAGTAATAAAACCGCACAATTTGACTGTTTTGATAAGGATTTTTTTCATAAATATGAATAAATATTGTAAAAAGTCATAGACTATTTAAAAGTTTAGTTCATTACCATTATAATGATACTAGCTTTTGCCCGCGGCTTCGCCCGCGTGGCATTTTCGTTAGGATTATATAAAATGTAAAACAATAGGTGCCTTAATAGGGTTCTAAGGCATTAAACCCAGCATAGGGGTAAAATTACCAAACTTAAGTAAGAATGAAAATTAAACCTATTTATTAGTCGCCTGACTGCCCAGGGGTAGACAGCAGGATGTACTATCTAGTTAATTATTGTCTTGAGGTTTTCCTTGATATCTGGTAATTGTTTAACAGTTACGAGTTGGCGTGCGTTGAATCTTCTTGGTGGTTAAGTTTTTCTATGTACTTGCTTCAGGGATGAAAATTGACGAAAAACATTAGGTTTTTGGAACGCATGTGTTGTTTTTTGTGACTGTGTAAAAGAAAAACAGAACCAGAGGCCATGAATCGGTCTTACGATCATAAAAAGAACTCCTCGAAAATGAGATTACCATTCGAAATCAACACACTCGTTTTAATCGGTGTTAGTACTCAACCACTTCAAGATTCAAGATTATTTATTTTGCTAAAACATGAGTGAGTATACACATAAATGCAAGATGTTACATAAAAAAAAAGCAGCAGATTGATTTCCTAAGCAGATTGCACCCAGTGCGGCCCTGCAGCCGTACCCCGGTGGGGACAGTTCATACAATAAGTTCGCTCCGGCAGACGGGGCTATTGAATGCGATAGACGATGGGCTAGATAGCTCTAGATGTAGACAGATATAGCAGGTGAAGTCGCTGCCGGCCGGTGACGGAAAACACGCTATTTATGACATCATCATAGTGACAACTAGCTGTGCCCGCGACTTCGCGTGGACTACAGGATTTTGAATTTATTTTTTTTAAAGTAAAAGTAGCCTATGTTACTCCTTATTACATCAGCTACCTGCAAAAAAAGTCCCGTCAAAATCGGTCCAGCTATTTCAGAGATTAGCCCGGACAAACAGACAGACAGACAAAAATTGTAAAAAATGTTATTTTGGTGTATGTACCGTATATATATTCATATGCATGTAGTAAAAAGCAGTAATTTCAATATTACAAACAGACACTCCAATTTTATTTATATGTATAGATATATAGATAGATGGAAAACAATAGGAAAATTTAGGATAGTTTAAATCTACACTAATACAATAAAGAGGTAAAGTTTGTTTTTTTGTTTGTAGGAGGTAATCTCCGGAAGTACTGGTCTGATTGCTAAGATTTTTTCACCGATAGAAAGCTGCTTTATTCCTGAGTATCCTAGGCTATATTTTATGTACGCGGGCGAAGGTGCGGGCAAAAGCTAGTGTCTAATAAAATTGATAAAATAAATTACTATCGATGTCTGCAATACTTTAGATTTTGTAAACCAATTATTTGCAAGTGGACCTAAAACAAACAAAAGTGAAGTAGAGTACCTAATCTTTGCAATGTTGGCATTCATTTGTCGCTTGTTAGATATTAGTAGAATTGATCTCCAAAACACGTCGCTTCCAACACAAGCAGTTCATCGAGTTTGTTAGTAACAACTGTAATAAAGTTGCACAATTATCGACGCGGTTCCAATTAGGAAGTCGTGATGAGGTGCGCGTGATGTATGACCGCAGCCAGCATCGAACTCGGCACTTACTCCCGTCACTAATGAGCACGGGACATGCTTTATAAGTTACTCTTCATTGACGTATATAGTTTGTAGTTTACAGTGGTCAGTGTAACTTAATGTTGTTTATTCTGGAAACGATAATGTATTTTTCGTGTGGTCGAAGAATTTTCCTAAAATTTTTAAGTTTATGTCCTAGTCCCAGCCACCCAGCCTATCGTTTTTAGTTTACCTCAGATATCGTATTTGAGACTTCGGTCTATGTTCCATGACTGGTCGATTGTTTAAGAACCGTCTTCTAAAGTACAACACGTTATTATAATATCACTTGATGTGGTCATTGTAATAGTTCCATATTTAGTACAACAATAATAATGTTTAAATGGACAATTACTCCAACTAAACAGTGGTATTCCTGTAACACATTCTATTCATATCATAGAGTTTGAAATAGCTAACCTTGTTAAACAAAGAGGCCACTGTAACTAGCACAAACGTGTAGGTGTTATATTAGATCTAGAGCAGCCACAAACCCTTCAGACACAGGTAATTGTAATTAGTCCGGGACGATGCTGCTCTCTGCGATATTGTACAGTCAAGAACGTAAACGTTCGGAGGTCTAGTCAAAATTATCGCTTGATTGGAGTACAGTCAGTCTGCCTGCCTTTTCCTGGTTTTGTTGTGGTCAGCTTCTAATTTAATTGGATGCAACTGAATACTAGTATTTCACATTGAGCTTCTGCGTACCAGACCTCCACAACTTAGTTATTGGGTACCACGAAAACCCCTTCCAGATCAACCAAATTCAGATTTCCAGAGCCAGATTTTCTGGCTTATAAATAATTAGAATCCAAAAAATCTGATAAAATTCTGGTCAATGGAAACAACAACTGTTACAGATAGCCGTAATATAATAACTGTTAGAGATTCATAAATTATAGCCGAGACCTACGGCTTAAGGTGCTATCAGAAATGTGTAATAATCTCAGTATGTTAATAAAAATGATCTATAAAATTACGGTAATAGAGCAATAATCTCAAACAGGTAATCATCGAAGTATGCTCTGTGATGAAAAGGGAGATTTTTTATTAAAAGTATCATTTTTGGAGCTGCCTGTAAAGAGTCCTGATGTGCGGGGCGTATCATATTAAACTCGTACATAATGTGTAGGTACGTTATAATAGGCAGATTAGCTGACGATATTAGCCAGCGATTACTACATTTATGTGGGTCTTTATTGATAAGGGATTAATAGGTGATATTGAATAAGTAATTACGGATTATGTGTAGGTTTACGTAAGGGATACAAAGCCACTATAGCGGGGATTTACATAATGTAGTGAACTGTATGACCATTGAACTTTTGAAATTTAAAGAGCTTGTGTTAATTTCGTGACCTGATGAAGCGTAGTAAACCTTTTTACAAATGATTTGTTTCAGTCAAGGGTTTTGCGCATTGAAATTTCAAAATGCTACATAGATATTTGGAAAGTGACCGTTTGTAGGCACTAGATACTTATCGACTACATATAGGCGTATCATGTATGTGCTGGTATTAAGTTTCTATCTACAATCAATCCAATATCAGCTTACGGTTTCCTGGGTACGGTCCACTTGACTGTAATTTCAATATTCATGTGTGTATGTACGTTGTCCAGTATCTACAGAGAACGTTCTATACACGCTAACATTGTGTATGGACCGGGCTGTGTTTGAGGCTGTACGGATTGAATCAAGACAAATTGATGCAGGCTGGCTTCCGAGACAGAATGGACATAAGTTTTGTGTAGAGGTTACCCTAGCTAGCTAACCAGCAGGCTTCGCAAGATTCATGTATAATACTAAACCACACTTGTAAAATTCCACTATTTATTTATTTAACAGTTTATGTACAAAAACAAACAAGATGAAAGGAACAGAAAATGTAACTATTTGCCACACCCAGGTTGTGTACTTACTTGAATTTCATAAAATTCTTGATACTGAACAGATGGTCTTGTGTTGTATGCAACGCATGCTACTAAAAGAGTTATGAGTAGGTATACATGTGGATGATTGAAGGGGGAGAAGCCAAAAAACGATGGATAGATTGTGTGAGGATTGACTTAAAAAGAATAGAGAATTAGTGATAGCGTGACGGGTGACAGGACAGAACGGAAGAAAAAAACGTGTGGCGCCGACACCAAGTAACATGAGGCAATAAAATACTGATGGTCTTGTGATACAAATTAATCTCCAGCTATTTTCTAATACAGCAGCCGATTCAGCAAAACATTTAGTGTGTTATGTAAATGAAAGGTTATTAGTACTATAATTCACGAGCACCTCCCAGGGTTATCGGCTGGCCCATAGATAAGGTGTCCCAGTATTTGATACCGTCCGATCTGAAAGGTAAAGTATTTAGCTTTTGCTAATAGACAGATCGAAGTCGGGTTTAAATTCAGCATACTGATTGTTTTTATAATATTTCAGCAGTAGCAAATGGAAGAAAACTGTAATGTACAAATTGCAAAATCAATAATGATCGTTAATGTGGACGTAAACTATTGATACTGCCGCCTCTTCATATTTGCAAGAAACTTACCTATATTTCAAAGCTGCGTTCGTTTATAATTTCTACTTTTAAAAGTATTAATTGAATCACCTGCAGCACGCGTCGTACTGAGCAGTATCCTTATATCTTTTTACAAGCCAACTTGTAGAACTTCTACTATGAAAGATTTGTTGGAGACAGTTTACGTCAGGGATAGATTCGTAATAAAACCGACCGTGCCGCCCATCTGGGATACTGCAAGCGTTTTATTTTCACCGCTCATCCTCGTAAACTCAAATAGAACAATGTTTTATGTACGGGGCTGTGGAGCGACATTTATAACATAAATATTGGGCTGCCTCTCAAATCTAATAGATCGTCTATAAAATTGTTTGTAGCGAAAAAACAAGTGTTTGTTTGTATTATTCGAAATCTAGTAGGTAATATGTATATTCCATAATGTGAGCTTTATTAATTTAACACTCCATTGACTTCTAATATAAGTACAGATTGAAACCAAATATTTCATGAAGCGAATGGCACAATAAATCATAAATTGTCTTAGCATTCAGGGATTTCAATGTAAACATAATATTTTAAATGAAAGTGAAATTATTCCCAAAGTGCTTATGTGATTTCTTTGACAAAATTGTCCGAATTTATAAAATTTTCAATTGGTAACTATTTTGCATTAAACGCTTAGATTTTAAGACATTCCGCTATAATACCTACATCTACACGAGGTGCGACTCAGTAACCCATTTCAAATATTTTCTTCGTTGAAGTGGCATTATTTACGACGCTCCTGACTCTTGTCGGTAATACTCCCAAAGTAAGAGAATAAAACACTGGAGTTGGTCCACAGAAAGTTTTCCAATAAAATGTCGCAAGTAGCCGACTTACTTGTCAGGACGAAACGTTTACCGAACTGGACTTGCCAGCCAAGGTATTCTGATCCCAGCCCGTAAGCAAACACTTTGCAACTCATTCAATATTCGCTTTATTCTGTGGTTTATTATGGGTCTTGCTGAACTGGTTACTCAATTATGACACTATTAAAATTTTACGTTTATTGATTTTACAAGGTTTTCCTGAGTTTGGGTGTAACTTATGCCTCTTTACTTTCTGGTTGGTGTTCATTGGATATTAAGTGTTATTTGTATTGTAAAGTAACGTTCACGACGTATAGAAGAAAGAGAGAGAAACCGAAATTCACGCATTGAATTGATATTTATTTTTAACCTTTACTGTTATGCTCATGAAATTCCACTCAAATTCTGCATCGAATAAAATATTCCTCGTAAATACTAACATATTCAACCTACAACACAACAAGGAATAACATACACTAATGAATAACTAAGCGCCCCCTAATCCGTAACCTAGGTGTGGGCGCGTCGCGGTGTGCTCAGTATTAAGTCGATCTATCAATCAAGATCCGTCACGTGCGTGGCTCCGCGGACACAAACTAATCAGCCGGCCTCTGCGTCGTATCCGCCGAGATAAACCCCGTCCGAACATTCAAGGGTAATTGTACAAATATCATTTTCTCCGAAATTCAAGGGTAACTATTGTAAAGGTGCAGACAGACTGTTTCAGATGTTGCAATTTGTTTTTTATGCATTGAGGCTAAGTCATTTGCTATCTAATAAAAGTAATTTCGTACGACATAAACTAGTGCTTGACTGAGATCTCAATTGATGGTAAGCAGTGATGATGCAATAATTATTAGGAGCCTATTCACTTTAGCCTTGAAGGCACCTAAATTATAAACGGACAAGAAGACCGCAGTAGGCAAATTGTTCCAGTTCTTCGATGTACGCGGTATAAACAACGAGGCGAAACGCTTTGTCCTGACCGTAGAGGTTTCAACAACGTAAGGTTGGTTACTCGCCGTACGTCGGTTGTTCGAAGGTAGGAAGGGGATGGCGGAATCAAGCCATGCAATTCCTGCGCACACTCTCCAAAATGCATCCTGTAAAATACCAAAAGACTGACAACCCTACACCGTCCTGTGCTCCAAAAATTTCGGCGATTCGTGCGAGTCCGAGCGAGCTAGCACCTTCCGATTTCACCTACTTTTTCTGTCGTCAACTCGCTCAGACTTGAAAATAGTGTACCCACTATAAATGTTTTACAAATTGTATTCGTCTTGACTTTAAAATAAAACACGTCATGTCGTTAATGAGAAAGATATTTAATATAAATCAACATGACAATATTAAATTGCATATTTACCTATTAATTACCAACAAAATCACAAATCAGCAATAAGTAACGAAAGTTGACATACAAATATTAATTAAATGTTGGCACTCATTTGAGTAAGCGGAATGGGAGATTTAGAAATACACGTGAGTGAGTGAATATGCAGCGATATTGCATGAAAAAAATCTTTCTTGGGTGCGTTCCGTTTCACGATTAACCTGTGTCCTTCAGTTGCCCTTTGCGTTCTGGGACTATGGGTTTCCTTTTAAGAAATTCCCCGCGGTCCTAGCTTGCGGGCATCGGCCCTGCTGGACTCCTACGGTTTGATGACATCTCTTTGAGGAGCGCGTGGATCACTATGCGTTGTTGACTTGGCTCGGTTATGTTATTTACCGGACGGCCGGACGGCGGGCTACCCATTGCTCGGCGTCCGTTAGCTCGCATCTACCGTGGCTGGTCGTCGTAGTCGGAATTTTGGCGGCCTAAGGATTTTCGGCCTGCTCCTTCGCTAGCATTACTGCTTCGCAGAAGAAGGCGAACGCCTGCCATTCCTCCTCACTCCGGACCATAGTCTCTGAACCAGGGCCCGGCGAGAAAGGTCGTTGCCACAAATTGCCTCCACGAGGACACAGCGGTGCTCTGCTCAAGCGGGGCACGCCTCTACTGTATGCTCCACTATGTCCTCCAGGTTGTCCAGACAATAATGATACCCGGTCATTACTTCCGTATGAATCTGATGCAGGAGCTCCCGAACTTGCCATGTCCGGTGAGGAGCAGGTAACATGAGAAAGTTAAAAATAAAGTAAAAAGTAACTTGGGTATCGTGTACCATTGGCCGCATCCTACTCGCCTGATTCCTCACCTTTAACATAAAATCTCAAAATCTAAGTAGATAACCGGTATAGCTTGCGTGAACACACCCGCGGGCAATAACTAGTTATTAATAGTAATTGTTTTCAACCTGTTTTTATTTGACTGTACTTTATACGTTTGAGCGAGTTGATGACAGAAAATGTAGGTAAATCGGAAGGTGCCAGCTCGCTCGGACTCGCGCGAATCGCTTAAGCGAGTTGACGAATAAGCCACAACTTTGTACAATATTCTGACAAATAAATGCATTCTATTCTATCCTAAAAATCGATTTTTTTTTTTTAAAACTTGATAATTATTGACTGCGTCATTTATTACAAATCTGTCCTCACCTTTACAACATCCTTGAAATGTTTCCATCTCGAGATATCGTTTTCGTGGATATGTTTCACCGGAGGGTCCACAGGACATGTACGGTCGGTCATTTGCCGTGAAGAGCGGTCATATCGTTCGTACAGTGTACCTCCTACCACATGTAATATAGTTGGTCTGCGCTGGATTGAGTTCGTTTTATAGAAAACACGTGTAACGAATATCAAGGAAACGTTTACTGTAAATATTGTGATGTCTGCACAAAGACTTTGGGATGCAATTTTCTCTAAGACACTCTTATTACGTTTTTTTTTTATCATTTTATACTTTTGCAATAACTAGGCTGGATTTAGAATTGTGTTTTAATGTGTAGAGTGACTATGAATTGATTTTCTGCTCTTCCAATACCCTCTTTATAGCTTTTTCGGTATTATCGTCACAATACTGGCGTAAAAAGTTCTTTAATGGTTACTGTTTCGCAGCACTAACATCTAATGATATGAAAAAATATTTTATTACTACAAATACGTCTAATAGAAATCTTCCCTGTCAACTGTGTCTTCGTTTTCTTGCTTACCCATCACATCGCCATCAAATCGTTACCGTCCTGCCCCGGCCCGCCACCGTCGACGTTGACGCAACGCGACGCTGACAACAATATCGCGCTGATGGCGAAACAACGCCACAATCACTCGCGCCTTTCACCCTGCCACATTCGAGCTTTTTGGGTTCAACATAAGTGAGTAAGTTCAGAAGGCCCACAATTCATTTGCCTTGTTTTTTACTACTTCGCAGCTGAAATCTTAGACAAAAAGTTGAGGTCCTCTTTTATTAAAGCATGTAATAAACAACTCATGTCAGATGGCTCTCTATGATGTCATTGGTCACTATGGTGACATTGCTCACTATGGTGAAATTTCTCACTATGGTGACATTGCTCACTATGGTCACATTGTTCACTATGGAGTCATTGCTCACTATGGTCCTGTATTATTGGTGATTTTGGTTTTACTTGAGTCTGAACTCTAACTGTTTTGACGATTCATCATCCTTTTGTCCAAGTTGCGTTGAAACCGAATAAATTGTCAGTATTATTGCGATAGGTCTTTTTGTTCCATAATTATCTTATTTTTCTATAACATTCTATTTTTCGCTAGAGATTATCTAACCATTTTAACCTTTCGAATGTCTTAAGTTACACAGTCCGACATAAGGTAATTGTCTTTCTATTGTGTCTCTAATTACGACATTCAAAGAGTTAACAGTCATCTTGATTACTCAATCCAGCATCGATTGTTTGGTCTGTTCTGATAATCAAAAGTCGGATAAACATCATATGGACTGACCTTCTGCGGTCTTTTGTAATGCTTCGTGGGGTTACGCGATACTTTGAAGCGAACAAACCGTTTTGCTGTAGAGAGACGAGTGTCGACCATTACATGAGCAGTTTTAAACCCATCCAGCAATGTTCGCTGTTCCACTGAGTTCGCGATTCCAAGCTGACTGTTTTTTTACAGATGGTCCTCGTGTGGTTTAATGGACGAACAGGGAGTTTGGGGTTATATAATATTTATTATATATATTTTTAGGTACGTATTATATTTTTTACGTTAATAAACTTATGGAGAAATACTGGTGACGGTAATAAATTGTTATCAGTACCAGTATTTCCGTGTGCTTTTTCACAAAGGTTTATAATTTTCTCAAGACAATTTAAGTATCATGTGTTTGTTTTTGAGAAAAAAGTTGCACAAATTAAAATGCTGTCTATTTTGTTACCATTTCTCAAGACAAACGAGGTAAATAAAAAGCACGTTAGCACGGCACGGCGCGAGTCGCGACTCGTCTCCAGGATGCTCTTGTGTGCTTGGTGAAGCTTGCTCTAACGAGGTAAACGGTAGTTCGTTTTGTGAAGACTACATCTCGCTTCGAATGTCTGGATGTGCTCTATGCTTGTTAAAGTTCAAAAAACATACTTTTTATGTGTGTGAAACAAGACAAGAGCCAACAGCTATCTTGTAGCTTTGGGAACGTTTTTGATGAGTTTATCATTTGAAAAAGTTCTTTTTATTAAACAAGTTTTAATAAAATTAAATCTAATGCTATTACAACAATCAGAATCTCAATGAATCTGAAGTAATTTAGTTAACATGGAAATGTTAATAAACTTGCACATCACTTGACCTATTTTGATGCATTACGGTGGTCCTGAATTGTATGTGACATTAGCATCAATATGACATGAAATTTAATCTCTTTGACATTTATCGATACTTATTTTATTTCATTTGCAACGATACGCATGTGCCTATTAATAACGACATTATTAGTGTTATAAAAGTTTACATAAGAAAATTACATATCTCCTGACCTATTTTGATGGTCCTAAATTTTATTTGACATTAGTATTAATATGACATGTAACTCTATGACATTTATTGAAATAATTTAATTTGATTTGCAATGATGTGCCAATTAATTTTGAATTTATAAATAATGTTAGAGTTTATTTGATCTCAAAAGTTAAATGAAAACGGACAATGTTCATTATATATTTGTACGCCTCTGGGCAAAACATGGAGGATCTACCTACCTGTAACACCTCACACACCTATGTTTACAAATAAATCATTCTTATTCTTAACTAATAACATTCATCCAAAGTTTTTTTTTTTAAATTGAGTCACTTAACCCTAGCCTTTCTATAGTCGTTCCTTCAGCTGAACCCAGACTTTACTCAATAATAATAATAATACATATTCCCGCCATAGAGGCGACGCGACGTCGTCGGTCGCGAGCCGTCTGCGCCGCGTCGCGCACCGGAGCCGCTAAGTACACCTGAAATACTTTTTGAACTATGGACATACGGCTGTTTGAGCTACTGGAATTTATTATACATGTGTAGAAACTTGAAAGTTTTTACTGAAGCCTCATAATTAGGTATATTACGTTTTATCGTAGCAATAGTTTTGATTCAATTACTGAAAACTCTAAAATATAAAATCAACATAATGTCATATATACGCATCTTGGTCATTAGCTTGATTTCACAATTTTACTTTATTTTATCTTCAGTTAATTTTGATTTTATTCTTCTTTGTGTATGTATTTTATTTTTTTTTTGTTGTGTGTCTATGTACCTACTACAAAAATGTTTTAAAGAAAATGTTGGATTCACCCTCTCATTGCTTCGTAATTTACGCAGAGCTGAAATTGCAACAACACCACAGTAGAATGTAAACATTCGAGCAGCTCGTGTGTCCCATATAAGTAACGAAGACATATTTACTGTTAGCGCGCGTCGCTGGCGTCGGGCCGCGAGGCGTCGCTCCGCGCTTGTTCTCTAAATTGCACTTTCAGGCCCCAACCGGTTATTGTCAATCCTCCAACGCACTCCGCCCCCAAACGAGATGTTTTAATGGCTAGTTGCTTTCAAAAGTTATAATTAGTACTCACTCCGCTGCTTAAATATTAAGATCAAGTGTGAGCTTTTCGTCAGGTGCTAATACAATTTTATACTGAGCGCTTCAGGAGAGGACAGGAGTCGAGACTTTGATATTAGCCTTAATCACACCCAAGACCAAAGACAAAGTAGGTACTAGCAGTGGGTCTAATTAAGACGAAGTACTCTGTGTAATATGTACACATCAAGTCGAGACCAACACGGGTTCAGTCACAAACTAATATGGATGATGTGATACTGTTTTTTATTTGCCATGATAAAAGTAATGAAATGCTCGCTGAATACTGGTAGAGGCCAACAGTTACATCAAGTTGTATGAAAACATAAAAGATTCAGCCAAAAAGAAAACTTTGAGCGTTACAATGTTAATAGGATTTCATTGTGAAAGAAACGTTCATAACTTTTCCAGTTGTTTAATTAAGGGTTGGCATTGATTGCGGCATTCGCTTGAATAATGCATAAAGTCGCGCCTTCCACGAATATTATGTTATTTATATGTTAAACAGATGACGCTGGATGTCTTCTAGAGACTTTCTAGGGATCATTTGGTAGAGGTAAATATGATATTGTAATTTACCGCTGTAACAAATTGCTCGGAACATAAGTTAGGTTGGAGATGCTTGAAACATATTTTCGTAGCGTCATAAATTAGAGAAATGTGGAGTTGGTGGAGTTAACCGGTTCTTGAAACTACGTTATATTGCATTCTGTTAAAGATAAATGGTAGAACAAAGAACAGTTCTGTGGCTGTACATATGTGAGTACGTGGTAAACACGTGTTTTGGAAACGAATACTGTGCAACTTCGAACATGTTGAACTATCTTTGGCAGATAGTTCAACGCATTTCTAAGTTCTAAATATCCACATAAAACAGAAGTTCTTTCCTCAACGGTTTAACACGTCTATTTTGGAGTTATTTCAGATGACGCCCAATTTCATCGATGAGTTTCAGTCGTGGCTAGTTTTAGTTCACATCATCCTCACCATTTCAATCAAAAGACATCCAGTGCTGAACATTGGTTTCCCACGAGCAATATCACACAGGTTCCCGCAGCCTGCCTTCACCTGCTCACCGAGCACTTGTCACAGCAGTCGCCACGCGAGGACCTTTCGGCCCCATTGAACATATTATTATGTTCTGTGAGCGATATGCCCTGTGTATGTATTGCCACTTAAGTTTATCGATTTTTGGAGCTATAACATCGATAAAGCCCGAAAAATCGCCAAACTTAACCTTTGTTTTCCTGCAGATATCGTCATGTCTGATATGATCACGCAAGGAAACTTTCCTTCTCCGTTACCCATAGTTCTCTTTACCAACACATTTAAGTATCATCCAATCTTTGATCCTCTAATAAAACATTATTAGTCACAAATAGAGCAGAAAAAAGTCAACTTCATACTGCAAGCCTGACGGTTGTATTACTCCAATATTGATATTAAATGATGTATGTCAACACAAAGCTAGGGTCGCGAGTTTTTTGCGGTCCCTCACAAACGATGATCGATGTCCCTCAGCGGCCCTTTGTCTTCACGTGTGATTGGTGGGCTCGGCTGCTGCTCATGTGTGATTGGTAGCTTGGCTTCTGATTTTGTTTTATGGCCCAAATTGTGTAGTGGTACGGAATAAATTCAGTTTTTACCCTATGTGTGTGTAAATGCGACAAAACGGTCCCTTTACTATGCTGGTTGATTTTAAAGAGGTTTAATTGTGACGGTGCGTGTTGAACTTATATTTTGACAGATTTTTATTGATTTCCGTCAAAGTAAAAATACAATTTATACAAGACATGTACAAGACACATTTTTAAATAATAAATAAATTTTCTCAAAAAATATAGTTAAATATTTCGACAAAACAACGCTAATACCACATAACTTCTGAGGACAATTGTTAAGGAGTATACAATCGTGTATTTTTATGAATGACTACCTTCATCATTAGAGCAAATTACTTGCTTAAACTGAAAACTGGACTACATTGTGAAACTCCAAATATTAAGCGTGACTTCATAACATTAAATAATTAATAATAAACCTTGGCAGAAAATAATGTTTCTAATAAAAAAACAATTTACCTGCGTTTCATCATACTTAGTGACGGCTGGGGCGGCAGTCGTGCGCCGCGAGCCGCCCCGGCACCACGCGCCGCCCTGTGTCTGACGCACTCGGGGAACTTCGGAAAAGTTCGGAACACTACGAAGTTTATAAAGACGTATGACGGAATAGGACGTTGGTTTTATTGCTTTTGGAGACGTTCATTGGTAAGTTATCAATTGCATAAACTAAATTGTTACTACAAAACAATGTCAAACAGTTCAAAAAGTTAACTAAATATTTTAATTAGCACGGGTTGTATTTATGTACAGTCAACAACGCAAGCACAGTTACTTTAATATAATTATTCTAACTCATCAAATAGAATTATTTGTTACTCTTCACCATGTTACTCTTATGATGTAGTTAGTTTTTATTAGTTTTAATTTCACTTTTGGTCTAGTTGCTTTAATTGTTCTAAATATTTGAATTTAAAAATAGTATCTTGTACTTTCGTCACGACTATATCTCAAAGTTTTAGTTTTGACTACATAATATTAGATGTACGCGTGTTCTGCAGATGCAGCTTTTTTTGTCCAAAAAACTATAATATTTTCATGTAACATCAGCTAATATGGAACCCATCCCAGCTCCACATTGCTCCTCGTCCACTAAATCACAGACGGCGGGTTCGTTCTCAAACAGTCACATTTCCGAGGGGAAAAGTGCAATTACGTTTTTGTGTTACATATTTTTTCAGTTACAGCTCGGGATTGGAATTTGTTCCAATAAATTGTGATGGGCTCCGTCCTAGCGGGTTGCTGCGGACCCTTCGGTCCTTATCGGGGACTGGAGATGTGGCCCTTTTTCTACCCTTTTGGAGATCAATGTTTGTCAATTACATAACATTTTATTAAAATAGATATAAAGATGTTGCTGTTTACTTTGTTGTGACGGCAAACAAATAAGTAGGAACGCGATACCAGATTAAATAGTATGTAGGTATAGATAAAGCTTTTGAGTAACTCTGAATCCTACTTAAAAAGATAAAATTGTAATCTATAAATATGAGGAATTGCGAGAATTACTCAAAGAAGTCTTTTACTGGATTTTGCTGAAAACTAAAACTGCAATATTAGATTTTTGAAAAATCTATATTTCTAGCCAGGAATTGAACCCTTTATGAACTAAACACTACACACATCTCTATCAAACATTACTGCATCATTCGATAGTGACCCTTAGAATATCAAATTCTGAGGAGTATTGACATACGGTATTGGTATCGGTTTATATCAGACATCTACAACATGATTTGATTTGATTGTGAACTTTTATTAGCAGCGTCATGTTTTCCAGCAAATGTACATGAACCTGAACATGTATACCAATCTTGATCTTGCAGAGACAATTACCAGATAAACGTGACGGACGGATGTGTAACATTCAATAAATTCAGCTAATACGTCTAATATACTTAGCACTTACTGAACTACTTGAAGTGGCTGATGGACCGTTCATATAATAAGATGACCATGTGATGAAAAAAGACCTACAGCACTCTGATTCACTCAAGTTAGGTTCCTTTTAAACTCTGCAGACATAGATAGGAGCCCCGCAGCAGGGCTCCGTCGGCTTATTTTACTTACGCCCGTCATCAGCTCGCTGTACGTAAATCAAAATGAAATTTACGACTTGCCACCACTTTCAAATACGAGTATCTAGGCTATGTAATTAATTAAACTTTATCAATCAAAGTCATTTTCCTAGTTGTTTCTTTGGATAGCTAAACATCATTCTTTTTAACCGACTTCGAAAAGGAGGAGGTTCTATGTTCGGCTGAATGTATGTTTATTTTTTTATGTATGTTCACCGATATCTCGGTCAATTGTGAACCGATTTTGAAAATTCTTTATTTGATTGAAAGGTTATGCTTCCAAGTTGGTCCCGTTGAAATATTGTTATGATCTGATCATGAACTTCGAAGATATGGCACAGAACACATCTTGGGATCACAGCAAAACTGTCGTAATAAGTAGAATTGCTTTGTTTATACGTGTAGTCGATGACTGGCTGAAGGAAAACGGGGAGGGGATGTTTCGAACTGATCTGATGATGAAGCCAGAAGGTTAATGAATGTAATCTAACCATGTTTGGGATTATTAGAATTGTTATGAGATGCTCTCTGGCTATAAGCTATTTAAGTTTGGCTGAGAGGTACTTTTTAGTGGTGGTACCATATCTAAAAAGTGTAAAATAAAAAACTTTTTACAAAAAAATACAACCGACTTCAATGTTAAAAAAACACTGAAAAGTACAAAATAACTTTAATTTCGGAAGGCGGTATTAAATAACGAAGAGACAAAACTATTATATGTACTTACATAGAAACACCGACTTCCGAAATTAAAGTTATTTTGTACTTTTCAGTGTACAAAATACTTACAAACTATTTACTTTTTTGTACTTATAAACTAACCAGTTTGGGTCAAATAAGCACCAAATTTTAAACTTGTGTCTTACTTTTGCGAGTGGGGCACGTTGCCAAAACACATGCCGTGTCCATACAATAAAAAAAGGCAATTTAATTCAATCTTTTTTTCCTTTAGCTTACATTTCCCCCCGTTTGGACAAAGGTCTACCTCTTATCTATCCAGGTCTCTTCGTGTCTAGTCTTCTCTGATCAATCTATCTGGATTGAGTCTGGACTCAATCCAGACCAGACAGATTTTTAGACCCACCTCGGTAACGACGACCTACAGGTTTTCACCGATTGACGAACTTGTTTCCTACATCATCGATACGTGTCTTGGAGTGTTTTATTGTGTCACGGATTCGGTTAGTTAGTATAACTTGTGAAATTATGCGCAGCATCGCTCTTTGGAAATCTAAAATATTAGACCTCTGAGCCTCGGTCAGTAGTCTAATCAGCTCAGTCATGGTTATGACTGAGCTGATTAGACTACTGACCGAGTCTTGGTTAAGACTGAGTTAATGACATGGTTCATAAGCGCCTTCATGAATCAGTTGCTCCTCCGGTTACTTGATCTTTCTGTTCTAGAAGAAAACCAGCTAATTCTGTCTTATTAAATATATTATAATGTCAATGGCCGGAACATCAACCAGGCGTATTATATATTTAACGTAACTCACAGCCATTAAAATTATTTATATCAAACTTCCCATAACGTATATTCCGTGTTGTCGTTGGATTAGAACGTTTGCCACATAAAACATAACACGAACCCGTGTTTTATTCACATAAATCTCGTAGCCTGACGGACGAATAAAAGACGGAGGACTTCGCAAACTTACATAAGTATTCATCAAGGACTTTATGTCGTATTCCCAAGCGCTATATTTGAGCAGCGGGATCGCACAGATAACGGTGCGGAGCCGAAAGTTAGTCTGTTATTGCGTAACTTTTCCCATTGTAACGTGTCACTAGAGCCCCCCTCCACTCCGCGCACCCCTCTATTTTGCCTTAGGCAGGCATCTCAACCTGTCGTCTCGAGTAATTAGCTGGGTACCGAGCGACACAACTCAATGTTGTACTTTTCTCTTAAAATAAATAACCTTTGTACTTCGCCCTCTTTGTCATCGGCACTTTTACTGCCATCACTCGTCGTGTCTTTTTGGGTTTTGAGCTCTTCCGCTTTATGTGTCTTAAGAGAGAAAGGCCTAACCAATCTATAGGATTTCTATATTTTTGTATTTGAATATTTTTTATACCTAGACTACTTGAGTTCAGAATCAGAAAAAAATACTTTTTGTATATGTACATAAGTATTACTCGACTCAATAGTCAATACGTCGCTTGCAGATCCTTTATTACAATAGAAAATATAAATAGTCGTCGACTACGCGGAACGCACTTTAAACGAGCGTACAGCGTAGTGCAGCGTATTCAAATACGCGATCAATGCGTCATTAGTCTGATCGTTCGGTATCAATTGTTGCACTTGACTGTGAGTCAAGAGTCAAGTCAAGCACACACTTAGCTGCGAGAGGTTTTCCATGTAGCGATGATCGAGCCGAGAGAGCTCGAGAGATTTATTGCAGGATCATTGGTGCTCGATAAATGCAAGGATATTATATTAATTTATTGGCACTACATTCAAGTATGTATACTTATACGTTTTAAAAGTACTACCGTCGAGTTTGTTGAGCGCTAGTCTAGAATAAAAATTTTTCAGTTAACGTTTATTCAAAATACAATTCATTGATTTTAATGCTAATCTGAGCAATGTATTGCTCATTTTAACAATAATTTATGTAGATAACAGGAAAGAATTCAAGAAAGTTACTGTTTTCCTCGATTAATTTTGTCTATATCAATTATAAGCAAATATAACAGATATTGATTTTTTTCTACAAACTGAACGTTTTTCCTCAATTATTATTATTATGAAGACACGTGTAAATTAATATGATCTATGTAATGGATCTAGACTTTTTTTAAGGTAGAAAATCATCCAATGCCTTCTCCCGCTCTAGGTTGGAACGAGCAAGCGTGTCAGACGTTAACTGACTCAATCACATCTATGTCTGCATTCTAGGACTTTTGCCTGAAGTTCCCTTTCGGTCTACCCATGGCCCCAATAGGCTCCAGCAGGTTCGGAGATACATCCATCCATAGATACTGTGGATGTATCTAGGCGTGTATTGAACCTTGTTTTTCCTTTTATTATGAAATTAGCTACTGTTGGTTCTGGTAGCACGTTGCCCCTCGGCGCTCTCCTTGAATGTGTAGGTACTTATAGTATATCTGTTTACTGATGAGTAGAAGGAAATACTGTCCGAATGTTTGCCAATTTACGTCTCAGTCTTCTACTCAAGAAATTTATAATTGTATCTATTTGTGATTATGAGTCTACTTCGCATAATTTTTATGTCTGTTAAAATGTGATTGAAATTTTTTCGTTCTCGAACAATTTATAATAACAACCTGAAGTATCACGTGCTGCACATCACTGTTGTCCGTGAGTATCAACCACTGTCAATTCTACCTCTCCGCAGGTGGGACCTAAGACAACAGTATTAGTCATTAGAAATATGATGGCGGTGTGCTGCATCCTCAATGGCGCATTGTTACAGGACATGATCCTAGCTAGCAACCCCACTATAGTTTGTCTAGTAAGACATAATAAGTTTGTATAGTTTGTCGACTTGGATTTTTTTTAAAGAAATTATAAAATAATCTAATGTTGGCAACCGGAATTTTAGTTGTCATTCACTTGTTTTTTGAGATGATGATAGTTCTACAACAGACCTTGATCGTAGTATGGCTAGTGATGATGAATCAGTAAGTGGAATAGAATATTTAGAATCAGATTTCTCGTACGATTCCAGATTTATTTTATTACTTATGACATTATTATGTCTTTGCAAATGTATGCTACTTTTGTAATAAGAATATCATTAAAGAGACTGAAATAGGTATATTTTAAACGAAAATCTTTTGCATTTTTCAGTGTTAAAAACCACCTAATATTAAAATATATTTCAAATATTAAATCATTTAAAAAAAATACTTAAATTGGATACTTTTTATAAGGTTCCATTATTAAACAAGGACCAAGATCTCATAATCAACCTTGATTTCTGAACCAGTGATGTAGTCAACTACATCAGATTTCATTTTCTAAAAATTACCATAGTCGTTTAACTTATCAGACAGACTGTAGCAATAATTCAGTAATTAGCTGGACTGTAAAAATAGGTAGATCGGCACTGAGCAATTGAGACAGAAGTAGCGCTACGACAAAAAATAGGAGAAGAAAGAAAAGAATGCTTAGTTTGTGAAAACTAGCTAGAATTTTTTAGCTGGTGTTGAAATTCAGAGATGTATAAAAAGGCGAATTTCTAGCCGGCATGAACAGCACATCACGGGCAGCAAGATCAGCTACCACAGAAGATTGGACTTGTTATTTGCTACAGTATTATGTTTCATAAACTTACCGCTAAAGAAAATGGAGTACTAAATACACTTCAACGTGAGATGTGCACATAGAGGTGCAGTCTCGTATTCTAGATGATTCTGTCTACTTTTTCGTTCAAATTAAAACTGAGTTTTAGGGAAAAACTTTGCCCTGGGCCGCTCTGGGGCGCCTTTTTTACCTCCTTATTTCTTAATTGACATTACTTTGGTCTTCTGTGTCTTGTAACTCATTACAAGGGCCGGTGGTTGGTGGTAGCTCGTAAACTTGTATCGGTGCTCGACTGCTGGCGCGCGCTAATGGATCTGCACTATTGTATCCACGTTTGAGGGGAGAGCGATAAGCGACAAATATAACTGTGACATTAAAGTATGAAGTTGATTGTATTTTTTTATTTTTATAAATTCCTAGGTAAGATCCATTAAAATTTACCAAGACCTAGGAACGCAAAAGGCAACTAAATGGCACAGTTGGGTTTTAGTTAGTAAACTCTGATACACCCTCTCGCTCTAACCTAAACAAAAGTAATACCCATATTTAGCCTAATATTATTGATTATTTATTTTATTGTATACGATGGTATTATGGTTTTAACTCTTAAGCTCATTTAACGAATTAATTTTACTCATTTTGAGATACAAGTAAAACCAGCTCATCAAAAATGTTTACTTTTGATATTTACAGTGGTCAGAAAATCTTCAGCAAATGTAGTCACACTAGATGAATAGTGTTTCAACATAAACGTATTACAACTAAATGACCACATAACGAATAAGGCCCCATCAATATAAACTCATTGAGCCAAGTTGTGACGCAGAATAGTCGTCGTCGAATTATACGACCATACAACTGCTTAGTTCGCATATTTCTTACAACTCGGGCCGGTTTTAACTCAGCTCGCGAAAGCTGTTACTGTGTAGGGGCTGAAAGTAAGTCCCAGTTGTGCGTTCTTTACGTCCGCCACACTCTCGGCGCCTCGTCTTAGCTTAGCGCTAAATATTTCACTTTACTCTGCCCGAAACTGGAGGCAGAAATTAATTAAGTAACGTAATGGTGTGTTAAAACTTAACTTTGAAACCTTAAATAAATTGATATATTTTTGGAAAATAATAGAATTGCTTACCCTAGTATTGGGAAAATACTCGCTTTCATAAACCTAAATAAAGTGAGTATAAGTTATCTCCCACACGAGATCCTTAAAATTTAAAGCCTCGTAAAAAGACCGCTAGATACTAGGGTTATGTCCCCCTAGTAGACATGATATGACAGATATCAGACAAATGTGTGGAAAAATTGTCAGCGGACGTAATGAGGCGATCATAAAATGGCCTGTGTGCCATGCGATCCTGGTAATTGCGCTCTTCAATTCAATCCGTTGTATGCGGCATGATTGTCATACTTCCCATCCTCCTCCACCCCCCAGGTTCACCCCACAGCCCCACAGATGTGTACTAAATCACGGAATTAACCTTGTGCCGGTAGAAGTTAGTTGAATGATGAACACGAACTTGAGCCGATATATTTTGTCTAATCATGTAATAAAATTTAAAATATTTTTAGAAACGAGGAAGATTGTCTTTGTCTTGAATTTTTTATTTGTTTTAGATTATGTTTTGCTTTCAAAACAGCGAGCAGAGTTCAGCTTACATTGACAAATGACAGTAAGAAACTTGTTTCATCATACCCAATCAGTTTTGGGTAAAAATATTTGTTCCTTCAAACGTCGTCGCCACATTGACCAGTTGGTATTCTATATCGGCTTATCGCATTTTGTTTTATATTATTGACCTACATAACTAAATGATTCCACGTTTTGCCTACAGTTATTCTATCCTCATTCCCAATAGTATATTCCTGTTCCGAAGTTAACATAAAAATGTTGTGTGGTATGGAAATGATCCTGGAACGGAATAGCCAATAAAGGTTGGGCGACAATGGGGTCGGTCCTGTGGCCACAAATGTCATCGGCACTGTTTGCGGCGTCCCCCAGGGATGACCGCTGGGACCGATCGTGATCGCTTCCACACGTGACGACCACAACCATCACTTTACGCACATGTGTACTATCGCTTATGTTAATAAATTATTGTTCTGTGTTACTGGTGAAACGATTTCGTTGCTGAATATGTCTGCTTTAGAAAGATTGAAAATGTAATTATATTTTAGATCTAATTTTACATGCTTTACGCAGTACCTTTATTATTTAGTTATGTATGTGCCAATTTGAGACTTTTCAAGTAACATAGATAAAAATATATACATTTCAATTTACATGACAGTTATACCTTAGTTTGGAGCCTTTGAAGGGGTTGATTTTTATGTAGGTACGTATGTATCAAAATATATGTATTTTTATACATATATTTTGTTAAGCATCACATCTACGCACACTACAAAACAACACACCGACACCGTACGGGCACCGACGCTGTAGACAATTGTTTTGTCTACAGCTGACAGGAAATGAAATTAACTTCTTGCTGTCAAACTTTCATTTCAATTCCAATGTCACGTCAGTGTATTTTCCCTGGCAACAAAGAGAGTACAAACAACAAAAGCGTTCCTTTCACCCATCAGTCAGAGTCGAAGTAAATGTCAAAGGCTTGGAACCGTCAATCGTACGGAAACGCAGGAAACAGCGACCCGCTCGTATGTTATTATCGGAACAATCAAACCCACGTGCTCATCGGAGCGAACTCGAAGACGTCATCAAGAACGAGGCTGTAAAGACACCGTACGAGAACATGCAGAAGTATAGGTCTATATAACTAACTTTAGAACGCAGAGAAAAAAAAAGATTGAGTAAAGTGTGTAAAATTTAGTACTGCTCGAACTTTCCTGTGTGGTAACACATATGAGTTTCTTATCACGTTTTGTTAGGAGATGATTTTCTGTATCTATACATTTGGCAGTCGTGATGCGCGACACTAAAACGTAGCAGCAAGGTCGCAATAAGCCGCACCACGAATAATTCACCATTTACATACAAACTGCCGCCACCCCGCCATCATACGCCGCCGAACGTGATACCTTCTCCTGGGACCCTTTACATCGCTCGCTAGCAGTGAATATAAAAACTCCGGCCTGATTAAAAACGACCGTGAATAAAAAAAATATGACATCTCGCTGCGGTAAAGTGAGGGCCTTTACCTGGCGATATCGCTCATTTGCTTTGTCAGCAGGAAAGTGTGTTAGTGGAGAATGTAGAGAGGACGCAGCTGCGCCGACAAACTGCCATCGAAGAATATTTAATAAAGAAGCCTCAAATGTATTTTGCGTGTGAGGAGGGCAAGAGCGTATATTTGTGACCAAATGATGATGCAAGGTAAATATTTAAAAAAAAAAGTTTCAATAGAAAAGTTAGAAAGTTTTTCTTTTTAATATTTTTAGTACAAAAGAATGCACAATTTCAACATAACTTGCTCATCTTTGTAAACGTTGAGCCTTAGCAATTTGATATTGTCCTAAAATGGTACCTACTGGTTTGTATTGTTAAGGCAGCCAACAGCATGCTTACGGTGTAGTGTATGTATTTACTTTCATAAATATGCTTCTTGCATGTCAGGTACGTTGGTTACCTGACACAGGGCAGTTGCATGCGTCAATTAGTCTTACACGCGTGGTCATATTGGTAACCTAAATACATTAGTCCATTAGTCGTCGTTTAGCGGAATATAGCCGCTTCATGATGCTTTATTTTTCAAAATCCAAACCTGTTACACGCTAATTTATTTAAAACTAGCTTTTGCCCGCGCGGCTTCGCTCCCTCTCTTTCCTACTCCACCCTACTATACTCTACTCTGCCCTACTCTACCCTACCCTACTCTACCCTACTATACCCTACTCTACCCTACTCTACCCTACTCTACCCTACTATACCCTACTCTACCCTACTCTACCCTACCCTACCCTACTCCACCTTACTCTACCCTACTCTACTAAATCCTACTTCATTTGTTACAAAAAATGTGATAAATGAAGAACCGCTCGACCGATTTTGTGCAAACTTCATATAAACCATCTTCTAAATAGTCCAAACAAAGCCTAAACATTTGGTTAGGATAGGTGAGCCCGTTCTTGAGTTATAAAATTATAACCAAAAGTGGCATTGTTTTTATATATATAGATAAACATAATCTAAACCCAATTTACCAAACAGACCGTTTTGATTGAGGCAAACGAAGAATTACCCATTACAATATTTTCATTGGCTTATTTCTAGATTCACACCAAGTTAGCGCTATTTAACTTGAGAAATAGATCTCTCGGGAAGGAGGGGCGCAAGAATAATGTTTAGGAAAGTTGCGCTGATGTCTTGTCACCATGAATACAAAGTGAACTCATGCGTACTTACCTGCGACCCCATCTTGATTCCCCTGTGCTACCACCGCACTGTTACCAGATTGAAATTTAAAACAAGTGTGCTTTAAGTCCGTTAGTGTAACTGTTATTAGCACAGTGAGAACAGTTCTGAGTTCGCATTAAAACTTCCAGCGACTACATACTAATGGCTCCGGTCCTTTAGCATGTAGTACGCACACCCACTACTTGCAACCACGGAGTGATAAGAACTAACGTTTATAGTATCTGTAGTGTTTACTGTGTGAAACCTTTTTATTAGACTCTTAAGTATTAGGTTAATGCGGCTGCTAAATATTCGGTTAATTTAGCTACCTACTTAATAAAAAAAAAATGCCTTTATTTAATAAAGATGGAGTACAGATCTTTACTCATTCCAAAATTTTAATTATGAGGCAATCATAATCATCTAATGACATCTCCGCGCCCTTGGGCGGAGCGGGAGATAGTGTCAGACTTTTACTGACCAAAAAATCACTCCTGCTCCTTCGTTGCCTTTCTTACCGGAGCCGAATCTTCCTTCCAGAAGCAGACCCTTGGCCCCAGAATTATAGGGCTGATTATGTATTTTATGTACATAATCAGTCTTTTTTACAGCTGGGACTCAGGTCTCTTTTCTAGGAGAAAGAATGGGCCGTAATCCACCACGCGGGCCCTTTGGGGATTGGTGAATGTCACATAATATCTTCGAAAGTTTTGGTTCTAAGACGTACCGGTTTTCTTCACGATGTTTTCCTTCTTTGTTTTGAGAGCAGCGGTGATGAAATAAATTACACAAAGTAATCCGCCTGGCTGGCTTGTGACTTACAACTCGTAAGCTGAGGCCGTTACGACTGGGCAATCACTGTTCTTGTAATCATACTACAATAATATGTAGCACCTACTTGGCTACTAATTGGGGACTGACTAATCTATTGACACCCACTACTTTACCGAACACTAATTTGTACTTAGCACTTGTGTATTAGTGATCTATTTACTCTGCTACCGGCCTGGGGCCTAAGTCTGCTATTTTTATAAATTCGTCATTTTAACGCGATCCCATTATCATTTTGCTAAAAGTTTGTAATCTGCTAATTCATAATGATCGATTATTGATCGGTCAATGGTCTTGTAATAGAATTGTGGTAGAATGAAAATATCGAGCTTATTAAAAGCACTAATTGCGCAATGTCGTCTTAATGGTAGGTCACAGATCAAAGGAACTGTCAAAATTTTTGCAGACTACCACATACATCAGATATTCATTTGTCATTATGTACGAGATTACCATTCTATGCCATTTCTTGCAATGGAGTGTCAGTGGTTGACCATCGGAGAGTCATAATAACGCCATTATATTAGTAGATTACCAAAACTTGTCAAAATCAACAATTATGAAATCAATGTTAGACCAGTCTGACACTATTGTAATAGCAGACTTGATGCCCTGTATACTTGGCACCAGTTTTCCTGTTCCCGGTACTCAACTTTTTCAGTACTTCGCCAGTGCTTATCAACTAGCATTTTTCTGTTGACTGTGATTAATCTTGTTGCTGTTGAAGTTCTCTTTGTGCCAACTTCTAACTCTGCTACCACGAAAGAACAAACGAAGTGTTTGTCAAGATTTGCTCCAGAGATTCTCATTGCTCTGATTCTGTATAACAAATCAGGTCAAGAACTTAAACCAGAATTTAATATTACTTGACAAAGATGTAGTAGTGTGTAGCAGGTAGATAGTGGCCGTTACGGCTTGCGGCCGCCCGTCTTAATTAAAATGCCTAATGAGAGCCGCCGGGACGGCCATCCCCCGCACTTCAAACCCCACTCCTCCCCCGCGACCTCTCACACAATCACCATTGCTACTAGGTTATACCGTCTCACTAACAAACGTTGTTTCGTAAATCAACTCGTTTCGGAAGTGTTCAGTTAACATGCGTGCGTTAAATCAAGGATAATATATCTTCAGGGCAGGGCTTCAATTAATTTTGGAACTCTTTTGGGTTGATTTGGAAGATTGACAAGAATTTAACACTGTCACTCACCATTTAGAATAGTAATCATAGTTTGTATGGATGAGCTAGTTACTGAAAACTAAGATGCGTATCAATATTAAAATAGTTGTTCTAACGGTAAAAACAGATGCCCTACCACGAGCTCTAAGTGCGATCTTATTATTCTCGATAAGTCGACTTACAATTTTTTTTTTAAATGCATAATAGGCATTAGGATTGCTTCTTTCATAGGGTGAATAAATGACTAAGTCGATAGGTCTGTTTTACCGCACATAGCGAACATGTGAATGTTTGAATAACTCTCTTACTAAAGGGTACAATGTGACGTCTTGAGATATTAAAACATACAAATTGTAATTATTTACACAACTCAACATGTCATTATAATACTGCAAACTACACTCGAGAAAAAAAAAACGCACATCATAACTCTTTTTGTTAAGGCAGTTTTTGTCATGAATGTGAATAGTTATTGAAAACATGTAGTACACTCATTGAAAGCCTATTTAATTACCTTTCTAATGAAATGAAATACAGTGTAAAAAATATCCTTGAAAGGGTTTAGAGCACAAAATCCAACAAATGGGAAAAATTACCAAATTGACCACAGCTCACCGACAAGTGAGCTATGGTCAATTTGGTACCATTTGCTGAGTGATGTGTAGTCAGGCCTGCTTCACCCAGTCTTTACCTAATCGTCCACTGACTTATACTGACATTGAAAACTTCTTTAAACTTTTGTGTCAGTTTAATCGTGTTCAGTAGCCGATTTCTCATAGTACTTGTTTCAGAAAAGCGATAATCACGCCCTCATCCTATGGCCGTATACCGGCTATACCCTGGTCGCCGAATATACCCACGGGTCTCTTAAAACCTCTGGTATACCAGACGAATAGGAACGCAGCTAAAATTTAGCTGTCGAGCGACTTCATTTTGATTATGGCCTGCTTTGGGCAAGGCAATAACTTGAACGGCTTCTGCGGGCGTAGTATCCATATTTTTCCAGTAAATCCGTCTGTTTCTAATAGAGACGTTATCACGTTAACGGAAACTGATTAAAACTCCAAAACAGCACCCTTTTTGTAGCTCCAGGTAAAGGTGTAAGTAGTGAAATGCAAAGTGAAATGGATGAATTTGGGGAATTGGGTATACCGCTGGTTTTTGTGAGTTAAGTGAAGGTCAATGATTTTAATCTTGTATTTTTATAAAGCTAACTTTATATGCTTCAATTTTGCTCAATAATTTGTACTCAATATCTTTAGATTAAAAAAAAAAATAGTACTAAACAAAATTACAAGTCATGTGCGATTTTTTTGCTCTCAAGTGCATTAAGAAAAAATAACGAACAACACGAGATGTTCATTTATTCAAACCACCTACTTAACGTTTTTAATGGCATAAATCAAGTTGTCCAGTTATTACCGCATCGAAATTGCATTGTATTTTGTAACAAATAAATCTAACATCTATTAAATTTTTATCCGTTGCACATGTGATGAGACAAAGTGATATGTCAAAAAGAGATAGCTACAGTTTTGGCGCTTTATCCTTAAATCACGCAATTTTTGTTGTAATGTATTGAGCGGTTTTTTGAATTCGAAAGAAAGCTGTGCTTTGATGAACATTGGGCTCTAGGAAGCAGAGACCGGGGAGCAGCGTATATTGCCAGCCATATTACCAAAAAAAACACAGAAAACCGACAGCAGAACTATTAATAGAGATTGCTATTGCAAATATACATTAACAATTAATAATGAAAGCAGACCAATTTGTAAAGATTGTTTTTGCAAAACTTTTGGGGAAACTAAAGGTTTCATTAACATTGTAATAGATAAAAAAAAAAACACTTCGCAACCGGAATCATTCCAGCTGATACAAGAGGACATCTAAAAATAAAATTACTGTTGATGATTTAAAATCTTATCATTCCCAAAATACGAAAGTCATTATTCTAGAAATAGAACAAAGAACAAAATAAAGGACAAAAAGTCGACCAAGTATTAGTTGCTAAATTTTTAGGTATAATGATAGATAGCCAATTAACTTGGAAGCCACAGGTAGAAGAAGTGTGCAAAAAACTAAGTACAGCTGCATATGTTCTCTTTAACCTTTCTAAGAAGGTTAATATGGCCACAAGGTTAGTTGCATATCATGGTTTCGTTGCGTCTGTTTTGAGGTACGGCGTAATTTTTTGGGGAAATAGTAGTCTGAGAGAACGGGTGTTCAAGGCTCAAAAACGCTGTATAAGGGCAATGTGTAATTTAATAGTGACAGATAGCTGCGTACCTGTATTTAAGTCCCTAAAACTACTAACATTCCCATCACTATATGTTTTCGAGATTGCTGTTTTTGTAAAATCAAATATGCATCTATTTAATAAAATGTCCGAAAATAGTAATAGGCCAATTAGGATGCAATATAAAAATAGGTTGCTTGCTAATGGTTTCGGCACTGCCTTACTAAAGAAAAGTGTGTTATGTATGGGTCCGACCATATTTAACAAAATACCCGATGGGATAAAAAATGAGGCTCTTCCTCTTTTTAAAAAGAAATTGACTGAAATGTTATTATTCAATTAGCGAATTTTTGATGGATAATAATTTAAATTAATCTGACATTTTATTACTTATTATTATTTTTATTTTTTTTTTCATTCTTGTATTGTTGACTTATAATTAATTAATTTCATTTTGACATTTTATTTGATAATAATTAAATTGATTTGATATTATATAAGCTTGACTGTGTCTTATTTAGCCTTAAGCATATTGTATTAACAGTGTTTTGCATGCCTTAGTTAAGGTAGTTAGTATGGATCATAAACTTGAAAAATACCTATAACCTGTACCTACTTTCCATGTAATGGTTTCTCTGGTGTCATTTGTGTCAAGATAATTTCGGTCATTTATTAGATTACGACTAACTTTTTGTGTGGCGTTCAGATAATATATTACGTAAGTTAATAATATTAGCCGCCGCAAGCACCGCACTTACCGCCGACGTAACTAATGTTTCATTAATTAAAACAGAGTGTATAATGTATCATTTTAACGTTGAAATAATGATTCTGTTACTTTCAGCTTTAGGTATTTTTTGTAATGAGCAATCTGTTTCGCCTTGAAAACGTTTTGTGATTCAAAAATATGTTTCATGGTTAAATCTTATATAAAAACATTGTGTATTTCATACTCAACCATTAAAGACACATTTTAGGTACCAACGCGGTCATTTCTGCTTGATCACTTAAAAAAAATCGCTTGAGTCCTGCGGCGCAGCGCGGCGCGCCTAACTAAATCCTTTGAAGTTTTCGTTTCGCGTGCAAGCAAAAATGAACTTAGTGGTGGTCAGGTGGAAGTGTCTTTGATGGTACATGATTTATGAAAAATACTACAGACTACAGTTAATTTTTTTAATTTTTTTTTAGATGATAAAAAAATAAAAATAAACTGTCCTTGCTGCAGATAGTGGAATTTTGGAAATGCCATTATCATAATTCCTACATTATATTTAAATTACGTATGAGTATGGGTCTTGTTACCTGTATGTTTCAGGAACTGATGGACTCTACTGAAGGTACCTGCACCTAACCCAATTCTGGGCCGATTGGAATGTCTAGTTAACAATACTTTGTTTGTTGTGCAGGAGAACGGGCGTGCGGTCCCAGTGCTGGTAGTGGTCGCACTCTCGGGGGTCAAAGTATGCGACCCCGACGATCAGGTAAACTAACTACATTATTTTCTAAATTTAATTTTGTTTTTTGGCTAGTAAATTCTCAAAGGCTCAAGTACTCAACCCTTAAAAGCAGCATTTTTGACTTTAAACGTACGAGCGAGAACGAGGGATGAAACTGGACACCTTATTAGCTTTGCAACCCTTTAATACTAGAAGTGCGGGTTCAAAATTTGACTCATTTTTATGTTCTTTCTGCGCTAGTTTTGTTATGCTATGATTATGCTTAATCGTAAACTACACCAAAATATGTATAATACATAATTAAAGTATTTTATTATCAGTTACCAGTTTCATTTGTGTACCATGTCTCCATATTACTACAGCAAAAATAAAATGGTCAAATTTTGAAGTCCGCGCTTCTACTCGTAGTGTTAACAGTGTAGTTTAAGTAGTCCAATGGATCGCGTTCAGATTCAGCAGATTTCTTTTCAGTTCAGGTTCTTAGTTATAAGAGGCCGCTACAGCTGTTTTATTTTATAGAGCGTGCGCATGTGCCACGCGCTACGGCGCATCTCGTACGCGACGTGTGAGGCGACGCGTGCGCTGTTTGCGCTGGTGGCGCGCGAGCCGCGCTCCGAGCCGCCGCACCACTACTGCCACGCATTCCAGACCGACACGCCCGAACAGGTCAGTAGAAACAGCCTGTATAATGCAATATGTTTGTATGAAACATCTCGTGTAATCTATTGAGTTTCGACTAGTTTCGATAGGGACCTCCCTATGAAACACGGCGAGCCAGGTAAGGTCTAAGGGAAATTGGAATTTTTACAACTTCGTTTGTGACTTTACCAAGATACATCCGTTACCTAGCTACTTGAGATTTAACCGTTAACAAAGACTAAACGCAAAACTGTATCATTTTAGGGAAGCCATAGGTAAATTAATTTTAGTATTTCTGGATACTGTGCAGTACAGACTATAGTTTAATATCATAAACCTTTGATATAACAATCTACAATCTCTTGTTCCAAAGACAAAGGAGTAAATCATTTCCTTGTGTATGCAAATTCGATCGCACGTCACCGAAGCTCGGTAAACTTTGCTCGGCTTTGGTTCACCCAACACTTTCTGCATCACACCTAATACCTGCGCAGGCCAATGGCTTTTAGCTTTGAGTCTTAACCCGCCTGCTCGGCGCAACTAGTCTTTTAATCTTAACCCGTTGTGCGTCGAGGCTGAGTGTGACATGATACGGTCTTGTGATTCTGTTCTGAGAACTTCATAAGACAGCTTATGAATGTATAATTTTGTGCGTTGTTTTTCAGCTGTTGTGTTTTTATTGTGGTTTTGTTTACGAATGTTGTAAGTTTTTTCTGATGTTGTAATAACTTCTCTGAAGTTGAATATATTTTATTATAGATACTCGTGTTTTAAAGTCTCCTGTTATGGTCTTTGCCACGACATTGAAGTTTTCTTTAATAAAAAAAACATTGTTACCGTTAACTCACTACCACTAGATTTAATGTACTTAATTCCACAAACTTTTTTCAGTAATATTTTTACCAACAATTACCAATAATTTCATTACTGAGTCATGTCAATCAGATAATTACATTTATGCGCAAAAACCCAATCCCCTTTACTTATTAAATACATTGAAAGTTGTGGAGAAAGTATAAAGGTACGACTTTCAAGTATTCACACATCGCGTCAAGTTCGAGGTCAGGAAGATAAGCCCGCGCTCACCGAGCTTCGATAAAAGGCACCTCTGCTGAATAGTAATATAGTGGAAATGAATAACTGATGACACGAGGTGTTGCGGTATACGCAAAGGAAAAAAGTGAGTAAGCCAGGAAATTTGAAGAAAAGGAATATAGGTGTTCATGACGTAACTCCGCTGCCGCCGCCACAAATCACGGCACTGCGGATAAAGTATAAAGACGGAGATTGTTGCAACCCAGCGCTGGACACGCTGCAATCGAGGCGGTTAAACCCCTTTTGAGGAGTGGTTTCAGAGGCGCCACATGAGTGTTCGGAAGGTGAGGTAAATCTGTTTCGGATTCAGTGTTAAGAAACGCCCTTGTATCCTGATAGTGCGGACCGCTCTGAGGACACGGTGGAACAGACGGTGGAAGTCTGCCCCTCTTAAGCAGTGCACCGCCGCTTCGTGTCCTCGTGGAGGCCATGGTTTGAAGCAAACGAATAGGAAGAGAAAGAAATGTCAACAAAAGTGAGAGAGTCCAGTAGGACCGATGCCGAACAAAAGCGGATTTTAGTCAGTAGCAATCTGACACACCTCGCTTCAACCACAGCGTGAATAGTTATTCGATGATGTCTCAGCTCACAAAATAGGTGATCATGACGTGTGTACTCAATAATACTCAAATGTAGTCACTATTCTTGTATTCTTTCATTCTTCGATTCGAATACGAATATCGACGTGTTTATCCAAATTCATGCTGACCTTTCTATGTTTGAAGAAATGTTCCGAAAACTTATTTTTCTTCCTGCCCTTGTCCCATTTTATTTGGGGTCGGCGCAACGCGTTTTTTTCTTCCATTTTGTCCAGTCACTCGTCACGCTATCACTAACTCCCTTTTCTTTCATATCACTTCTCACACAATCCGTCCTTCTTTTCTTTGGCCTCCCTCTCCCTCTCCATCCATCCACATGTAAATTCATAACTCTTTTAGCAACATTCTTTTCATCGCTCCAAGAAATGTTTCGAAAACACAACCAGTTAAAGTACGAATTTAAATGAGATATATATGCTATACAATATAACACTCCCTATAAACAGTGCGAGTCCTCACAAGTTGCAAGAGACTCATTAAACCTCGTAGTTTCATCCCTTTCAACGTTAGTATTCCATACGTTGTGCTAGGTTTAGCACACGACATGTATTCGTATTAGACATGAATATTGAATAACAGGACACCATGTTTTATTGTTAGTCGTGTCCTCACATTAATGCGAGTGCTTTATCATGCAGTTAGTGTTTATTATCTCGTTAAGCAACGCAACGTCACCTACACATTGTACAGTGTCTATGACATTGCCACGATTAAAAGCGACACCTAAATGTTTCTGTAAACAATATCATTATATCCTAGTGTACATATTATGTAAGTACTTTCTATTGATGTAACGTCAATTTTACGAGTATACTTTTTATATTTCTTTGTCATATGATATGTAATAGATAAGTGATAGATGACTTATTGTTATACTCGTATATATATAATATTTAAATCCTTTAATGGTAACTGATCCCATCCGCCGCCATGGGATCTCTGCAACCTAAATCTTACGGCATTGTGACTTCTTTAAATTGACTGTTAAATTGAATGCGAATCAAATCAAAACATTATAATTATTTCACATAGGCATACATGCATTTCTAAAACGCCAGAAGCTAGTGCACGCAGCGTGTAACATCACCACCTACATCAATATTAGGTTTCGATAACATCAATGCCTTTGTGAGGTAGCGTTATCATCTCACGAACGAGTGAAGGAAGGAAGGAAATTGCACTTTAGCTCTTTCCATAATATAGACTTCACTTCAATTTGTGGGGAGCTGGAGCAGTCATGTCAATATCTAGACTTTTATATGAAAGGAACCTTTGGAGTTCTAGGCGACGCTCACCGTCGCCTAGAACTCCAAAGTATTAATATTTGAAAATATTTCCCCTATTTTTAAGGCGTCTCACCTATTTTATTACACTTTAAAGTGACGGTTTTAAAGGAAAAATTTACACGTATTCCGATAAGTGATATCAAATTTAAAATTTATTTTAATGACGTTAACTTTCTGTTAAGCCAGTCGACATTAATTTAAAAATATATATTAGACTTAAAGTAGGTTTATATAGTGCACTGGATCCTACACTCGAATAAATTCTCTCTCTAAACTCAAAGTTTATCTGAGAGAAAGCTCATTGTAGAGTTAAGCTCGCCTTTGTACATGAACTGTCAAATCACCATGTACTATGTTATGTTTTTGTGTACAATAAAGAATTAGGATTATTTAAATCACTAAAGTGTGCTTTTATTAAAAATGATTTTGTAATAATTTGAAATTAGTAGATTCTGACTTACGTTTTAAATTAAGAAAAATATCAACATTTTTTATCGTGTCCATTAGTGTACGTGTAAAACAATCATGTTGCGCTGAAAATAAAATAAAATGTAAGTAAACAGTTTGCAGCGTGCTGAAACTGCTGAGAGAAACAAATGAACCGTGCAGAGCAGATACGTGTCGAGTACATTCTTTGTGCTTCACTTAGATATTGAATATATTTTTCACTACATTATTTCTCAAGTTTTTTTTAAGACGATATTTAACAGCGACTATTTATTATATTTATTTATGAACGTTCTTGTTCTGAATTATATCTTTGAAAAAGATATGTCTCCTCCCAAAATGACAATATAGCATAGTGGTGAACTCGCGGCGTTTGTTCTAAAGGCTGCTGAGCTGTAGTTGAGCTGTGGTTGAGCCGCTGTGCACTTGCAAGGCGCGGAGCAAGTTGCGCGCCGGCAGACTGTCGCTGCAACTCTGCCTGTAAGTTGCACAGAGTAGCGGTTTAAGAACTGCTGCTAAGCCTAGCCGATATATACAATGCTGTTTGTTTGTTACTTGTGACTTGTTGCGACTTTGCATACACTTAAACTTTTGTGGAGAGTATTTGTACTTTTAAAAATAAGTGCTTCTCAGCGACCTGCAGTACTAGGCTTTGATAAAACCTCATTGTAAACGGAACAAAGCCGGAAAAGAAAACTAAAACTGGTAAAGATTTTTCGGGTATTGTAATTAATTTTAGCTGTCTTATTCTTAATACCGTTTTTTTTTAATTCTATTCAAGATTTACATACTTATGGAGATTAGACTACGCGTCGTACGAAATGAAGCACATGTTAACACGTAGTAATGGAAACTATTCACAATTTCTTTTAATATATCCATGTCAAGATAAAGTTATCAAGCATCGTCACGAACTTGAGCTAGTTCATCGATAACTTCGCATCCAGCGTTCATAGCAGTGTGCAGCAGTGATTCAGCCCGCACAAGTTTCCACTAACATAAACGCACTCAGCCACCGTTATCGCTGCCATCTGATCAATATCGTGCAATTAGGGTTCTTGCTGATCATCTAATGCGAGACTCGCGTTTACATGATCGTTTAGCTTTCTAAAGTTTTCCTCGTTATTTGTGATAGATTTCAATCTATGGTACTGATGCTGCTTATATACTAAGTATCCTGTAACGTCTAGACTGTTACCGTTGTGGTTTACATCCGCTTTTTAGGGTTCCGTAGCCAAATGGCAAAAAACGGAACCCTTACAGATTCGTCATGTTTGTCTGTCTGTCTGTCTGTCTGTCCGTCCGTATGTCACAGCCACTTTTTTCCGAAACTATAAGAGCTATACTATTGAAACTTAGTAAGTAGATGTATTCTGTAAACCGCATTAAGATTTTCCCACAAAAATAGAAAAAAAGCAATAAATTTTGGGGGTCCCTATACTTAGAACTGAAACCTAAAAAAATTTTTTTCGTCAAACCCATACGTGTGGGGTATCTAGGGATAGGTCTTCAAAAATGATATTGAGGTTTCTAATATAATTTTTTTCTAAATTGAATAGTTTGCGCGAGAGACACTTCGTGGTAAAATGTGTGTGTCCTCCCCCCTCTAACTTCTAAAATAAGAGAATGATAAAACTAAAAAAAATATATGATGTACAAACCACCAACGAAAATTGATTTGAACTAGATCTAGTAAGTAGTTTTTTTTTTAATACGTCATAAATCTAAAAAAATTCACTATTATTAAAACATCGATCAAAGTTCAACGAATTACAAGAATTTTTATATTATGTTACTTGCTGCTATGGAACGCTTCATGGGCGAGTCCGACTCGCACTTGGCCGGTTTTTTTTAAATTAGATTTTGGTCATTTTGTAATTTGTTTTAATCTAAAATGACACAGTTAATATTTAGCAGTTAATATGTAAAGGCAACAAAAGTGTTTATTATCTCACGACAGTTGATCCTGAGACGAAGAGTCATCTCACCTAAAAATAAAAACATTTGTTTTAAAAAAAAAAAATATAGTTTTTAACCCACTAACTGCCAAATATTAACTGTGTGTCATTTTAGATAAAAAAGAAACTGTACTTACTTAGAAGGTCTTGCAGTTGTTGAAAAAATCCTTTTTTTTTCAACAACAGCTCAGGTCTGTACTTTTTGTACAAAAAGGAACAATGAAACGTTTACCTCGTAATCAAATTACCACTAGAACTAATTGTCTAACGATTATTTGACAAATGGTAGCTGTTATACAAACCCAGATAATGACGATGGCTGACACGGATTCATTCGTCACGACTTGTATTAATGTGCCGAGTCATCCGTTACACTACGATGCACACAGAATTCATCTAGTGGTTAAGCAGGTTGTATTCATCATAAATTCTTTAAATATATGATAATGATAAATGATATTTATTTTTGCAAATAGGTTTAAGCTAGATGAGGCTGGTGTTTCCTAGCTGACTACCCTGCGAAGAAACATCGAAACAAATTTAGGGGTCAAAGTCCCTTTTAAGGTTCATACAGTAAATATGTAATGGTATACGTTACTTACTGGGGGCAAGTTGGCATAAACACTATACAACGAAAGTTCATTAGTAGTCCTATATTAGATATTTGTGTGGTTAGTCTTATACCTGTGCAAGTTTACCGTCAAATATCGAGTTGTAACTTTTGGATATGTTTGCATAATTTTGTAAACTTTTACCCATCATTATTCCAAAAATGGTTTTGAATAGTAGAATAAATATGACTATACAAATTCTAAAGTTCATCTGCTCCATAACTCCTGGCTGCGTACAATAGTATCAGACTATCTTCAGACCAGCAGGTCATTTGAATGTGCTGAGCTGAATATTATATGAGTGAACGAAACAGGAGAATGAAAGAAATTGAGTGTATCAGTAGAATAATTTCCCGAGTGAGTTATAAACAGTGAATGTTTTGCGTAGACACTTTATGAAGAGAAGGTAGACTCAGAAGGTTGATCTTAATCTAACAATCCACAGGCATTTGAGATTACTTTGTTTTTCTGGCTAACGAAAAACATCCTCAGGAACTACTTAATAAAGATTATTTAAGACAGAAACAAATATTTTTATTACTAGATTTAAGAGAAACATGTACATTATAATCTTATTTTTCTAAATAGAAAAATAAGATCTATCACTTTAATAAAAATAAATAAATACCTAATAATAATTATTGTCACAAGTTAGCATGATATCTATTCCTTAAAAAGTGTCATGATTATTTGAAATAAATTGTAAAGTTAAACTTTACAATTTGAATGAACTGAAATCTCCACAATCAATCAACAGGGTAAGCTCCATAAGATCAATAAACACTCGATCTCCTGTCAACGTCTGAGTATTTGGGCTACAAGTCGCGACTCGCGTGTGATGCTGGCAGCTAATTTATTGCCGAAAGCAACAAACGTCGAGAATAAGCTCACAACGATAATAAACACGTGAATGGGCCATTAATACTTAACTTGTCTTATTGTCGTATCATTTGGACAATCTTGTAGTGTTAAAATTTAGTTGTCTTTATTTCTGTAATCGGATTAACGTCGTCGACGAGTTTATTTTGGAAGCAATCGATCCTTACTCCTCCTGACAGATTGTAAATTTTCGGTTCATTGTAATCCTTTAGTCGTGAGCTGTGACTATCATCGATCCGATACTCTCGTGGTTTGGAGTGTTCTTTGTGATGTTCGGGTACGATTCATGCATAGTTATGCTGTCGAGTAGTTCAGAAACACCACTCAAAGCAGGAAAGAATACATATGCCATTGGAGCTATACTCGAATAGTATAAGTATGATACTTATTTCGCTTTTCGTGAAAGTTCTTAACTACACTTCGTCTGTGGTTGGCCTTTTGTGCTTTCATTCCATTTTGGCAGTGCGCGCGCCGAGCATTCCTCCGCGCGTGACCTTGCACGATGCACTCCGGGGGAGGAGGACGGGCGGGGCACATTCCTCACAACCGCCTCCCAAATAGTAAACACTGCAGTTCACAAACGTCCGCTATCGTCAGCTTCATCTAGCTGTCCATTCATACGTCCCTCCGAGTACCGACAACGGACGGAAAAAAACTCCTGATGAATTACCGACCATTATGCTATGGAACTTTGTCTGAAATAAACTCGCCGCTGATTGCTCGCCAAATGAATAACTATTAACATTGAATGTGAATTGTTCGATCGATGGTGGTTGATGTCCCATTAAATTTTCATTAGGGACTTCTGTTTAGGGTCATCAACCGTTTGTCCGCTCGCAGAAAAGTTCGACGCCTTATAAAATTAAAAAGAAAAAGGAGTATACGACACAGGTGCGCGGGCGCTCGCGTTTCCCATTGTGCCTGCGCCACTTACCGTGAAGGCTTTAGTAGAGCTCAGTCAGAACGAGTTTGTTAGCATCTCTCGGACTCAGTTGCGTTCCAGCTCTCGTCGAGCACGCACGTCGCGGCCCGAACCCCATATTATAACGCGCGTGTCATCAGTGACGTTGTCATGGTGATTGATTGTTTGATCACGGCGTGTCTGTGGTGTTACCCAGCGTGTAGTGAGGTGTGATTGACCTGTGAATAGTTTGACTTTATTGTTCGTAACAAATCGTGGGAGCTTTTCTCTGGTATGCAACTGTATGCTTTTGTATAGCTGTGTGGAGAAATTCTTCTGTGTTGTCCTGTTAAGCACCTTCACTGTACTCCGCTTTATCTTCGATTGCGGCATCTAGTTGGTACGTGTTCGTAAGTTTAGCAAGAAATTCAACTTCCATATTGCTAAAAATAGCTTCAGTCCTGTGTTTATGTCCAATGTTTTTGCTTGCACTATAAAAAGTGCCACAATAGAGAGGCGGGTGGTCGTGTAGTCGCTCCCGCTGCACTGTCTACCTGATCTTTTAATTACAGCTCCCTTTGTGTCCAGGCAGCGTTTTGTTTAGCAGCTTTTGTATACTCCCCTTTTGTCCCTTTGACTGTCTATATTTGTACACTAATCATAATCTGTGGCATTTATTTGTGTAAAACATTGAGCCTTCCACTCTGCATCGCTATGTTCTAAATTATTTTTTAAAATTTTAGCCTGGAGTAAACGTTTTCTAACGAGAATCTGATGTGGTTAATGTTTTCCAATGATAAAAATTTGAAACAAGCCGATCTTGATCTACAGATTACTGTTAAGATTGCAATTTTCAATAAGCACGCGAACGTCCTCTAAAGACTGCAACAGCAAGTAACAGTACCAACAATAACCCAAACATCGTCAATTTATGTTTATGTAGTACGTCCGCGACGTTTGGTTCGCCACCGAGGCTCGTATATTTCTTGTTTTTACGACGCGTCACACGCCGGTCCACGTTCATCCGTCCCGGTTACTGCTCATCTGTTGTCTACCCGTCATTGTTTTACCACCATTGTACCCGATTTTATTGGATTTTCAGTTATTGTTTGCGGAAGTTTATGCTAAATACCCGGGAATTTAAAGGGTTCTATTGTTTAGGATTGTGCGCTCTTGTCTGTGATGGGCGCAGTTTCTATATCGTCAATGTAATTAATTGTTATCAAGCATACTTTAACTTCATTTATTGCTAACTGAAATTAGCTTAAGAATACGAAGTTCTGAGATTGGTATCATTATATGTAACTAAATCGTCAAAGATAGAATCGTGGAGAGGAAACACTTAATTTAAAGTTATTTCGTGCTTCTACCATAATAACTAAAATCTGTGTATAAAAGTATTCACTTCCTGTTCCACTTCAGTGACAGATTTATTACGCGTTCACACCTCCCAGTGGACTCGAGTATTTTTATATATTTTCCTAGATATTAATAATTTTGAAGTAATTAATTGCAATCTGGCTAATGTGGACGTGGATCACATTTTTTTCAAGGAAGAATATTCTACCTCTTAGAACAAACCAGATGAAATAGTGCGGTATCGTAGATTTAGAAATATAAACATGATGATTAAAATAATACAAAACACAAGGGCCTGAGGCTTTCTTTCTCCGTCTTTAAACTGACGCTCGTTATTAAATTTTGTAGGTACAGGAAAATACATGAACAAAGTTGTAATAATACCTTTTGTAAGACAATCTCGGTTAATTAACCGTTTAATATGACGTAACTTGATAACGCGCCGAAACTCCGCCAAATTCCGGGAACCTTCGCTCCGGTAGAGATCGTAAAACATCGGTTTGATTATATATTTTTGCATATATTTTTTTAGGTTTTTGTATGATTTGCAAACAATATGGTCCAAGAAGTACGAAGCATTAGTCTTATTTTAAACTTGTTTTACCTACTTTAGCACTTACAATGAACAATCATAAAATTCAAATCTCGTCATGTTTAAGGAACCCTTCCTTCAATTTACGGCGAATCTTATTCAGGTATAATCATGTTATTAATATCATAAAGGCGAAAGTTTATGAGAGTGTAAGTACATTTGTATGTTTGTCACTTCTTCACAGTCGAAGGGCCATACAGATTTCAATGAAACTTTGTACAGCAGATAAGATATTTTTTATCCTGGAACGTGTTCCCTTGAGAATATGTTTTATTATCACGCGAGTGAAGCCGCTGGAAGTATCTAGTTATTTACTGTAATTAATTTATAGTAATTAAAATATTTTTTAAATTTATCTTTGTTAAACCCCCAAAATCTAATCTGAAACGAAATTCAGTAATCAAAGCACCTAAAACAGAAGACAATAAATTGTTTGGGAAGAATGTAATCGTCGCTGATTGGTCGGTATCAGGCATTAATTATAAATTCTCCACTGGACTGAATGATGTCGGCCGCTGAGAGCGCTACAAATTGAATAATAGCCCCGTCGGGGGCCGCCGCCGCGCACGCCGCACCATGGCACCTAACCCGAAGATTACTTACTGTTGTCCCAAATTTTGTACAATTATCGGTGTCTGACGTGTGTTTTCTTTTTCATATTTTTTCGACTCCATCCTTACTGGTAATTTTAGCTTAAGTTCTTTTATTATTACAGTTGATAAGCTCGCGCTTGACCACTACCTCACGTCATGGAAAGCGATATGTGGTCGACGATGAGACATGCTTGCCTAGAAGTAGACTAACTAATCGCTTTTGACTTAAAGATCCACAGGTTGTAGTTATCAGGAAACACAAACTCTGGCATCCACCATTTCAATATTCTGTGAACAAAATCCTAAGCATTTTATTGTTAGGTGCTCCATCTATAAAATAATATACGGTGATAAAAACTAGAAATTGGAGCAAAAACAATTCGGCCAGCATTTTATTCAACTATTTCAAACTACCTACTAAAAAGGACTTGACCTGAAAAAACAGTCCAGTATATTTCGCAAAAATTTATCCTCTTTACCTGTCGCTAGGTTAACACAAAATTTATATAAAAGCCTCGACTTTTCTATTAGATATTTGATCCGGGTCGTGGAGCTCTGTAGGATTTTTCATACATTTCAAATTCTATTTTAGTGCCTATTCATAAACCGTTGTGTAAGAACTCCTACGTGAATATTATTGAATTGAAAACTGAGCCGCAATGGTTTAGAGGGAAATTGAATGTGGTTAACTGCCGAAATGAAGTAGGGTTATTAGAGTTGTAGTGAACGGAGGTCGGAGTATTGCTTACAGGACTGCTGTGTAGAGATTTTGTCCTGAAACTGTGTGGAAAATAATTATTTACACCACCTGCTTGATAATGTCGTTTTATACGTCATACAAACCTCACTTAAAGCAAGTCATTCTATCCCTAGGGAGATAATGCAGTATAGCCGATCCCTAGGGAATAATGAGATTTGAATTTGGAGCATCAAGAATCGTCAACATTGTGAATTCGCATCGAACAAATTGACTCGAAATTCAAACCAAAGAGTATTGTAATCACTATGATTCAAACTGGCCACTAACAAAAAAATAAAATAGAATAAAACGTGCGTACTGACGACACGGGAGCATTATAGAAAATGGAAACTATAGAATCGTGGAGTAGTGAATTTTGTTTCTTTGATGAACTAATAAATATAATACTTATATTTCTCTAATAAATGATTTGGTCGACTAAATTGTCTTTTAATTATCTCACGGATGGTGTAAAAAGTAGAGTATGCAACACGGGGATAAAGCTGTCTTTGTCTTGGGCGGCTTAAATTCCTCACTTCACTCAGGTTTCTTTAATAACTCCCTCGCAATGCTCGGGAGTTAATTTTATAAATCCCTCACTGTCGTTCGGGATTAAAATCAGCAACCTTCGTTTCGTTCGGAATTTAACATGCCGCCCGCGGCTTAGACACTGCTTTATCCCCTAGTCACATAAACTACTATTTTACACCACCTGCTCGATAATGTCGTTTTATACGTCATACAAACCTCACTTAAAGCAAGTCATTCTATCCCTAGGGAGATAATGCAGTATGGCCGATCCCTAGGGAATAATAAGAATTGAATTTGGAACATCAAAAATTGTCAACATTGTGAATTAAAATGTACGTGCGTCGAACAAGTTGACTCGAAATTCAAACTGGCCACTAACAAAAAAACCGGCCAAGTGCGAGTTGGACTCGCCCATGAAGGGTTCCGTAGCAGCAAGTAACATAATATAAAAGTTCATGTAATGTGTTGTAACTTTGATCGATGTTTTAATAATAGTGTATTTTTTTCGATTTATGACGCATTAAAAAAAAACTACTTACTAGATTTCGTTCAAACCAATTTTCGTTGGCAGTTTTTATAGTAATGTACATCATATATTTTTTTTAGTTTTATCATTCTCTTATTTTAGAAGTTAGAGGGGGGGGGACACACATTTTACCACTTTGGAAGTGTCTCTCGCGCGAACTATTCAGTTTAGAAAAAAATGATTTTAGAAACCTCAGTATCAGTTTTGAAGACCTACTCATAGATACCCCACACGCATGGGTTTGATGGTTCTACTTACAAAGTTTCAACAGTATAGCTCTTATAGTTTCGGAAAAAAGTGGCTGTGACATACGGACGGACAGACGGACAGACAGACAGACAGACAGACAGACAGACAGACAGAATCTATAAGGGTTCCGTTTTTTGCCATTTGGCTACGGAACCCTAAAAAATGAAAATAGAATAAAACCTGCTTACTGACGGGAGCTTTATAGAAAATTGAAACTAGTCTGTCTAATAAGTTAAACGACTTGGGTAATTATGAGGATTTAATGAAATCTGATGTAGTCAACATGGGTTCAATAATCAAGGCTGATTAAGAGATAGAAATCATTGTTTACTAACACAAGAACCTTATAAAAAAGTACCAAATATAAGTATTTTTTAAATGATTAAATATTATACAAAATTCCCAAGTCGGTTGACTTATTAGACAGACGGTACAGAATCTTGGAGTAGTGAATTTTGTTTGTTTGATGAACTTGTAAATATATAATACTTATATTTCTCTAATATATGATTTGGTCGACCAAATTGTCTTTTAATTATCTCACAGATGGTGTAAAAAGTAGAGTATGCAACACGGGGATAAAGCTGTCTTTGTCTTGGGCGGCTTGAATTCCTCACTTCACTCAGGTTTCTATATTAACTCCCTCGCAATGCTCGGGAGTTAATTTTATAACTCCCTCACTATCGTTTGGGATTAAAATCAGCAACCTTCGTTTCGATCGGAATTCAACATGCCGCCCGCGACTTAAAGACACTGCTTTATCCCCTAGTCACATAAACTACTATTGTACAACCTTTTTGTCTTTTTTGTACAAAAACTGTTCTTTCCATTAAGTTCAAAATGATTTTCCTAGAAGGTCCTTATAAGGTTCTACTTTTCAGATTATTTTCATATTTTCTAAACTTATGGTTCAAAAGTTAGAGGGGGGGGGGACACATTGTTATTTACTTTTGGAGCGATTATTTCCGAAATTATTGACTTTTTCTTTTTTTTTTAAATAAGATGGCGTGACAACATGTTACACTATTTTTTCCTTTCATACCTAGATCATTTATAACGCAAAAAAGGCGGTATTTTTCATCAAACTACCTCGGTTTTTTCTGTATTGTTGTTAAAGTTATATTAACATGAAGTTATTTAAAGACATTATCTCTTTAAATATTTATTATCGTACACAAGCGACACATATTTACTTGAAAAGACTTGTATTAAATTGTCTTTTGGCACAAAGCCACGAGTACAACAAAGAATTATGATTTATAATTGACAAACGAAAATATATTTGACGTTATTACTTGAATAAACCATGATGGCAGGTATTAGTACAAGCTGACGTAATGGAAAGTTTATAAACCAGAATAATGCAGAAAAGCTTTTCTGTGTGGCTGGTGATATTCATTAATTAATTAATCGACTTCCTTCCACTCAGTGAGGCTTAGAGGTATTAACAATGATAATGAGATCACTGTGATTTCCTCTCTCCAATTTTCTGTTTCCTCATTGGATATAATAATGTTAATGTTGTAACCTGTCTTGCTTTGAGCAAATAACGCAGTAACAAGATTCCTACAACTCAATTAAGTATATATTACAGTGCTAGTGAATATTGAAGCTGATGTAGTATTAGCAAGCGCAGATAAACAGGAAACTGGGTTAGTCACTAATAGAAAAGGATATACTAAAATAAAATGATAATCAAGAATGGAAGTTGCTTCTAGTTTACACAATAATGCAAGAATGTTGGGTTGTATTCATGTTTCACCCAGTGACAGACCACACCCGACTGTTGAAGTCGAAGTCTTTATGATAAATGATATTTATTTTGTAAATAGGTTTTAAAAAACACTTTTACATGTCAATTTTTTTTTGCCGTCAGTTTAAACTAGATGAGGCCGGTATTTCCTAGCTGACTAGTCTGAGAAAAATACCGAAACAAACTCAGGGGTCGAAGTCTCTTTTAAAGTCCATGCAGTAAATATATATTGGTCAAAATCACATGAGAACCATGCAGATTTGTCTGAGATGGTCTTTTGAAGAGAGAACCATACAGATTTGAGTGGACATTTGTCAGTATTCGCAAAGCTTAATTCAGGACTGCTAAAGGGAAATTTGGGGAGGCCGCAGAAAATACTTAAATTGCCAGACATGTAAATACTATTGAAAAAATAAAATAAAAAGTAATCAATAAAGTTCTCACATTTAAAATAGAAAAAGTAAATATGAAGTTTACAAAATACTTAGCTAAGTAAATATTTATGTCAAAAATTCACAATAAAAAAAATGGATTGGATTTTTTGATCGATGTGACTAGTGTTTAGCTTTCATGAGTGAAACAAACATAGTTAAATGATTAAAAATTGAATATAGCCTGTTAATTATATTATGAATACTACAGAAGTCTCTTACTGGTTTCATAGACATTACTTTTTCATTAACAGTATAAGTGAATAAAGAAGTATCTTCGAGGAATAACTAAGATAGTTGCGGGTACGTTGATGAAGATCAAACACCACGTGGTGTTGTGTAAATAAACAGGTATCGGTGGGGTGAGCAGCGAGGTGGGCAGTGCGTGCCGGATGTGCGGTGCGTGCGGTGGGAGCACAACGAAGCGGGGAGGAGTCCAGGCTTTTTATCGAGAAGATAGTGATAATGTATTTATAGGAACTAACGTACTTTTATCACAGTGTTAGTTCTTTGTTTAGCTCTAATATCGATGATATCGATGAGACAGATTTGTTAAAAGTAAAATATGTTTTATACTAAAGTAAAATTACGGAGCGTTGAAAAGCATCACTCAAGGTGGTCCGACGATTTGGTGAGGATTAGTGTTGCAACAGAACTCTGCTTCCACTTCCGCTTCTGCAGAAGTTCCGCAAACTTTTTCACTTCCGTTTCCGTTTCTGCTTCCGCCAAATTATAACGGAACTCTAAACGGAAGCGTACAGCGAAGAGCGCGGGGCGCGTGCACGACTAGGCTTTTCGAAGAGGCGCACTGTGGGGGCGGGGGCGGTGCACAAACGTGTCGCAACGAGTTTGTTTATATTTTTTTAGTTCATTCTGCGCATCAAGATTCAAGGTACATCACCGCGCCCCGAGACGTGATTACGACGTAAATCTTGTTTTTTTTTTTTATGTTTGTTGTTTGCTTATAAATATTAGTTTTGTTCGCACCTTCGAGAGTACAAAAAGGAGACACGGCTGCCTCTTCATGAGGATTCACTTATGTGGTGGAAAATCAATGCCAACAAATACCGTCGTCTGTTGCCGGTAGTGCGTCAGTATTTATCAGCTCCCCCCAGCAGTGTAGCCAGTGAGCAATTGTTTAGCGGAGCTGGTAAGTATAACATTTGAAGAACAGAGAAACCGGCTGCAAGGTGTAAAAGCTGCGAAATTACTTTTTATAAAATAAGTATAATTTACCTTTATTAAATTTCGAGTACTAAAAGTACAAATAATAATACTAATATTCAATTACTTAAACAAATTTAAAAAAAAATTGTGGTTTTTCTTCATAGTAATAACACTTCCATTTCTGCTTCCGCTTCCGTTTCCGCTTCTGCTAAAATTTACTTTTGACTTCTGTTTCCGTTTCCGCTGACACTTCCATTGCATCATTAATGAGGATCACGAGAATCCGTTGGATACGAGATGCACAGGACAGTTCATTGTGATGACACTTGGGGAAGGCCTATGTCCTACAGTAGACGTCTTTCTGCTGAAATGATGATGATATTGAAAATTATGGAATAAATAATATGAATCCAATAATATTAATATGTTGAGGCAATTTAACATTTTATTCTTTATATGGAATGAGACAAGCAAATGTGAATACGAATTATTTGGAGAGTGAATTTTATGATACCATGAGACCTGTAACATTTGATACGGAAACAGATATGTATTTATATGATTACTTACACAAGCATAATTCGAATAACAAATAACGACCACTTTAAAAACATAACGACCGGATTTAAACCGGAACTCGTACCAAAGCCCACATTTCACAAGAGTCTTTAAAACCGTACAAGATCGTAAAACAGTCAATAAGCCCATGTACTGGTGACGTCATTTATTCGTTTTATTAACGTTAATGGCGCTTGACGACTTTAAGCGCTGGCCTCGATGTGCGTGGAATACATCGCGGGAGCACAACTAAATGAGAGATTAAATAAACGAAGACTGAATTCACGTCCTCGTCATGGGAAACGTTTCGCACGCTTCAAAGAAATTCTGCAAAGTTGAATAGGCCCAAACCGATGCCTGCTAGAGCTATGGAAACGACTGAAAGTGTAGTTGTGGTCCTAAATTCTAGAACGTTAAGGTCAAATAAAGGAAGGTAGGCAGGGTTTTAGTCAGTTAAAGATGGATACACTCTCTCGCTCCGCCCTAAAGTAGAAGAAGTAACTTAATGACATCCAAGGTTCGAAAAAAATTGAGAACGTTTATTAATGTAAGTATACCTATAGCTTGACGTTCTCTGTATCAATAATAAATTCATTATAACTAGGTATGTATATGATTTATCATTAGGATGACTATTTGATCTGCAGTAGTCACGGTAAGGTCAAAGTAAAATACTTTGTAAAGTAACTAACTTACATATCTAGTTTTTTACCAATAACATTTAGGTATTTGAATGTCACTCCAACTGCATTCATGTGTCAGGTGCTGCATACCAAACTTTTTACAGTAGCCTCACACATTGTCACTTTTATTACAACAATAAAAATGTGAGCTTAATGACTTGCACCCACAATGTTATATTCCATTGAGAACAAATGGCACTATTGAAATCTTATGATAGGAGGAATGCACTTAAATATGCACTTATAATTGAAAAAGCTCTTAATTAATTAATTTCAGTCGTTAATTCCTGTCACAGACGTCACCGCCCAGTCCCGTGACATAAAGATAAAAGTGATAAAACCAACAATTTCTAAGCGGAAGAGATCAATAAACTTGGTCACAGAACATTTGCCGTGGATCAAAGTGCTTCCGTCCGCGTCGGGTAAAAATAACGTTTAGTGCCAAGTAAACAGTAAACACACAACACACGGTGAAATGCAGTCAATACTAAGAGTGAGTTACTGTACGTCCGGAGTAAAAGTCATCAAGCTAAAATACAATACATTTAATGTACATTTAAGACGGCCATTGATTGATTCGCTTTTATATTCTTGACTAGCTTTTCCCCTCGGTTACCTCTTTAGGCCTGTGTTTTTGGTAATTCTTCGCTCCTTCAGATCGTAGCTTAAACCCGTTCTCAATAAATGTTTCATCATGAAATTATTTTTCAATTGGAACCGATAATATTTGTTTACTACCGGTTCGAACTATTTTTTTTTAAATTATATTACATAAAATAAAAAAAAAGTGTATAAATAAATAGGTAAGGTGTTTATTTTATAAACCTATTTTGGAATCTTTCACGGCTAAGTTAACCGTCTGCGGCTGACGCGGTAGTCCCACAGACACCGCGAAATACAAAATCACGTTTTTTACCGGCATTTTTCAAATATGAGCGCCACCGCTGCGAGTACCTTACTGTAGAGTGCTCGTGCGTCGGTCAGTGTGCGGCAGGGGGTCGCAGTGAGCGCACGCGTGCGTAGCGGAGGGAAGGTGTCCACAAGATTACCACGTCAGCGTTAAGGTAAGTGTCCACGAGATTACCACCTCAGTCAAATGGTTATATTTTCATAGTGTCTCCTAAACAACCACGTCAGTCAATAACTTTAAATGATTTATTATTTCATGTTATTTTCCAATTTTCATAAACTATTATATCCATACTTATACTACTTACAATTAGGATAGATTTGTACTTTTGTTTGTAATCAATTAACTTGAATAGTAAGCCGATTTTATTTTTTATTCTTTTCCTAATAGAATTGTATACATATTATCTCTGAGTAACACAGGCTACAGGAAACAATATCTATACAGCACACGCAGGTTAAGTCGTGCTGGAAAACTAATAGTACTTAACTTGTTTTTAGATGGATATCTTAAGTAACACCCTTAAACCAAGAACTTCTGCTCGTAAGAGAACATCGGTTGGAACTTTTGTAAGTCATGAAGACGAAAAATTAAACTGGCTGGAAGAGGAAAGTGACGATGGCTTTAGTGGTATTGATAATGAAGATCCAAGTTACGAGCCTGAAATCCAACCAAGGGAGCTGCGAATGACTATCACTAGAGTTTTAGGCAAGGATACCCCCCCTCCACCTCCAGTAGTTCGATCTGTTCCACTAAGTGGCAAAAAATTATGTTATATTTGTCCAACTAAAATAAAAAGACAAACTAAATACCGTTGCTGTGATTGTTCGAAGCCAATTTGCCTTCAGTGCTATAGGCCACTGTGTGATAATTGTCAAACAAAGCTGTGATTTTGAAACTCTCTAGTTTTTAAGTTGACCAACGAATGTATCTCATTTTTCCTAGACTGATTAATGTTATTGTGAACTTTTAAAATGTATAATGTGAAATTCGAAAAAGTTGATTTTGTTATTTTTTTTTATGTCATAAATGTTTAAGGAGAATTTTATAGACTGATTTGTGTTAAGTAAATAAACCTTGTTTAATTTTTAAAATACATATTGTTTTTCTTTATTTCAAGTAAATATAACATATAAAATAGGCAAGAAATCGAATAAATATGAATAAATTAGCTGCATACTTTAATTCTACAAAAATATCTGCTGTTGAAATGGTGTCTCGTATACTACCACCTCAGTTGAATTGTAAAAATTTAATCACGTCAGTTGCAGAGGGTTAAAAAAAATATTGCGAAAATGTTGAAATATTATTAGCACTTCGATTTTCTATACTGAAACACAAATTTCAATGCACGTTGTTGCCTCTGATATTTTAAAATGGAAATAATAAGTTTAGCTGTAATAGATAGCTTCAACAGTTCGTAATTATAGTGATAAAACTGATGCTCCAGTAGTATAACAAACTGAATAACGCGTAAACGGCGTTTTAAATCTTCAACTTTAACAACCGACTGAGAAACTCCACTTGAATTAGCTACCTCTGGAGTTCTATAACAAGATCTGAATGAGTTCAGAACGATCGATTGAAAATGTTTACTGCCATATCATGTTTTACAGCATACTTCTGAGCGTTTATTAGCAGTTAAAAGTTAAAGAAGAGATCTTTGTGAAAATTCCTTTTTTTCCAAAACCTTTCTATGTGGTTGTGAAATCATAGGAAACCAAGAAAGATGTCAGGCATCTCCATTTTCACATTGTTGATGGCAAATACATATACAATGTAGAAGGGCCCAGTTTTTTTCTTTTTACCCTGTTATTAGGGAAAAGGGTAAAAGCAAAAAAACTGGGCCCTCAAATGCATATTGGTGCCACACAATTAAACCCTTTCATCTCGAAATGTGCAGCATTTTTGCGTTAGCGGGTGGGCGCGTGGGGCGCGGGACGCGTCGCTTGGTCACGCGCGAGCACCCATGCCCTCCATAATATATTACCTTACCTCTCTGGTGTCGCCGTGCCCCGCCGTGTCTCGCTGTGTCCCCGGTATTCCTCGAACTCGCCGGTACCGATATGTCCTCGATTCAAAGTCCCTCGTGGATTTCGACTTTTGAATTCATGGAAATTTTTATGAGGCTGTGGTGTGTGATCTGAGAGATGAATTAGTTTAAAGATTGGGCTCTTGTGTTTGAAACTTGAGATTTCATTCCAGAACTAGTCATTTGTTCATGTCAAGATTTTGCTTGGTTTGATAGCCCATTTCCTTTCATACAGAGGAGCCCTGAGTCCCAACAGTAGGAACATTATCAGGCCGACTATGCTATGCTATGATAGTGATTCATATCTTTGATATTAATAGTTTCAATAATATGGAATAGTTGAAAGACAGATCGTTGGATACAAAACTGTGTGACATCATCTTAACTCCAAAACCTGTTTATTGGCCGTTCCCCTTAATAAAGAAACGACACTAACCAATATTGTGCAATACCTACTAATTCTGTGTGAAGTTCCACCATTCAGTACACCTAACCGTCTCTAAATGTATAATTACCTGTTCCTAATCGTGCAAATACTGGCAACCGCTTGTAAAGCGCGTAACGTTTCGAAGCCCGTAGCGTATAACTCAGTTTGCGTGCGGAGAGATTTACTGGCCGTTACTTCCCGTCTTCAAACAACGCTGGGTCAGATTCGTACAACTTAGCCCAACTTTGAATGTTTCCCCTAACTTAAGCGTTTCGAGGTTTCCTGCAATTTACTCTCTTACAATTTCAAGACTACTGGCATTGAACGCGTTTATAAGCTTTTAAGTAACTTCATAGATTAGTAAGTAAAATAATAGAGTAGGTTGTCGGATGTTGGTGAAATGGATGATGATTTCATGTTTTTTTAAATATGGCTTTTGGTAGTTATGTTTTGTTCCTTTGTTCCTAATCACGGTTGTAGCTAAGAGTGACGCGTAAGTAGCATTTTCATATCATTAAGATAATATTATATTCGATAAACGAAACAAAATCCAACTTACCACAAGACATATTTACGTGGGTCTTTAGTCGTTTGGGCCCGCTCGATGTTGGTCCCGCGGGCCCAAACGACCACACAATTTATTTTATTTATTTTTGGTGGTCGATTGGGCCCACATACAAATTTAAAAAAAAATCCATTGTTTAAAGCTACTGGTGGATACAGTCAAGTGCAAAAGTGGTAAGTCAAAATATAATAAAAAGCAATTCAGTTAGATCTAAAAGTTTATTTTCAATCAAATTCTAAAATCTTTTTAAATTAAGTGGAACATATATTCGGTATAAATCATAGGCAGATAAAAGAACGTTCATAAATAAAGTTGTATAAATTAACGTAGTAAATAGTATTATTAAAATATAACAATCAACAATAGGCTAGTTGCCGTAAAAAATGTAATTAGACTGTCTTTTAGATTATTCAAAAATAAGGGACACGTATTTGTGTAACGTCACGCCATGCTGCATTTTTTCGCATAGGGTGACGTCATACGTAACTTTAATGGGCTATATCTTTGTTATTTTTTGTTTAATCGAAAAAAGAAAAAATACGTGTCCAATACTTTTTTATATTCAAACGGACAAAAGCACATCCCTACATTCAAAAAAAGCAGGCCTGTGATTGGATGACCCGTACAGGTAATCCGTAAAAGGTCCAAATGCTTGACCTTCAAATTAGTAGTGCTCGTACACTTAATTTAGGTATTATTACAGTAAAAAATATTTAGTTTTAATGTTTGTAGATAAGTGTGGCGCGTAAGTGTAAATACTTAATTGAATAAATCAAAAATATATATTCTCAGTAATATAAATAATATTATATACATATTTTAAGTCATAAAAACACAAAAAAAAAATATAACTGATTTACTAAAAAAAAACCACTAAAACCATCAAAATAACTTTAATTTTGAAAGTCGGTGTTTCTATAATAGTTTTGCCGCTTCGTTATTTAACACCGACTTCCGAAATTAAAGTTATTTTGATGGTTTTAGTGGTTTTGTTTTTTTAGTAAGTCGGTTATATATTTTTTTTTTTGTAAAAAGTTTTTTATTTCACACTTTTTAGTTGCAATACACTTACAGCCTGAGGACCTTTTTCTCATGACAATTCCAATTAACTCAAACCCTGCGATACATTGTTTTATTATGAAGTTCCCGTGTCTACCTTCCGGCTCCATCATCATCATCAGATCAGTTCGATATTATCTTATAGCCGAAGTGCATCTCATGACAATTCTAATAAGCCCAAACACGGCTAGGATAAATTGATTAATTACGGAGTTCCGATGCCTATCTTCCGGGTCCATCATCATTATCAGGCCACATAGATGATACCATTTTCAACATACCTATTCAGAACTATTCATTTATTTGTAACTATGTTCATTGGGAGATCTGTGTGAGTATGAACTTGCGTTGGCCATTTCTGGTCTTCTTCAGCAGTTCCACATCATCAAAAGTCTTTGATGAAAATACCAAAAGAACTAAATGGTTGCCTATAATATTTGAGGAGTTCCCTCGATTCGATTTTGCCAAGATTTCATCATCAGATCCCGACTTGGTGACTATGGGACCATTTAGGAAGTATACCCTTTCCAACAAAAAAATAATTTTTCAAATCGGTTGGCAAGTGACGAAGTTATGCGTGAACATACATAAAAAAAAAACAAACATCTGAATTGAGAACCTCCTCCTTTTTAGAAGTCGGTTAAAAATAAAACTTAAATATTTAACTTTCTTTCATGACTGTACTTATAATAAAATTGGGCGGTGGGTCCAATCGACACCTTCAAAATGGGACTGTGTCGATTGATCCCGCGGGCCCAAAGCGAGCGGGCCCAAACGACTACAGAGCCATTTACGTACATACCAACCCAAAACTTCCATACGAGCCAATTACAAAATACATATTGCTAAGATCGACACTATAACTGGTGCATTGTTTACACTAGTTGGAGCAACGTCCATTCTACGCAAACCATGCACCCGCTCGTAAACAACTAAACAACTAACATATGGCTCGCAGCGGAAATAAGTCATGTTTAGGAGATATTTATAATGCAACCGGTGCATTAATATATAAACTAGATGAGCCGCTTCATAATTATGCTAAATAATACTTAATTTATACTTATAAACTAAGTGTTATTTTGCATCATTATTTTATATTTGTCGTTAGCAAATTAATTAGCTTTTGATCATCATTATCATGAATTCATGATTCAATGTTGGTTTTTACTCGGTTTTCCAATAATTAACAAGAAGGGGCTTAATCTTCATCTACAGTGAACCAGAAGTAACCTAAATTGGTATAATTATGAATAAAAAGCTTTATGCTCCTCAATAGAGCCTCTATTCTCTCTCTAATCTCCAGTTTCGTGATGCATTGTGTATCCTAATTGAAATTTAAAGTGTTTGAACAAGCAATGTAGTTTGAAGTCTGACCTCTGACCCCTCACGTAGTCCATCGTATGTGAAATGTCGATCTCGCATCGAATTGATGGAAACAGAAGCTTCATAAGTGGTTAGTTTTATAGGTTGCAAATTGTTGAAATAAGTTGATAAAAGTATTTATAGTTTATTTTATGTTAAAGTTTCCTACGTAGTTTTTTAGACCAGTAAAATAAAAGTCTTGTAACTGTTATATGACGTTGATAATAATGATGGTAACTTCTTCAGTCCTTTTACCAATTCTAACTATATCATAAAGAGTATTTGTATCGACGTCTATCTTACGCTTGTCCATCACCTTTGGTTGGTATCATTTAATTTAGACTGCTCTGTCATTGATGGCCTGTTACTGTCTGGATTTTCTGCTCTTCCTTACACTGTGCTGTATGCACGTGTTCTGGACAGGAAACAGACGCGTCCTGTTCGAGCACTTCCCCAGATAACGCCGGGCGCCGGCTATATGCCCAGCCCTCAGGGGTGAGACGCGCCAATTAAATTCATTTATACGTTCATGTGTGTGACTTTGAACCAGTCCAGATTCTACCTTTTATTGTATGACGGACAGTGAATTGTTTGTTAATGTTAGTGTAAGGAAAGTTATACTAGATAAATATAAGTCTAGTCGAGTCGTATATAATAATATCGTCAACTTATACATATAGCCATTTGATAAACCGTTGTTAGCTTTGACTTCAATAATATTGGTCAATTAAGTTGACATGTTAAGTAATCCGTTTCTCTGACTATGATTGTATAAGCCTTACTTAAATTCAGATTTTGTCAAGTATTTTAGTCCATACAAGAATACCGAGACTGTCAATATTATGGGTTGGTAGCTATTACGTAACTTGACCTCGCAGTGTCGTGTCTGGAACTCGTCTATTCAATGTCGGTGCCATTTAGACCTAAATTGAGTCGGTTGTTCTAGATTTTCTTTTTTCATTTCGACTGACCACATTTTGCGTATCGTGTTTGCGACTCATCAGTTCTTGCCAACAGTAGTTCTATGTTTTAGATTGAGTTTTTTTTTTATACAGACGGTTTTTATAAGCTTTTGTTACAAATGGGAGTTAAGAAGAGAAAATCAAATGATAAGGCGATTAATTGTAGCCTAAATTAAAAAAAAAACCTTGCATTAGGTATATTCAGATGTTGACCTACATGACTGTTTCAGAGAGCAGTATTGTGTTATTTTCTGTGTCACAGGCTCTGAGCGCAGACATGCAGTCCGCGACGTGTCTTTGTTTTGTAGGAAAATAAAATGGATGGAAAAACTCTTCACTGGAATGTTTTACAGAATTGTTAAAATTTGTTCTTCGTTATTTTCATTCGTCGAAAACAATTATTTGCTGAGATATTTGTATAAAGAAACTGATGTACTAACAATATTCACGACGACTTGCGTAACGTCTAACCCGATCACTTCGAATCCCGTACGAAACAAATATTTGTATGACCTACTGTGTAGTTGTTCCGGGTTTGGTGTTTGTGCTTTAAGATTTATGTAGACGAAGCCATAGCACACAAAATAAATAGGTCAAAGATATAAAACGCATTAACACTTGATTATCCTGAGCTTTAACTGATAAGCTGTTTGACAGATAAGCGTAAATGTAAACAAATACTAGGTGGTAATATCTAGTACCTAGTGCTGTTCGGGACATGGAAATTCATTGGTAAAATGCTACACTTTTGTTCTAACATGCACGGTTTCTGTGGGTTAGGTCAGCAGAAAAACTTGTAATTTCTTTTTTCTTTGTTCTATTCAGCGCCATCCCTATCGAATCTGGCCTCTAGAAAGGGCCACAGTTGCCATAGAAATGCCGTAAAGCCAGCAGATACCCTCCTAATGTTATGAGATGTAGCCCTCGCACAAATTGACCGGCCGGCAACTCTCAGGCATCAAGTAAATGCAACGTTCATCAAGTTGAGAGCAAGCCTCACTTTTATTGTGATTATTTCTTGGTTCTTCCTTTGTGGAAGCTGTGGAACTAACTAAGGGTTGGATCACGTTTACTCTTTGATTAAGTATAAGTGCTTTTGCCAGTATCTCGAAGGAAAGTTGTGTTGGTAACGCTACTAAACGATGTTTTCGTTTAATCAAATTTATTATTAACCTAGAATGAATTTGGAAGTTTTAAAATTAATCTCTTCACTGAAGGAAAAAGTAATTTCTATAGATTTAGTCATTGAACGAAGTTCATTCAGCTATGACTTGGAATGGTAATTGTTACTAAAACTTTTAAGCGTGGAAATGTGTTTTCAGTCTAAAGTTTTAATCAAATCATTTATTTTTTCATTCCACATTCTACTTGGCTCGATAAAAAAAAAATCCAACCGCTATTTTCTATGTACAAAGTTAAAGGACAGTTAAAAAATCCAAACTTAGCTTACAGCCTGCGTATCAACGGAAATATATTGTTAATATTATCTTGAAAATGCAAGAGAAATCAATCTTAGGCACTCACAAAATACGAATGTTTTTCGTTGAAAGCAGAATTTCTAAAAGCGTCATTATCTTTTCGCTTGTTTTGTTCCAAAAAAACTGGAGTATTGCTAGGATATTGCGCGCAATTGTCGCGTCGACTCGTGTGTCGAATAGTGCCGACTCGCACCGAGTTTGGTTTCCCCTAGCCTTTGTAAACAAATACCGATACACGCAAGAATCTAAGCTTTCCTTGTGTGGTGTCTGTGCTAGCGACTACAATAATGAATTTGAGAAAAATGTGCTAAAAGGTTTACACGTTTATGTTGAAGTAATGAATCTTAAATGTATTATATTTTTAAGTTTCAGCGGTCACAGGGAAGCTTCTGTGTAGGACAACATAGCACGCTCACGGCAATGCTAAGAGAAGGCGACTTAAAAGACAAACTAATGAAACAATGACGCATACACAATGCAATGTTTGGTGCGGTGTTTGAGTGATTGGCTGCTGCGCTGCATGTCGCGTGTTCGGTTCCCGCATGAAATAAATATTTGTAGTCTATGGATAGGTGTTACTGATCCAGACCATCTCATGTGAGATAACGTGTTTGTGGACGCACCCACGATTCATGATTTATTTTTAGTGTAGGGCCACGTACGTAAAAAAATAAAATAAACATACGGACAAAGCAGTGATAAGCAAATTAATTATAAAACCTTCCTTTTGTCATCGCTACTACTGGTGCCCCACACGTCCCTCGCTATCAATTCGCACGCATTCGCCGACGCTCGATTGAATTACTGTAGTGTTTTGCGGCTCGAATAAAATGTAAATGAAACGATCGCAATCCTGTTGCGGACGGATCGATGCGGACGACCGCGACGACCTGCCGGCTGCGTCGCCTGGTAGCGGGTAGCGGTACACACAGCAGCAGGCGACACACATAAGTATGAGATGGTTCACGTGTGTCTGTGGTTGCTCAGCATTTTATAAACTGTTGAGTTAGAAGCTCTGGAAGCGTTAAGTATACCTACCAGAAGATCGAGCAATGATTTGGTTGAGTCTACACAAAATGTTGTTTACACCTTATCTCAAAGATGACTTTGTGAGATTTGACGAGGACGACGATTTTGTTGATTTGGTATCTAAACAGACAATAGTCATCATGTCATCCATTAATTTAAAAAGAACTATTCAGTGATACACTAGTCTTTATAACTTATGCAGTGTGCACGCGGGTTATCGGTACTGCCTTGTGGAAATCGAAACGATTTTTTTAAAATTATGTTTTATAACTGTATATCTTATATTCAATAATGCGTTTATATTTAACTAAAATTGAACAGTTACAGCCATAGATCAAACTAAAAAAAGTATTTCGCAGCCGGCGCCATCACCACGGAATGTTTTATGGCGAGCAAACTAGTTTGTCTCATATCCACGGAACATTTACATTAATTAAGACGAAGACATTAATATTCTTACGACTTCACGAACATCAACCTTCTTAATGACATCAGTTAATATTATTTTAGTGTCCAATGATTTTAATGATTGTTCAAATTGTTACGAACGGTCAACTCTATGCCAGAAAATTTATGGCTTTTTGGTTATGAGTTTTACTTTATCGACATTTTATGTGTTCCTAATTTAAACATTTCAATAAAGTCTACCGTTATAAAGTGTAACTGTGGAAACTTCTATTTTTTTAAGGTTAGAAAGTTAGCGCGTTCTATGCAGACCTATTTCTAATTCATTCTCACATTTTGTACCATTGACAGAAAGATTTGTTACGAAGATTTATTTTGTCATTTAGTTTATAAGTGATCCTTTCTGTTTTCATCAACAGTCAACTACTTGGACTGACACTACTTATCTAATAAATTTTTCATGTCGCACTTAAAAAATAAGGTCTAGTAATTTTTTTTTTAAATGTAACATGAAACTTTTATTAACATAAAACTAAAGAGATTACTACAAACCGTTCCATAACATTACTTAACACTTACACACCAGCATTTAGCGGTCCCCGTTACGTTGCATAGCTAATTAGTTCATATCTCTTATATGCTAATGAAGCCCTGGTACCTCTGTCGGCTGACGTTAAGTATACTTATTAAGACGATTATAGCAATTGACGGTGTATTTTAATATCTATAATATTTTAAGACCGTGGCTGACAGTCGTTACGTAAATATTTATTGATAAAAATTAAATATTTACATAGGGATCCAAAAAATTCGACTAAAATTTATTCTCTGTAATATCTATGTACCTATATGTATTCTATTAAATGTTATACTAAGTTTAGTTAACTTCATATCCAATAATTTGTTTAATTTTTGTAGACAATATTATTACCCATTTCTCGAATATTTGAAAAGATTTGTTTTTATGGTGTCTACGGCTAATATAGGAAAACGGTTGTCAATAAAAACAATAGGAAAAAACCCCGTAGGTACATAATTTCTATCTAATAGAAAAACTCGTAACACTTTGAAAAGAAACTGGAGCAGGGTCGCAAACTTAATGGTCTGTATCCCGGCAAACCCGTAACATTTGACAACAGATATTATGATAAACCCTTCAGCAGTTGCTCCCCAACTCCTAACTTTCTTTACAAAGAAACCTTTGGATCCCGAACGCTTCACACGTTTCGGTAGTTAACTACAGTTTCAAACCGCTGGGAAACTATTTAACTGTTTACCATATCAAGTTTGTTGGTCGTTATCAATTAGCTACTGGCCGTAAATGTGATTTTATGGGCTAGTGACACCGATCGGATAGTCTTTAGGAGGTCTAGTGCTGTTGCAGTTTGGGTACGTAATGTTATATTTAAGATAAGCGGTCGATGCTTTGTTCCCAAGTTGTTAGGCAGCTGATACCGGTTAATGGAAATTGCAAGAATATCCTAACCAATAAAATTTAAACTTATATCTCTGCAACAATGAAGACAGGTAAAGTTTTACTGCGAATCATGTTACATACTTAAGTGAACCCTAGAATTTTAATTACCATGTTAGTCTGAGAACAGTATATACCAAGTACACATTCCATATGGGTACGTTAACTGCTACATTATGTACCAGGGAGGCAGAAGGCAGGCTGAGGTACACTGTGGTAAATATGCGGGCCCGCATTATGATGGATGCGCGCGCGCGGGCCGCATGGCTAATTAAGTAATTAAGATGGAGAGATACCGCTCATGGAGATAGCGACCGGATTAGGGCACAGGGTAGAAGAGCGCAGTGGGAGAAGTGCACGCTGTGTTTGATAAGGTGATGTGTTTTTGTTTCAATTAACTGCTACTGAGATTATAACAGGCTCAGTAGGTCTAAAACGTCATCATCATCACTGACCTTTCAGCCAAAAAGTTCTGCTGTTAGACACAGACTTCTCCTTAAGGCCCAAGCGCCCGAAAAGTGTCACAAAACAGTGACTCTCTGAAGCCAACGGCCAGGTTAATAGGTTTAAAAAAAAATATGTTTATTATAGATTCATGAACAGCATAATCAACATTTGATTTTTTCGTGCGATTAATGCTTTTGTCTAAAGAAAATATTACATACACAATAATTCACATTCGCAACTTTTCCCTACTCCTTCGAAACAGCTTGGATCTTTAGAAATGTTTTTACACATAAAAGTTGGTAGTTAAATATTCTTCAAAGTGAACATAACATATATTATGTAAATCAATCAATATATCGCAAAGAAAATGGATTTAAAAATCAGCGGGGCTCTGTCCGGGCGTAACTGGCCGCAAACAAATGCACAGATAGTCGTACTTAGGCGACGGGTACGAGAGTTGTGACCATTTAAGTTCGGCCAGATTGTTCAAGGGACTGTAAGCCTTATTATGGCCACTACGAACGGTCCCGTGTGCTTCTCGTCCATCGGATTCCACGACTCTTATCAGGTCATCGGTCCACCTACGCTGCATCTTCCGGTACACGGTCGCCACTTCAGAACCTTTCGGCCCCCATGACCATCTGAAAATGTAACTTTAACTGAGACTTTGATAACTTGTGACCAGCATGTTAGTTGACGAACAATATTACGAGTACCTACATAAGTATTATCAAAATTATTATAATTCGTTCAAACTTCAATAAGTAAGGTATATTATATGTTCCTTTAATAAGGTAATGCTCGTGTTTTATAGTTCTCCATTCCATATAATGTGAGGTACCTATAATAGTAAAGTACTGAAGTGGCAATAAAACGTTATAGACGAAGATTTATTATACGTAATGTGCTTTACAGTGCGAGCACTTTAGATTCTTGAGATAGACTAAGTGTAGAGTAAATCAAAACTAGATGTATTATATATACATATAGTTTTACAGTCCTTTAATTGCCTAATATAAAATGATACAAGGTATTCCATATTTTTTTTGGAATAATTGAAGGAAAACATCACGTGAGCTTTTCTGGTTTATCTCAAAGTTTTAAATAGAATTGCCATTTTTACTACCTATTCAATTAATATGTAAACAGTTTTATTTTTTTTATATTTAAATGAAATATTCCACCATATCTTAAGTTCTTACAAGTGATATGATTTACAACTGCAGTAATACGCCTTGCAGGTTCTTTATTATCTGTGTTACCAGTAGTTGCAATGCCACCAAGCTATCTTATTACTAAGTTAGGGTGTTCCAACGACATGTTTCCAGAACATACAAGAGATAGAGATACTCCTCATCCGGTTTAGCAAACAATTAAAACAGCCGCCTCATCCGCACCAAACCGCACCGACCCGCATCGAACCGCACCGCATCCTTGCGGCCGCGTCCGTTTACAGCGGCGGCGCATTGTTATTGCATTAGAAAGCCACATGGAAAATGTATGAAGCTTACAGATTCATACATTCATACTCGCACCTTACACTGAGTATGAATGTTCAGAAGGCGTACGACTTATGACTTTATGAGGCGTAGAAACTTGCATTAATGACTCAAAATTAACTTGATCTACAAGATTTTTTTTAATTTTTAGGCTCGCGTTTGGCCACTAGCTCATCTGATGATAAACGATGATGTGGCTGATAACGGAGCACGCTTGCCTAAAAGTAACCTATTCACTCTTGACCTAAAGGCTCAGGTTGTAGCTATCAGGAAATTCCACTCCTTATTGATTGAACTACACTTTGAAACTTTTTGTTGAAAAGATTTTCGAAGTACCTAGTTTCCTTTTGAAATTAATGAAAGAATAAATCAAGTAGAATTGAGTGAGTGAATAGTAGGAAGTAGAGAAAAAAGTTTGATCGCATGATATGTGTTTTATACCAACAAAACTTTAACAAAATTATGATGTATGTTCATTTAACATTTTAAACTATATGGACTGGATTTTCTGCCCCTTTTTGCATTGTGTATTCACTCTAACGTACAATGACAGATTTTTAACGTCGGAAACGTTAATAGGGATGTTTTACCACTTTTGTGGTTCATTGTCTGCATCGTTGCGGCTCTTCAATTTAATGTTTTTGCTCCGAACTTCATTAGTAAGACCAGTTTTCTTGGTATTTAGTGCTGCTTACATGTGGCTAATACTTGGGCACTTTTGTGGAATGTTTTGTACACATGTTGAGAATCAGGAATAAGAGGTTTCACAAACAAAGCTATTTGTATCAAAAGAAATCATTTTTGAAGTTCTGAGAAAGCTTCGGTCAAAAAGTCTTTGGAAGTTATTTCAATGTTAGTCATAGCAGAAATAGGAGCAAATATTTACAGACGCAAGATTTAAGTTAACATGAACCAACTGTTGAAGTACCTCAGGCTCCAAGTTTATTGTAATCCTGACAAATAATAATAATTTTCTTTACATAAATGCATAACTTAGGTCACTAAAAACGATAAGTACTCAAGTCTTATGCACTTTATGCAAGAACACAAATACAAAATTACAGGAAGAGGAAGCTAATTGTTTGCGAACGTATTCCCCTATTCTGTACAACAGCCATTTACGTCAGTTTCCTGCGAACTGGAGAATTATCCTGTCACTGCGAGCCAGCGGCCGAGACTGTTTATTTATATAATTATATGCTTTAGAAAATTGTGCCAATTTGCCAAGCATATTTTATCACTAAAACAAGCAAACACCGACTCTATTCCATTGACGTAGAGGTTAATTAGACTGCCGGTTCCTGGTACAGTACAGGTCTCCCCTTAGGCCAGTCGGTGCGGTTGCAATTATAAAGCAGTTGCTCGGTCGAGCAACCGATCGTTAGGCGACTGCTACCGGCGACACGGCCCTCCGTCCACAGTCCGAGACGAAGGTACAGCGCTGTTATCGAACTATTCACAAGTCTTCGGTGGCACAATTACACGGAAAACTTGATGCCTACGATTAATATTAAAGTCGCCATCTTTGAAGCTTCCGAGTGATATATTAGTCGATTATCGTCTACCAATAATCGATCATTCGCTAATCGATTCATACAGTTTTTATGATGTTCTTACGAAAGCAAATTTATCATAATCAGGTAGTGCTGCCTACATTTTCATAATGTCGAACAAGACAAAAGATTTATGTTTATCACGTAGCTACTAATTGGTTGTAAATCGAATGCAGTCTGCGCAGTTGCTTAATTCAACACTAGCATTAACATCGTTAAGAGAACAATGATAATTTCGTGTCTCAAGATTTATTGATTTGTGTGTGGGAATAGGCTTCGTAGTCTCCGTGTGGGTGGCGGAAATGGCAATTATAAAAGTCTGATTAATAGCTAACCTATACATTTATATTTATAGACTTTAAATATAAAAGAAATTATCTCTATGAATCATTGCTGTAAATATCTAAATAATTTTACTCGTTTGCTGCTTGTTTTTGTTGGAAGTATGATGGGTCCATTTTCAATACTCAGTTTCCACAAGCTCACATAATAGGTAAGCTTTCATAATGGCATTAATGGCATATTATTCACGACTACAATTAGGTTTCCAAATAAAAGTAACAAGATCTCTGTCTCTATCAAAAGCCTCACGAAAACTTCCGTTAGTCAAATTAAAGTAGCCTCAGGCGCTACGCGATCAGCTCCTTAATACCGCGAACACCTCTAATTAGCTAAAATAAGCCTTTTAATTAGCAGTCAATAGCCACCGTACACAAGATCGCGCAAACACAGAAACGTGTTAATCCTGATGCTCGCAGATTGAGTCGGAACGCGGCGTACCTCGCGACCACCACGCAGGTAAAGGTAGAAAACGCAGCAGGTCAACTTCTGCTGCATCATAGAACCAATCAACAAGAATACTGAAAATCTGAAAAACAAAGAAAGAAAGAAGAAAATAATAAATAAAATGCATATACAATGCAAAAAAAAAGAAAAGGAATAGTTAAGCAGAATAAATACTAAAATTTTTGACACACAAAGTTACCTGCCCCACGCCTGATTTACGAGTGCGTGCAAGGCCTGCTAGTGCTGTATAAAGGGCCTGTCCAACCCAGGGGCAATGACGGCAAAAAGACTGTTGCTGCAGCAAAGAACTTGTATCCTGTTAGACTGGAAACTGACTGCATAGTTGGAAAAGGGTTTGGCATATGCCGGGCATAAAGAGCCCTTTACATCATATGATGATGTAGGCAAATCATCTGCTTTAGTGTGAATTAAAAAAGGGGTTTAGATTGAGTCAATGTTTGTGTTTAATAATTACGATTGTGGTGTCAAGGGTACTTTCTGTTTTGCTTGTTGGGTGGTACTTGGCGAGGCACGTCCGAGCTTTATGTAAGTCTGTAGGAATTAACTCCACAACAACCGCTTTAAATACGAGGCGCCTGTATCTATCTCACAACTGAACTCGCTGGTTGTACCTACTATGTGAAGCTCAGGAGTATCTGCGAGGTGAGCTACGGCATTATTTAACTAATTAAAGAACGTTTGGCCAAAGTGTGTTTGAATTTGAGATGTTACAAGATCTTACAGTTGGTTTTAGTTAACGATATCTCTCTCTTGAAAATATTTACTTATCATATTATCGCTCCTGAATCGTTTCTTATTTACTTCTCTACTGCATATAGTCTCGCAAGTCGCTAAACATGAAGTCTTGGATTTCATCCCTGGGACGAGCTAAATTATCTTCTATTTTTTCCCCAGTAGCGTCTGTTGCTGTGAATTTGAATCCTGGGGCCTTACTATGACGTGTTAAATGTCCAGTTGTGCGAGTGAGGAAGAAGCATGGAGCTGCAGAAACTATATAGCTCCATCTCTATAACAGTTCAGTTTAGGTCGTAAAATGAATCGCGTTAAGAACTCGTTGTATTGCCTCAGGTTCGCTTCCGTTCACAAAAATTTGTTATTTTGCTTTTTTATTTAAATTTTGAATCTGGGTGTCTATGATTTTACATATTTGTAAACGTACCCACGATACAAGAGTAATTACTAGTCTGGGGCAATGATTTTTTTTTTAAGAGAAAAAGATTATTAATAGGCTTACGCTTGACCACTATCTCACCTGATGCTAAGCGATGATGTGGTCGACGATGGAGTTTGCTTGCCTAAAAGTAGCCTATTCACTCTTGACTTAAAGATCCTTAGGTTGTAGCTATAGCTAATCCAGACTCCGGCAGAGAATTCCATTTCTTAAGTACGAGTGTATGCACAGTGAATGTTTTCCCAAAAAGTTTAGAGCATATGGGAGGAATGTTGTACGTCTTGTCATCATTGCGTCTTGGGGTAAACAGCTGTGATGTTATGTTAGTTGAGAAACCCATTCGACCGATTTAACCACTGATCATCTCATTTTCCTACCCTTGTCCCGTGTTATTTGGAGTCGGCAAAACACGCTATTTACATTTTCCATTTTCTCTTATCTTCCTATCATTAACTCCCTTTTCTTTCATATCACTCCTCACACAAACTATTCATCTTTTCTTTGGCCTCCATCTCCCTCTTTATCCATATACATATATACTCATAACTCTTTAATTATCATGCGTGCTTACATGACCATACCTGGAAAAACGATTCCCTTTCAACTTTTCATTCACTGGCGCCACTTTGGAACTTCCTCTTACAGATAGTATACCAATTCAACCACCAAATAGCCCATTTATGACCCAAACAACGTTCACATTACCATTCACCATCAAATGAAGCGATAGTATCGTTTACGGCTAACCACATGTCAGCGATGTGTCGTTAGCCACCAGTTTAGTGCTATCGCTATCACTGTGTATTGGTATCTGAGCAAACAAGCCTAACGTGTGGTCACGCGATTACGTGCCATCACATAATATGCCCCTATATTGGTGAGCTTTACGTGATAGTAATAGCAGAGGTAAACGCAGGTATAGAAAATATTGACTATATAGATTTAGGTACTATTATAATTTTATTTCCAAGTCAAATTAAAGCAATGGCGTTAATTAATAGTATGTAATTGATGAATTAATCAAAACTTGATATTAACATAGACCAGAATTTTATTTTTGGCAGGGTTTTTTGAATGAAGTTCAGTGGCTATTTTAGCATTCTCAATTTTATTGTATGTGTGGTGTAGTTTTGTATCTCAAGAACAACAACAACTGCATCTGGATGTTGTTGTTGTATAGACACTTGAGATATAATAAATGTGGAATTATTGAAAAGAGGGCTATCTCAGTAAAATAAAGCGTTGTATTGACTAGCTCAGCAAAGCTTGCCAAAAAGATTTGCTTGATACATTTAGCCAGTCAAATATTGCATAAACATTGAAATGTTTTACATCCCCATTCTAATGAAACTCCATTACCATCAGGTAGGATCGCAGTCAAGCACTGGTTTATAACATTAAAAAAAAAAAAAAAAAGTGTTCGCCGTATCAATGTTGAAATACTTTCTAAACATAACACTGGCTAAACGAATAATGAAGCTTACAGAAAAAAACCTTAACCCGGACTATTATAATGCAATTTGTTGTAATACAATATCAGAGAGAGTTTCTCTCGCATTAGTCTTGAAAGTAATTTTAATAACATACCAACAAGACTCGTTATTATTCTTGTTTATGAGAAGCATGACAGCTTGATGCTAATTAAAGTTTTATTACTCTTGATTACTTTTTTATTTTTAATAAAAGTTAGATAGACTAGACCAGAGATCTTACATACATCGCACACGCTTAGAATGAAAGAGAAGAGACCTAGCTCAAATATTGTAATGTGTAGGCAATGAGCAAGGAAATCTTCTAAGAACCATATTTTGTTAGTACGAGTCAATTTGATTGTACCGTTCCCGTATTTATTTCTTACTTATTATTCGGGCTCTTTTACACCACAAACAGAGTATTAAATATTACTTTAGACCGAACCCAAGTCGTCGACGGCGCGTACTGTTCCTGCGCACCTCAAGGAGTTGTCTGCCACCGTAGGGGCTCAACAGGGTCGAAGCGTACTGGGGTCAAGGGTCTGCTTCTGAAAGGAAGGCTCGCCCCTGTATGAAAGGCAACCAAAGAACGGGGTGGGTTTTTTAGTCAGTAAAAGTCTGCCACTATCTCCCGCTCCGCCCAAGGGCGGGGGATGTCATTTGGATGATTTTACCCAGCGAAAAAAAAGTCATAAGAATTTTGATTTAGCGTCCTTTCATTTTAAAGGTGATAATTATAATGTACAGAAAATAATAGGTCACCTCAATTTTCCACTTACTGTAATACTAACTTGTTTCCCCATTGAAAATTTTACGAGCGGCGCCCAGTACCTGCAGAAACCTATCCGGCTATTATATTCACGTAATTTGTCCATGGTCTCGGATGCTGGACCGTTAGACGTCGTAATAATAAACGTCGATTGTTCTCATATTTCTGCTATGAAGTCACTGCTATAGGATCGATATGGTTTTGCTATGTCAAGGTGTTAATACACTCGAGAAGCGAAGCGATAAATATATGTAGAAATCTTTATTTTTCTATTGTTATATTTATTATTGTTATATCTATAACTAGTTTTTGCCTGCGGTTTTTCCAGCGTACGTAAAATAAAATTTATGACACTCAAGAATAATTTAGCTTTCTACCGGTGAAAAAATTTTAGCAAACAAAAATACAAACTTTACCTCTTTATTATATTAGTGTAAAAGTGTAGATAACCACTAAATATTTAGTTTAATTTGTCTTCTTCCATGCACGGTATATTGGCCTTATGGTTATGATGTTAGAAGTTATACACTTTCAAATGCTTACCATTTTAAATTTGGCGGTAGTCAGCATAAGCACATAATACCCTGACTTCATTCAAACTCTCATTTGTTGATGCTTCTACGATGGCAGGACGTGGTAAGCTCATCTCCGAAGAGGCCAATAATAAAAAACCTGTAAATTAGATCTTCGAATTAAAGTCAAGTGACAAATAATGAGATTTTTCATTTAAATTGTGTCGTTTACTAACTCCTAATTGTTGTTTTGTCAACTTTGTCAACAGTGTTTGGAACAAAAGTTTTCCTGTCTTATTTTAATAACACTGGTTTCAAAAGTAATTATTCGGGGTAAGTTTTATGAAGCCTAATTTATTTTGAAGTAAAGTTGAAAAAACATCGCTTCAAGCTAGTATAGTAATAGTGTGGAGTGTGACGTGAGCTTTCAAGTCAATCTTTGTCGTGGGTGCCTGACGGCTATCATTCTTACATATCGCTCACACCCACTGACTTTACTATTTATGTTACTTTCACGCAATAGCCAAAAATGAACTTTAAAATATCAACTTCAAGGTCCGAAGTCAAAGAACGAGATAAAAGAATGTTTACAGACCATACAAGGCAACATAACTTCCATATTGGTTTGTTTGTTTTTGAGCAATCGTATTTGACCACAAGTATTCGATAGTTCAACAGTGCGTGTTTTATTACTGTTTATTTTAGCAACGGTGTCTTTGACAGTAGCTTTGTTTATTTCAAAGAAGCACATGCGTATAAGTCATAATAAAAAAATAAGCAATGCAACTTCTACATTTATTTATATTTACCACCCCATAGTGACTATTTAGGTGTTCAGTTCATGAAACACTTTAATTACAGGAGATCACAGAAAGCAAAAACAAAAACAAAAACAAATAAACTACTTACTACAATATACGTACATAAAAAATGTAAATATTAACTAACTATTCATACAAAGTTTAACTTTGCGCATTTAAATAAAAAAAACGTACTCCTCTACACCTTTGTCATCCAGAAACATGTCAGAAGACTGGCAGCATTACCACGTTGAATGGTTTGCTAATTCATTGGGCAAAGAACGAGCCACCCCTTTGGTTACGCAAATTCTTGATCAGGCGGTGTGAAATTTCCTTGAAAAAGAGACGCGTATTTGCATCCAATGACCTGTTTTGATCCCAAACGGCTCAAAATTGTAATTACAAATAAAGTTGCAGAATCTGCACCGTTTCAGGGTCTCAGTAGCTGCATCAGCATCGCTGTACTTGAAATATAGCACGGCGCAAGGGTGTCGAAATAGGTTGCTTCCAAAACCGCCAAAACAGGCTTGAATGCTTGATAGAAAATGTAGACAACAGTGCATAGAAAAGAAAAGTGGCGTCGAAGATGGTTCTTCTAAGCCACCAACGTTGTACTACCTAGTCTCTTTCCATAGTCACGTATCATGCTGCTAGGGTCTAATGCAGCAGGTACGTTGGCGGTGACAAGAGTTCGGCGAGAAGTTTCGTTGATGCCAGTATGTGCCTCTAGCAGCAGGACAGGCTTTTGTATTTGAAGCTGTCTACAGCTTCACCATGTATATAAAATCTTCTAAATTGTGCTACATCTCCAGATTTCATTATTTCATATCAGAAATCTCAAATTGTGAACAAAAAGTACTATGAGCACCACCCCTGCACTTAACATCTAAACACCCCATCTAATACTCCAGTACCAAGAGCTTTAAAGTTGTCTGCACCTCGTTTCAATATCGCCTAGCAATGTTAGTTCATTCTATTGTGTGAGTAATACTCGTTTAAACACGATCGCTAGACTTTTCCGATTAAGTCGACCACATTGACTGGCGGCTTCCCCGGCTTCCCTCCGGCTTCCAACCGGCTTCGTACCGGCACAGTAGCTGTGACGTTTGGGTTTAATATTGCACCGCGCCGTATAGTTCTTTAGTGGACCATTGTGAAAAGTGCTCACTGCAGTTAAATTAGCACAGTAGGTTAAGTTTGTTGCGTTTTCATAACGAAAGAGCTTGAGGGTATGCTTCTTTTTTCAAGTTTTGATATCAATTTATTTTTATTCAGAAATGGATCAGAGAAATAAGTTTTTGGCTGAGGATATTAATAAATATAATTATGTAGTTGTGTAGAATAATCATGTTGTAAATATTAATACAGTCTATTAAAAAGCACATCATATTATCGTGGTATCTGAAACAAACATATGGAATACAGACGTTTCGTTGTCAACTTATGAATAAGTTATGTTCTATTTGACTGGCCTGTTGGTCTAGTGGTTAGTGACCCTGACTGCTATGTCGGAGGTCGTGGGTTCGATTCCCACCCAGGACAAATGTTTGTGTGATGAGCGTAATCATTTGTTCTGTGTCTGGGTGTAATTTATCTATAATATGTATGTATTTAGAAATATATAAGTATGTTTATCAGTTGTCTAGTACTCATAATCACAAGCTCTGCTTAGCTTGGGACTAGACGACGTTGTGTGATTGTTGTGGAATATTATATTATTATTATATTTCTTCAGTCACAGAAAAACGTTTTACTACTGAAACAAGTAAAATAAAATAAAACTGCACCACTGCACTCCTCGTAAATGTAACAAACTATTCGTCTGTGTCGTAAAACTTCTGCGTTTGCTTCTAAGCGGTAATGCTTGGTGGGTACAAGTAGTGGGGGTAGTAGCGGTCGCAATAGCGCCGACTCACTTAAAACTTGCCGCTCAGCCTTCGGAAAAATGTTATGCCTTGTTTATAGTAATAGTCCGTGTACACCATCCGCAGTAATGATACAAGAGCTTGTAGTACGTGTAAAAAATAATAGGTCCATATTTTATGAAAGAATTTTTAGTTTTAAGATACGAGAACAAACATCTTGGTACAAGTAAAGAATAGATAAGAGGCTGAGTTTTTATAAAGGAAATGCAGCTAACGCAATGTTTTCTCGTGAATGATTGTCCGACGTTTCCTCAAATTGTTTTAGTACTGCCACAGTAATTACTGTTGTGAATAAGTGCATAATGAATGTGTGTATTATTTCAGGCGGAGGAACTGAACTCGCTGGTGGGAGATGCTTTCCGAATGGCGTTCGCGTCGCAGCTGCAGCCCTCCGCGCCGCTCTGGGTAAGCAAGACTGAGCGCCTTTTATTACTTCCTCCACATTTATGATCGCGTCTTGTATGACTGAAATATATTTCCAATTTCTTTGGTTTAAGTTCTATGACATCCAGTTATGTGGAGAAACTTATCTAGCTTTTCTTTCATAAAAATTACGTTGTAACTTTAGTATTGAAATTTTAGCTTTGTGATTGACACTTTTTAGGGTTCCGTAGCCAAATGGCAAAAAACGGAACCCTTATAGATAGAACGGACCTTATAGAGAGCCACTTTTTTCCGAATCTATAAGAGCTATACTTTTGAAACTTTGTAAGTAGATGTATTCTGTAAACCGCATTAAAATTTTCACACAAAAATAGAAAAAAAGTAATAAATTTTGGGGGTCCCCATACTTAGAACTGAAACTCAAAATTTTTTCTTTCATCAAACCCATACGTGTGGGATATCTATGGATAGGTCTTCAAAAATGATATTAAGGTTTCTAGTATCATTTTTTTTTCTAAACTGAATAGTTTTCGCGAGAGACACTTCCAAAGTTGTAAAATGTGTCCCCCCCCTCTAACTTCTAAAATAAGAGAATGATAAAACTAAAAAAAATATATGATCTACATTACCCTACAAACTGCCAACGAAAATTGGTTTGAACGAGATCTAGTGAGTAGTTTTTTTTTTAATACGTCATAAATCTAAAAAAATACACTATTATTAAAACATCGATCAAAGTTACAACGAACTACAAGAGCTTTTATATTATGTTACTTGCTGCTACGAGTGCTACGGAACCCTTCATGGGCCAGTCCGACTCGCACTTGGCCGGTTTTATAACTTTCTCTATATTTTGTTGATATTTTCATTGGAGTATTTTTTGGACTTATTTCTATGATAACTTCCATGTAGGAAGTTACGAAAGAACTACTTGACTTGCGGTCTATTTGGCACCCTGATAGTTACTTCGCTAGTTTTTTTACGTTTAAACGAAGAGCCTAATTAAAACTTTGACTAACAACAATTAAAAAGTGTTCTGTCCGGTTAGTAACGATCCTTTCAGCCTCGATGATTGCAGGATATAGATTAACGTATGCATAAAACGTTTGCCTGAGATGGTTTTCAGTCAAATATAAATGAACTTCTTTGATTCCTTTATTAAATCTAATGAGAGGTTCCCACATCCTCTTGAGCAGTTAATAATCTGGTATTTAATATAAACTGCAGCACCGCACACGGCAGGCGCCAGCTCTTCAAGTTTAATATCTGTTGCAAACACGTTATTATTAGAACGTGCAGGTGAACATTAGCGTTGATTTACTGCGTCTAGCTATTCTGTGGCGTCTAACTACCAGTGTGGGTATACCGGGAGTTGTGCTCGTGTACCTACTGTGATTTGTGTTCCTTATGTTTTCATTTTTAAACTCTTTTGTTTTTCAAACTTTTGAGAGATGGTTTCATGTGGAAACTGTAGTTTTGTATTGAGAAAAACTTATATACAAATATAGCTTTATTGATAAGTACTTCGTCATTGTAACTTATGATTTTTAATGTAAGTTGAAGCATATTCGTCATTATTCTATAGCTTGGTTTCACACACTTCGAAGTTTGACTCTCAACCAGGGTTGGAAAAAAACAGTTTTTTTTAAAATTTTATAAAACAAACAGTTCAAATTGTTTTAAACAAGTGTCCTTTTTGTTTTTTTTTAGAAATGGGCACAATTTCAATTAATTTGACCTATAATTTTTCATTTCTAGACTAGATCTTTTCAAATTCGCTATACTTAATTAAATATTTACAAAAACTATCAATTGATAAACATTTATTTTATGTTGCATATCTTTATTCAATACTGAACGCTTTACATTCACCCTGTATGTTCTAACTAATGTTGATTTTTAAATAAGGCTACTTAGGGAATTTTCTAGCGCGACTATATCGGCGAAAGATTTCTGAACTACCCTTTGAATAGGGGAAATACCAATATTTAAATAAGGGGAATAACCACTAGTCCATTGAAGTACTTCTTTCGACAGTCAATATTAGGGACTTTCCTTACGGGACTTCACCGGTGCGGAAGAGACTTGTCGGGTACCGAGAAAGCTGCAAAACTTGTCACAATTTTTAAGTATTTAAATAAGAAAAATTAATAGATATCTTGATCTTGCTATATTCATATTTTCTTATTCTGCCATGACTGATTTAATTTTGATTTTATAAAAACTCGTGTTGTTTATTATTAAAAAAAGTTACCATTTTGATTGATTTGTTTATAATAATTATGCAAAAATTTATAACACCTAGTTGTTTGATAAAATAAATTACATAGCACAAAAATGATGTTTTATTTAGTTACAATGCTAATATAAGTTCAAAAATATAACAGCAATAGCATAGACTTAACTGGGTATATGTCAAGCTATTTAGTCTCCTAAATATAAATTTGTTTTCAGTTTATACCCATTTATATTCACCATGAAAAATTGTTTTAAACATTGTTTTTTTTATTGTTTTATACAATGTTTAAAACTCGTTTTAATCTGTGTTTTTAAACAAGTAATAAAAAACACGGTTTAAATTCAAACGGTTTTAAACACTCTTTTAAACATGTGTTTTAAATCACTTGTTTTAATCATTGCCAACCCTGCTCTCAACGCCAAAAAGCGCTTCTTGATTTCCGGTTATCGCAGGCGCGGACTTGCGGACGACGAGCAATGGGCAGCTCGCCGTCCGACCGTCAGGTAACCGTTCGGACCGAGCCCAAGACGTCGACGGCGTTATTGTTCCACGCGCGCCTCAAGGAGTTGTCAGCAAACCGTAGGGGCCCAGCATGATAGAAGCCTACTGAGGCCAAGGATTTGTTACTGAAAGGAAGATTCTGAGAGGAAACGAAGGGACAGGAGTGGGTTTTTAGTCAGTAAAAGTCTGACACTATCTCCCGCTCCGCCCAAGAGCGGGGATATCATTGGATGATTTTCACACCTACAAAAAAAAAAATGTTAGCAAAGATTTAGTGCTGTAAACGCTATACTAATGTAATGTGTAATTTCTTTTACCCAGTCTTAGCTACCGGTTTTCTTGAACACAAGAAAAACTACACAGAATCATTAAAAGCTATTTTAAAGGTAATATTATTACTATTTGCTACCTCTAGATGTATAAACCTACTAGTTTTGCATGTCACGAAATGCCATCACTATAATTATAATTAATATTGTCTCCTCCCGTATCTGATAGTTGTCCGACATTACAAGGGTTTGGTTCCAGCCTCCAGTAATTTACAGTAGTTAAGTTAATGGTACATCTTGTGGGGTGACAATCATTATAGTAATTTATACTTTTAAATGTTCAAGAAAAAGTATAATTATTGCAAAGTGAATTGCTTTATTTATGCCATTAGTGTGGTAAGAACGGGTGGGGCATTAATTTCGCTGTGACATTGCTACGCCAAAGAATTGTGTTTAAGATAATGTAAGACAAACCGGTTCGGCAAGAAACTGGTATTACGAAGGCGTTATTTTGACATCTATTTATGATATATTCTTTATATGCGAAAGTTTTACTTGGCTAGTGCGAGATAAATAAATTCCGTGACAGTTTAATAAAATACAATGCAATAATATCAACCCACTCTCATAATTAACTACTTTATTAGGATTTACAGTCAATAAAAAATTACTAAGTATAAAACAAAACATTTACAAAAAGCTCCTCACACTCATCCAAACGTTAGCACCTCAACCTATAATTTCGGATCCATTAAGAGACCTCATACAGTTTAGTTAAAAATAAATCCATCATCTTGAAACAATCAATCAAACGGTGCGTCTGTTATAAGACAAAGCAGATTATTAAAGCAAAGCTATCAATACAGTGAGTAGTGATTAGTGGCGCTAAACGAGCGGCAGCCCGGCTCCCGGCTCCTGGCTCCCGGCCTGGCCGCGGCGTAATGATACGTTGTGAGCTCACGCGGTGTGAGGAGGCGCCATGTTTACTTTTGGGATGATGGGCTTAACATTTTTTTTGGTGCTAGTTTAGTTACTTCCGATATAATTTGTGTTAAGGGTGAATAACGAACTGTAAGAGTCTTGATGAAGCCCTGAACTAAAATTAAATAACCTTTGTTTTTTAATTAAAAGCTTTTATTTTAGCAAAATAGCTTTTCATTAAAAGTAATGAAAAACAATAGTTACTAAAAACGCCTTTTTTTTTTTTTTTTTTTTTTATGGTGGGAAAAAATCATGCATTGACATCCCCCGCCCTTGGGCGGAGCGGGAGATAGTGTCAGACTCTTACTGACTAAAAGACCCACCCCGTTCCTTCTAGCCTTCATACCGGGGCTCGAGCGCCCTTTCGGATAACCCTGGCCCCAGTAGGCTTCGACCCGGCTGGGTCCCTGCTGTTGCTGACAACTCCTTGAGGCGCGCGGGAACAGTGCGCGCCGTCGACGACTTGGGCTTGGTCCGGACAGTTACCGGACGGCCGGACAGTGAGCTACCCATTGCTCACCGTCCGCAAGCCCGCGTCTACGTTGGCCGGAAATCGGGATCAGAATCCCGGCGACGGCGGCGGCGATAACGCCGTTGCCTGATGCGTTCGGCCTCCTCCTTTGCGAGCATTACTGCTTCGCAGAAGTCGGCGACCGCCTGCCACTCCTCCTCGCTCCGGACCATGGCCTCAACCAAGGCCCGGCGCGAGAGGTCTCCGCCGCCGATCGCCCCCACGAGGGCACGGCGATGCTCCGCCCAAGCAGGGCACACCTCGACTGTGTGCTCCACTACTAAAAACGCCTCATATGCGAATATTGCGTGCTGCAAAAACATTGAAATCAATGTTAGTTTTCTATTACATTTCATGTACGAAGATAATCTTTTGGAATTTGAAATGAGGTTCAAGGCCGAGGATCTTAACTTCAAACAAAGACCGAAAATAACATCTTTAAAATTACAATAACAATTTGTAAGATTCCTTAAATTACTTTTTAGGCAATCAAAACATTAAGATTATACACTAAGTTTATAATAACAATAGTTAGAGAAGTCTGAGCGCCTCCCAGCGCCCGCACTCCGCGAGCTCGGCGGCGCGCCGGAGATACGACTGGGAACTTATCGGCGTCGCTAATGTTACGACTCCAGTGTTCCAACAACTTGAAGTTTTATCGAAGCTCTTCGACAGGTAAGCGTTCTTAATGAGACTTAAAAAATGTTTGATTCTATCCTCCTAGGATAGGATTTATAAAGCTTACACTTGAATTTTAAGAGATTTACAAAAACACGACGACTTTAATAAATGAATCTCGAAGCTTGCCAGAAGTATCAAACATTTGCTTGAACCGCACAAAGTTTTGTGTCCATATGTCACAATTTATACAGACCGGGTCGTACAACACAGATTGATTGAATTTGTTTGTCCTTGTGGTAGTTTGTTTCAGTAAATAAGGTCAAAGTTGTCTGCGAATCTCCAAATAAAGTATTCTCTCTCGTTTTCTATTTCACTGGGGACTCATTTATTTTTCAAGCCTTGTGATGCTTCTTGTGCGATTATCCTTAACTCACGATTTCATTCATAAGAAGGCTCATGTAATACCGGTCTTAGATTCACAATCTGACATGAAACAGCTATTTTATTCAAACACACAAAAATAACATCATGAAACATGTTCGTATTCCCTTCATCCTAATTCCGTGCACGCGCGGGCTCCGGTTCGGCCTGAGCTCTATAATCTAGCCCACTTTGCGTCCGGCGGGCGGCGCACGGTGACCAGAGCCACTCGATTTACAACCCCGGCCCTGCTGTCGGCTGTCCGATTGTCCGGCAGTCCGGTCGGCCCGTCCGGCTCCTGTTTCGTAATTAAATTGTTGGATTCTACAGTACAGTTAGACTTTGAGTTTCTATTGTTTGGCGAGTCAGAGGTAGTTTTGATTGGCTGTGGAAAAGGTGTTTCTATGTTTTAGTGTATTTTATCATTCGCGATATTATCGTTTATAAATGCTAGTTATCTTATCGCAAAATGATCAAACTTTCATAAAATTACGTTTTAATTATGGTAAAAAAAAGCTAACGAACTCAAAAAGCAATTGGATGCTTATCTTTGGCCAATCGTGTTAAAACTGCGGGTCTGATGTACATTTAAAAAAGTGGAACGATAAACAAAATCCGAGTGCGCGACTGGCCGTTAAAAAGTATTTTACTTTGTTTTTATAAGAATCGGAATGACGTGGAAATATTTAATTAATTACTTGGCAATTAAGGTGTTTAGTGCGCGCGGGCACGCGGCCTGACGCGCGCGCAGATAACGCGCGATTTATGAGAGACCCTCCTTTTACTGATAGGGTTGCTAAATAATTGAGATGCTCCCGTATTTTTCCAATAGCAGTATCACAGGCGTGACACAATTTTTGCTTTTGATAAATCCCTACAGGTGTTCGAGTGATTTTTCTGAATACAAGTAATGTTGTTGAAGAGATTCCTCTTTGTGACTACATCGCTTTTAACTCTGTAAATTGAAGTGTCGGCACTATTAAATGGTTTAGTATAAACCGTAATCTTGTCACCGCTTGACAAACATGACAGATCTTATAATTTCGACCGTCATGATGACTTGAAAGCGCTCGTAAGTTTTGTGTCGCATGTAGATGTACATCGTATTGTCAAATCAATATGCATTATTCATGTTTATAAAATTGGGCAGTCCCTGCAATGTCAAACTTTCTCATGTTTTGATTATTGTGAAATGCGAAACTAGCCAGGGTAGTGGAAAAGAACACAGATGAGTTTTAGTCAGTAAAAGTGCACCAAGAAGTTGTAGAACGGGCCATAAGTTATCATCACGCACATCAAATGCCTCATTTTTTTATTATGCCCTTTTATGAGTCCCTAAAATGAAAATCTGTATTTCAAATTGTCTACTACCCTTTGATCTAGATACTTGGCAACCCTAGCCTTCGCAACTGTCTCCAGGTGTATTGTTCAGATAAAGGAGTGCGTCGACGGTAAACTTTACGACACTTTTTACTTTTCGCTTTTAACGCACTCTTAAAATCCATCCCGCTAAGGAACGAGATTATTTTGCTATTTCTATGTTTTATGGAAAAATTGCAGAGGCAGAGTTCTTAAAACACATTGGTATGAAAATTAAAACTATTCTAAGATTGGTTTACTTTGTAGTAAAAAATTATAAAGTTTCTGAATTTGTGCGGTAGGTACTGACACCAACATTGGGAGCGTCACAGTTTCATTTGAATAGACTTTATGCTTTTACAGTCGGCACGCTGCAATATTGCAGTCTGAATAGAAATAAAATGCTTTACTACATTTCGTGTTTTGCTCTTAAAGCTACACTGTAAACGTATACAGTCATCTTAGAGACACTTAAACTGACATGCACCAGTAAAAAGCTTTTATTTTCAGTTAGGAGAGTAAAGAATTAATTCATGAAAATAATGTTCGCTACTCTGTTACTGAGAAAATACATTTTCAGCGCAGAAGCTTTAGAATTGTATGTAGATGTGCTGAAAGTAGACTTTCCTAAGTTAATTTAAAATAAAAGGACTTCACGTCCTGTTACAGAGTTCATATTGTGAAAAAGAACCTACGATTTATTTATTTATTTTTAATTAATTACATAGGTCAAATGAATAATTACAGTAACTAAACAAAAAAAGTAATGCTATAATCAACACGTACATTGATCCCTTTCACAAGTTCTGACATGCCGATAAAATCATCTTCCATTCAGCCGTAAACAGATAAACTGTAAACGTCATACGATAATTTGATTCAAGATTCTTAACATATCTGCGAAATGCTAAACTTATCCGACTCACATTTTACTTTTATATTCCCAAAACACGACTAACTAAATCCATATTATTAGAAAGTGAGACCCGTTGACCTCTATTACCTGTGTATCAAAATCAGTTCAGTTCAGCAGCAGTTGGCAGGTAAGTTCAAACAACGTGAAACACTTTCTAAACGTGGAATTCTGTCCCGCTGTCCCGATAATTAAATCTGAGCTGCCGAGCTTGCCCCGCTCGCCGATACTGCCGGCTCGCACGCCAATACCTACGACCCTGGCTTTCGTCCCTCTCACACTTACACCAAGTCCTATCCCCCATCCCCCTCTCAATGAAAGTGACTTTCAGACGGCATTCCCATTATTACGACTGTTTAAATTATAATGGAACACGCTCCTACTTGTTTTAGAAATGTTTATTATTTCGTGCGTTTTGTTCCGGTTACCTTTTTTTGGAGGTTACATAGGGTGGCTTTGGAAAGGGTAAAAATATTATGATTTAAGTACAGAAATAGTCGTTCATTTTAGAAAAAATATAAAACTAAGTTTTAGCACTTCTTTATTCCGCAATAGGAGTTAACTCATGTAAAACTTATGGAACATCATTAATAGACAGATCAGAAGGTTCTTTTCGTTTACCTTCGTCTTCCGAAGTCATCCCTTAAATAGTCGAAGCTGGGAGTGGTTTTTCTGCCCCCTCTGTCAATTTGATTTGGCAATCGCCGATAAATGACCGATATTCGGCGCTGCCACCGCACGGGTGGTGCCTGTTATAGCGGCTCAATATGTGGCTTAAACATAGCATAGCATAGTTGGCCTTATAAAGTTCCCATTGTTGGGACTCAGGCCTTCTATCTAGGAGAAGGAATGGGCCGTAATCCACCCCGCGGGCCCAGTGCGGGTTGGTTGTTGATGACAATGTTTTCCTTCACCGTTTTGAGAGCAGTGGTGATGAAATAAATTACACAAAGTTTTGCACCTGGCTGGATTTGAACCTACAACTCATAAGTAGCCCGTTACCACTCGGCCACCACTACTCCATATAGGCTTAAACATATTTACTTACAATCAATCAATCAATCAATTAATTTATTTCAGGCATCTAGGCCCATATACGTTTTACAAACTTTAACATACTTTTAAGACAAAATAATACAGTAAAATAACAATACAATAAAATTAAAATCATTAAGATTAAAATACACTAAAATTCATAATATTAAAGTCAAAAAAATAAACACAATAGTGTCAGATTAATCAATTTACGCCTGAACTTTGGAAGTTAAATACTTATAACTACATACTTGTCTTTTACAAAATAAAATTCATGAATTTATGAGGGTCACAATTTTTGAATTTTTGAACGTACATGATCATCCGAAAAAACGTTCATTAGCGAAAAAAATTATATTATCGGGCATGGATGATGGAAGAATGAAATTATTTTTGATTTTAATACAGAAGTGGTGGACAAATTCCATTTTGCGTGATGAATTTCCACCCTTAAAATAACGTAGTATTAACCTAAGTAGGTACTCAAAACAGTAGCCCTAGCACGAACAACTTGCGAAAAAGTATTCGTATCGTTAAGGACGTATTCACATATTTCGACAAATATCACGGTTTTTCGGGAACCATTATGATGCTCTAGGAATTATAATTATGAGTATATCTTGGTATCAAATAAAAGACAATATATTCATCTCCAGGATGGCATAAAAAAAATATTACGGTCTCATATAAAATTTTCATATAAATACGATTTTACCAACGCACTAATACAAGAAAATTACGAAACACAGGGTCTGAGTAGGAACCCGTAACTTAAATCCAGTAAACATTTTTACTTTAAAAAACATAAAATAATACAGCTTATATAGTCTTCAACACCTACAGCTAATTATTTTGAACCTACATTAATAACTTTATGATTTATGACCAAAATAAAACCACTCTCAATATTTCTTCATACATTTTTCATAGAACGCGCGATGTCTAGCGTCAGTCCGCGCTCAGAAGCGCTTGTGAAAGGATGTCCGTATCGCTCTCTTACAAAAAATAAATACGTCTAAAATGTGTGCCGGCTTGTATACTGCGACTGCAAAGACGTGCTACTTTTTCGGACCGAAATAAAAGTACAAATATCATACTTATTTTTAAAATTGTTATTATGGAGTAATAATGAACTTACTGATACAGAATGAGTTTTATTCTAAAACAAAGACCAGAAATGGCCAACGGAACTTCATACTTACATAGATATCACAATGTAGATAGTTAAGCGACTATGACAATAAAAATAAATAAATGGTTCTGAATAGTTATGTTAAAAATGGTACCGTGGAAGTGACCTGATGATGATGATGGAGCCGGAAGATAGTCACCGGAACTCCGTAATTAATCAATGTATCCTAGCCGTGTTTGGGCTTATTAGAATTGTCATGAAATGCCCTTTGGCTATAAGGTACTATCGAAGTGACCTGATGATGATGGAGCCGGAAGATAGGCACCGCAACTCCGTAGTTAATCAATGTATCCTAGCCGTGTTTGGGCTTATTAGAATTGTCATGAGATGCACTTTGGCTATAAGGTACTATCAAACTGATCTGATGATAATGATGATGAAGCTAGAAGATAGGCACCGGGACTCCGTAATTAATCAATGTATCCTACCCGTGTTTGGGCTATTTAGAATTATCATGAGATGCGCCGCACTTTGGCTATACGGTACTATAAAACTGATCTGATGATGATGGATAACCCTATAGTAATCCAATCGGGCGTTGAATTTTGTCATGAACCTTGAAACTCGATAAAAATAATTTGTTCGAGCTTAGAGTATAGGTTATAATGACACGTATGACGTCGTAGTGCAATTCGAGTATAGTACAAAATAAAACAATATCTTTTTTGGAACGAAGTTCCTTATCGCGCGTTGTGAAAGGGGGCTAGACGGAAAAAATTCTCACGAAAAATTGTACCGACACTTTTACTGTCAAAATATAAATCCAAGATGGCGGCTGCAAGAAATTTAACTTTTTCGTCATGGGTGTCGTTTTCATGGTTTTCGAGGGTGTTGAAACCGATGGTACTGTCAAAATATAAATCCAAGATGGCGGCTGCAAGAAATTATCAAATTTTTCGTCATGGGTGTCGTTTTCATGGTTTTCGAGGGTGTTGAAACCGATGGTACTGTCAAAATATAAATCCAAAATGGCGGCTGCAGGAAATTATCAAATTTTCCGTCATGGGTGTCGTTTTCATGGTTTTCGAGGGTGTTGAAACCGATGGTACTGTCAAAATATAAATCCAAGATGGCGGCTGCAAGAAATTATAAAATTTTTCGTCATGGGTGTCGTTTTCATGGTTTTCGAGGGTGTTGAAACCGATGGTACTGTCAAAATATAAATCCAAGATGGCGGCTGCAAGAAATTATCAAATTTTTCGTCATGGGTGTCGTTTTCATGGTTTTCGAGGGTGTTAAAACCGATGGTACTGTCAAAATATAAATCCAAGATGGCGGCTGCAAGAAATTATAAAATTTTTCGTCATGGGTGTCGTTTTCATGGTTTTCGAGGGTGTTGAAACCGATAGTACTGTCAAAATGTAAATCCAAGATGGCAGCTGCAAGAAATTATCAACTTTTTAGTCATGGGTGTCGTTTTCATGGTTTTCGAGGGTGTTGAAACCGATGGTACTGTCAAAATATAAATCCAAGATGGCGGCTATAAGAAATTATCAAATTTTTCGTCATGGGTGTCGTTTTCATGATTTTCGAGGGTGTTGAAACCGATGGTACTGTCAAAATGTAAATCCAAGATGGCGGCTGCAAGAAATTATCAACTTTTTCGTCATGGGTGTCGTTTTCATGGTTTTCGAGGGTGTTGAAACCGATAGTATTGTCAAAATGTAAATCCAAGATGGCGGCTGCAAGAAATTATCAACTTTTTCGTCATGGGTGTCGTTTTCATGGTTTTCGAGGGTGTTGAAACCGATAGTACTGTCAAAATATAAATCCAAGATGGCGGCTGCAAAAAATTATTAAATTTTTCGTCATGGGTGTCGTTTTCATGGTTTTCAAGGGTGTTGAAACCGATAGTATTGTCAAAATGTAAATCCAAGATGGCGGCTGCAAGTAATTATCAACTTTTTCGTCATGGGTGTCTTTTTCGTAGTTTTCGAGGGTGTTGAAACCGATTGTACTGTCAAAATGTAAATCTAAGATGGCGGCTGCAATAAATTATCAACTTTTTCGATATGGGTGTCTTTTTCATGGTTTTCGAGGTTGTTGAAGCCGATAGTGCTGTCAAAATGTAAATCTAAGATGGCGGCTGTCAGAAATTATCAGCTTTTTCGTCATGAGTGTCGTTTTCATGGTTTCGAAGATGTTGAAATAGTGCTGTCAAAATGTACATAAAATAGGATAGTATTTTTTAGTTATCTTGTATTGGCTAGACGGAAAGAATTCTCACGAAAAGTTGTAACGATACTTTTTGCTATAGTAAGCTATTGTAAGCCGTGCGGCGTGCGCATGTTTCTCTGTCTGTCTCTCTCTCTCTCTCTTATAGAAAGCAAGTCAGAACGGAACTTCGTTCCATCCGGGTGTCCCTTGACACCTCAGTAGTTTTTTTATATTGCTAAATATCTGACAGACAAATCGAAGCAAGTAATAGGAGCTGTACCCTATTCGCGGATTAGACATATAAAGAAAGTTTTTTTACTGTCAGTTCAACCGATTTCAACTTCTATTTCGTAGGCATAAGGATGGCATTAAAAGCAAAAAACTAATTACAATACCAACTATTTGCTGCAGCCACCATTTGTCATGCTACCAACGTAATGAAAGTCAAAATCGGTTGAACGGACAGCAGTAATAGGTTTTTTTTTATATAATGTATAGGCTCGCGTTTGACCACAATCTCACCTGATGGTAAGCGATGATGTGGCCGACGATAGAGCACGCTTGCCTATATCTTCGAGTACCAAGATAAATTAGGACACTTTTCACTACATATTATAAAACAAAGTCCCCCGCCGAGTCTGTCTGTCTGTCTGTTCGCGATAAACTCAAAATTTACTGCACCGATTTTCAAGCAGTTTTCACCACTCGATAGCGTGATTCTTGAGGAAGCTTTTAGTATATAATTTGTTAAGTTTTTGTATGTATTTTTGTGTACGTTAACGTTATTTGTTGAAGATGTCGGGAAAAAATAAGCCGTCTGGGAGCTTTTAACGCAAACGCTGCTTAAACCCTTTGAGATATAACAAAATAATGTATCGTGGAATTGTGTATCTTATATAGGTCTACAGAAAAGTCCGCGGTGGCATATGTCTATCTCTTAAGATTAACATAATATATCCATTTTACTACTTTTAAAAATTGGCATTCATGAAGCATTTATTGGAAAGCTATTTACATAATTACGGTATTAATTCTTATCAAAATAAGTTACTTCGCATTCAAGACTATATCAGTATCTGTAAATTACTTTTTGAATCATTTAAATCGGACGTACTATTAGAAAGCTTTCATAAATTTAATAATTCTCAAAATTAAATTCACGAGTTCACGAGTTCCGCTCTTCAGTAGCTACGCATGACGCGGTCACTGATCCTCCCCCCGCGCTGTTTTGCCTACTGTTTCTTTAGCTAATAAGCCGAACGACAATAACGCACGACATATGACTGTATTTTCTTTTGGAAGTTGTTGAAAAGTTATAATTGCATTTTTGTTTTGTGTTTGTTTTCTTAACTAACACAACACCAACAATGGTAGTATAGGTGAATTAAGGTAGTAAGAACTACGCTGCTCACGCGTGTAAAATGGAGGTCCAAAATTTATGGGAAATAACATTAGGTTACGCCACGCGGGCGAAGCCGCGGGCAAAAGCTAGTGTATTTATAAATCAATTTTTCCAGTTACCATTTTGATATACAAGGAATTAAAGTTGCCACAATATCATGATATCAAATTAACGATGATTTATTCATCTCCCAGTTACATGCTTTAAAATTATTCAGTCCCATACAATCTTTTCACACAAATACAATACAGAAATTGGCTATGCTACAAATAGGGTCTGGATAGTACACGTAACTGCTAAGTCCGTTGTATATTTTACCTTATAATTAAAAAAAAAAAACTTTTTCCAAAAAAGATATAACCGATTTCACTAGTCGGTGTTAAATAAGGAACAAACAATATCGAGAAACACCGACTTCCGAAATTAAAATTATTTTGATGGTTTTAGTGTTTTTTTTAGTGAAGTCGGTTATATTTTTTTTGGAAAAAGTTTTTTATTTCACACTTTTTAGTTGTAATACACTTATTTACAGCCAGAGTACCTTTTTCTCATGACAATTCCAATTAACTCAAACCCTGCTAGGATAAATTCATTTTTTTATTATGAAGCTTCCATGTCTACCTTGCGGCTCCATCATCATCATCAAATCAGTTTGATAGTACCTTATAGCCAAAGTGCGGCGCATCTCATGATAATTCTAAATAGCCCAAACACGGGTAGGATACATTGATTAATTACGGAGCCCCGGTGCCTATCTTCTAGCTTCATCATCATTATCATCAGATCAGTTTGATAGTACCTTATTGCCAAAGTGCATCTCATGACAATTCTAATAAACCCAAACACGGCTAGGATACATTGATTAATTACGGCGTTCCGGTGCCTATCTTCCGGCTCGCATAACTATGTTCATTGTGATATCTGTGTGAGTATGAACTTCCACTGGCCATTTCTGGTCTTCTTCACCAGTTCCACTTCATCAAATGTAATTTTTTGAGTGTAAATGCTTAAGTCTTTGATGAAAATACCAAAAGAACTATAAGGTTGCTTATGATATTTGAGGAGTTCCCTTGAATTCGCCAAGATTCCATCATCAGATCCCGACTTGGTGACTATGGGACCATTTGGGAAGTATACACTTTCCAACAAAAAAAGAATTTTTCAAATCGGTCGGCAAGCAACGAAGTTATGCGCGAACATACATAAAAAAAAAAACTACTGAGGTGTCAAGGGACACCCGGATGGAACGAAGTTCCGTTTTGGCTTGCTTTCTATAAGAGAGAAAGAGAGACAGACAGAGAAACATGCGCACGCCGCACGGCTTACAATAGCTTACTATAGCAAAAAGTATCGTTACAACTTTTCGTGAGAATTTTTTCCGTCTAGCCAATACAAGATAACTAAAAAATACTATCCTATTTTATGTACATTTGACAGCACTATTTCAACATCTTCGAAACCATGAAAACGACACTCATGACGAAAAAGTTGATAATTTATTGCAGCCGCCATCTTAGATTTACATTTTCACAGTACAATTGGTTTCAACACCCTAGAAAACCACGAAAGCGACACCCATGACGAAAAAGTTGATAATTTCTTGCAGCCGCCATCTTGGATTTACATTTTGACAATACTATCGGTTTCAACACCCTTGAAAACCATGAAAACGACACCCATGACGAAAATTTTTATAATTTTTTGCAGCCGCCATCTTGGATTTATATTTTGACAGTACTATCGGTTTCAACACCCTCGAAAACCATGAAAACGACACCCATGACGAAAAAGTTGATAATTTCTTGCAGCCGCCATCTTGGATTTACATTTTGACAGTACTATCGGTTTCCACGCCCTCGAAAACTATAAAAACGACACCCATGACGAAAAAGTTGATAATTTCTTGCAGCCGCCATCTTGGATTTACATTTTGACAATACTATCGGTTTCAACACCCTCGAAAACCATGAAAACGACACCCATGACAAAAAGTTTATAATTTCTTGCAGCCGCCATCTTGGATTTACATTTTGACAGTACCATCGGTTTCAACACCCTTGAAAATCATGAAAACGACACCCATGACGAAAAATTTGATAATTTCTTGCAGCCGCCATCTTGGATTTATATTTTGACAGTAAAAGTGTCGGTACAATTTTTCGTGAGAATTTTTTCCGTCTAGCCCCCTTTCACAACGCGCGATAAGGAACTTCGTTCCAAAAATCAAACATCCGAATTAAGAATCTCCTCCTTTTTTAGAAGTCGGTTAAAAATACATAAGTATTCATAGTTTTAACTGTATTTTACGATTAGATCGAATATTAAATTGGAAATACCTACTTGCTTCAGACATCGTACGAGTATTTATTGAGTTTGAAGATTTAATTCATGTCGGAGAGGGGTTGTGCGTTGTACCTAATTGTCTGATAAAATTAATCTCAAATACCCATTTGATTTTGTTAAATATAATATTTTTAAAGAAATAAGCCTGGGAAATAATCGTAGGTTTACAAAGAAATTGGTCGTTATTACCCGTAACGATATGGCAACTACTTATTTTTGCTTTAAGAGTAGTACTCAAAACTGGATAAGCAGACAATTACATATTGCCATATAGTAATACTGATACTAAAAATCAAACAAGCTTGACTCAATTAATACTTACTAAGAAAAATAAAATAATACCTCAAATATCAAGACATGTTCGGTTAAAGTATAAAATTGAGCGAACAATGGGCTCTATGTGTGCGTGCGCGTAAGGTCGATGTATTGCGACCAAGATACCTAAATTCGAGCGAGTGAATCTTGCTCACGCGTCCTTAACGTGAGCATTTTGTATGGAAACATGAACAGCGCCTCTGGTGTGCGTAATTTGAACTAATTTTGTGAGCACGAACTTATTCAAGTAAGTTTCGTTTCGAATTCGAAATCATAGTAACGTAACCTTGAACCATTTGTATGAAGATAGCTAGCACGAAGGAAAAAAATGACGTATAGTATCGTCATTGTCGAAGGCTGGTTTGCGAGTTTCTCGAAAGTTTATTCACTGTAAATTTGGCAGTGAGAAAACTTTCGTCGGAGTTTATTGGGAGCATAAAATAATAATTTAAATGATTGTGTTAATAAATTTTGTTAGAAAATGCTTAGATTAACAAGAAGAACCCCTAGACATAGTCAGTGTACTATTATCTTGCGGTGCGATCGATTGTTAAAAGTTGAAAAGTACGAAGAGAAAGTGTGTGATTTATTTTAGAACACTATATTTTTGTAAATAAAAAACAAGTTTTTCGTATAAGTAAGGAAGCATTTTTGTATTTATGTCGCGAATTAGAAGATAAATACAGTCTAAGATCAAGTAAAAGAATCAGCCTGAAACATAAACTAAGTGTAGTAAATACCTTCTTACTTACCGAAATTTTTTACAAAAATATTTTTATGTACTAGGTATACCTATAATGGATATTTTTAATTATTATCATTAACACAAAAAGGATCCTAATATCCCATTAAAACACTGACAATCAACTAAGGTTTACAAATAAAATCATAAATGTTTTTATTTTACTTTTTTTATAAATTCTACCGTAATGATGTATTGCGGCCTGCGGGTTCTCATTTTGGAAACGTTTTATTGGTTTTATTGTTGCGAGAGTTAAGTTTTAGAACTTTTAGATGTAAAGAAATATAATACAAGTTCACATATAAACAAAATTGACCTTGAATGAGCTTCGCTTCAAAAAATGTCAAGTGTTACGCGTCGTTCGTTTAGGAACACAGTCTCACTAAACACAAAGTTTTAATAATAAATTAAACAACTACACCATTTATCTTAACTGAATATTAACTTTTACTGCAGTTTCTTCGTATTGCATCAAAATTTGAACAGTTTTAAAGTTTTAGAGGCTCCGAAATCACTCAAAACTTAATACGTATATAGTTTTTGAACGAAATGTTCAATCAATTTTAAGATCATTCGTTCAATTTTGTACATCCTTACTTACATTAGTATGACGTCACTAACGTAATCGTATCGAGGTCTCGATACTATAACGAAAGTGCTTCGTGCTTCCGACTTTAGTTATGTTCCGTTATCGTATCGACAACTCGATACGTTTACGATACGAAACGTACAAATATTCGTGCTAGGGGTACAGAAACTAATTCATTCAGTACCTACCTACAACGGAGAGAGTAATTAGCTTAATTACATCTTAAGCCTACTGACTAATTCCAGATGTGAGTGCCCAGTATTTAGACACACGGTAAAAATAGAAAACTAAAAATATCAGCCTTCTTGTTCTTGTTATTCTACAAATATGAGATATCCGAAAGAGAATGATTGCGAATTTGTATTTAGAAGTTTGAATTTCGAAGTGATGTTTGGGTACTTTTAATGACGTTAATAGTGTCGTTTGTATTTATTAGAAACGGTCAAATTAGGGTTGTTATGACAAACCTTATATCATACAGCAATATAATCGATGTCTGAATATTTGATACATTGCATATTGGTATATATTTATTTTAACTAACTACCCTTTTGTAACCTCATTTTATTAATGGTTTCTTCTTTTTTTATGCACCTGCCATGTTTCTCTCCACCACCCTTGGTAGAGATTGTCTCAGACATAAAGTCCGCCTTTGTACATTTGTGTTGTATGAACTATAAATAAATGAATAATCTCAATTCGTTTATTTACTACAACAGTTTAATGTACGAGCGTAAATTTTATAAAAAAAACTTATTTTAGCACTTTAGCTACATATAAACAGATCAGGAACAATTTTGAAAAGCAAGGCTTCTATGAACTGTATTAATATTGTTCATGTTAGGTATATAGTAATCATGTTCTTTAATACATATGTACATAAAAAAAAAACTTAAATCCTACCAACTAAACTATTTATACTAAACCTAACTACGTACATAAATATAATACAAAATCACAAAGTACGCTCAGGCGTCAAGTGTTCTTTATAAGAAAAAAAAAATCATGTTCTTCATTACTCAATACACCAAAGCTGTGAAAGTCATACAGTTTCTCTGAAAAATCAAATCAATTTTTGGCAGTCATTGCAATAATTGCGGTCGGAATGTCATAAGTCTTTAAAGGCGTATAGTCCTATAAATATCTGACCGGAGTTAAATTCACACATACTCGTACTGCTGCCAGCGCTTGCATAGAGCCCTGCTGACCTTTAAAACCATTTTCTTTGCGAAACATTGATTGATTTACGTATAATATGTACATTCTGAAGAACACTTAACCAGCATTTTTTTGTGTAAATATATTTCCAAAGAATAAAGCCGTTTGAAAGGAGTAGGGAAAACAAGCGTAAAAATATCATGTTGTTAATTTTTTGGCAAAAGTATATGTCATACAAAAAAATCGTATGTCAATAATGTTATATTTAAATCTATAATAAATATGTATTTTTTTTTTCAAATCTCTTCAACTAGCCGTTACCGAGGAGTAGACTTCAGAAAATCGTTGTTTTATGGCACTGCTCGGGAGCTAGGGCCTTAAGAAACAATAAGATTACTTTTCTTATTAGAAGCGGCAGAGCGGCATCTTTTTACATTTCTAGTTAGATTTAATAATATTCAATGGGCATAAGTAACATGAATGAGTGACGCCTCGAACGTGTGCAGCGGTGTGTTACACGCCGCTAAGTCATTCTATATGTCATATGAAGCTATTCAATCGGAAATTATAGTTTATAATAATTATTAGAATTCATAATGTTTGTGATGTTGAGAAATTAATAAAGAATTTTAATGTCTCCATTACTTTTTGGGAATTTGATTTATGGGTGTCATTTACCTTAAAGTGGTATTAGGAAAGTACAGAATACTCGTTTTAAAAAAATTATGCTGAAGTGTTTTTAATTGCTCGTATATTCTATTATATTCTAGGCTATTATTAAAATACATCTGGCTCTCATCATGAGAGCTATTTTAATTAACATGTTTAACATAATATTATTGTCACATACCTACTTTGACACGACATAAAATTGTGTTTAAAATTAGTAAGTAAGTGCTAATTTGAACAAGACTATTTACGTAGACTAAAACATTTTTATTATTATTGATAGGCGCTTGACTACTATCTCATCTAATTGTAAGCGATGATGTGACCGACGATGGAGCATGGCTGTCTAGAAGTAACCTATGAATTTTTTTTTTTGTTAATAATCATCCAAATGTTTTCCCCTACCCTTGGGCCGAGCAGGAGATAGTGTCTGACTCTTATTGACTAAAAAACCCTCCCCGTTCCTTCTTGACTTTCATACCGGGGCCGAGCTTACCTTTCGGAGCTAACCTTGGCCCCAGTAGGCTTCGACCCAGCCGGGCCCCTTTTTTTTTTTTTATGGTGGGAAAAAATCATGCATTGACATCCCCCGCCCTTGGGCGGAGCGGGAGATAGTGTCAGACTCTTACTGACTAAAAGACCCACCCCGTTCCTTCTAGCCTTCATACCGGGGCTCGAGCGCCCTTTCGGATAACCCTGGCCCCAGTAGGCTTCGACCCGGCTGGGTCCCTGCTGTTGCTGACAACTCCTTGAGGCGCGCGGGAACAGTGCGCGCCGTCGACGACTTGGGCTTGGTCCGGACAGTTACCGGACGGCCGGACAGCGAGCTACCCATTGCTCACTGTCCGCAAGCCCGCGTCTACGGTGGCCGGAAATCGGGATCAGAATCCCGGCGACGGCGGCGGCGATAACGCCGTTGCCTGATGCGTTCGGCCTCCTCCTTTGCGAGCATTACTGCTTCGCAGAAGTCGGCGACCGCCTGCCACTCCTCCTCGCTCCGGACCATGGCCTCAACCAAGGCCCGGCGCGAGAGGTTTCCGCCGCGGGCCCCTGCTGTTGCTGACAACTCCTTGAGGTGCGCGGGAACAGTGCGCGCCGTCGACGACTTGTGAATCTATTCACTCTTGCTTTAAAGCTATCAGGAAACACAGATTGCTTGACGTACACGTATCTCTTAAACTAAAAAAAAAAAAAAACATTAAAGTCACAGAAAAGCGTTTATCATTGGACGCTACAACCGGCGCCGCACCTCACATGTGCAAGTCACCATCCCTCAGGGGCGTTAGTGGAATGGAATTCATCGGCCGTTTACACGATGATAGAAAACGTGGCCTCGACCGAGGTGTTTACCTCGCCAGCGACAATCATATAGGCCACGGCCTTCTGCGTCCCGTAGGAGAGAATGCGATGAAACATAAAGGTTTATGGGGTTTTGTTACAGAAAATGTAACCCATTCTTACAAAGCGTTTTGAGAACACATGCATTATGCGTACAGCTAAGGATTGAAATTCCCTGCCGGAGTCTGTGTTTCCTGATAGGTACAACCTAGGGGTCTTTATGTCGATAGTGATTGTCAAAGGTTCCACAATGCTTAGCATCGACATGTGCTACCGATATACCATTTTTTTTTTTTTTTTTTTTTTTTTATGGTGGGAAAAAATCATGCATTGATATCCCCCGCCCTTGGGCGGAGCGGGAGATAGTGTCAGACTCTTACTGACTAAAAGACCCACCCCGTTCCTTCTAGCCTTCATACCGGGGCTCGAGCGCCCTTTCGGATAACCCTGGCCCCAGTAGGCTTCGACCCGGCTGGGTCCCTGCTGTTGCTGACAACTCCTTGAGGCGCGCGGGAACAGTGCGCGCCGTCGACGACTTGGGCTTGGTCCGGACAGTTACCGGACGGCCGGACAGTGAGCTACCCATTGCTCACCGTCCGCAAGCCCGCGTCTACGTTGGCCGGAAATCGGGATCAGAATCCCGGCGACGGCGGCGGCGATAACGCCGTTGCCTGATGCGTTCGGCCTCCTCCTTTGCGAGCATTACTGCTTCGCAGAAGTCGGCGACCGCCTGCCACTCCTCCTCGCTCCGGACCGCCGATATACCATGGCATCATACCGTTATATTTTTGAGACAATCAGTAGCGTCACCGATTGTCTAATTTCTTAGTCCTAAGGACCTTCTTTGTGATTCTTTGTGACCTTGATGCTGTTTTAAAATGATTACGATTTCAAAATACAATTCGAGAAGACCGTATGAGTCTGAATCAGGTTAGTGCAACAATAATTAGCCTGCCGAGTGAGAGTTTCTAAACTTAAATAATATATTGATAAAGTATAAACGTCAAAAATTTGTAAATTGCTCATTTAATTAAATAATAAAAACACAAATTTCTATGATCTAATTTAGATAGATTAGGTGTTAAAGGAAAGATCTCAGTACTTTGGAAAATAACCGTAAAATTCCGTATACTTTTATTTATCAACATTTCTTGCTACTCATATCATTATCCAACTTAATTTAAAGGTTAAACATTAAAAAAACGTTCATTCAAAGATAAGGCTCGGCCCTAATTTAATAAAAGCGTACAAAGCTGGCGTGTTTGTGTCCAATAATTAGTGAAAAGTACATTGTGCGTCAAGCTTGCATAGTGTGCGTAGTGTGCGTATGCGGCTAGACAAAGTCGGCGTATCGCGAGCTCGGCCGCGGACAGAACTGCGGGTTCTCACGCAAATCGTAAATATACGGAGCAAGATATACATCGGTGGCTGAAATACTAATTGCATTAAATGTTTCGTACACAAATATTGTGCTGAAGGTTGGAAGTAAAAAATTGAAAATTCAGCAGTAGTTTGGTTCCCTCGAAAAGTTCTCTCTCTAGTCTTTAAGATCATACACTGGTCACTCTGTATCCAGTAAAATTCTGTCAAACCTTACGATAATCTTTTAAAACTTTAAACAGCAAATGCCCAATTGGGCAGACATGACCATTTGAATAAAATTTCAGAAACTTATTTTAATTTTGTGTTGTTCTAGTTTCTCAAGCATATGGATAATTTCAATGTGGTTATAACTAGACTTCACACAGACCTCACTCAGTCCCAACACATCCAAACTTAATCTAACTTTGGCAATAATGTAGGAATACATTACCTCTAACATTAAATATGAGTAAAATTTGAATTCAAAATGTTCCTCCGAGCTAGACCATCACGATAACTGGGTCGCATAATTCATATTCGGTCCGAAACTATTATGTTCAGGTCTATATGATTTAATACGGGAAACGAGAATATTTTCAATGCTAGCGTTTGTGGCATAAAAAGCCAACGCTAAAATCTAGAAATTAATTACAGAGTAATAAAACACTGAAAATATTGGGGAAAATAAAATAAATTTAGTCGCGTTCGGACGATAAAAACAGGCATTATAAAGATAAAGAAATAATTGCCCCGAACAGTCGTTAATTGTGCGCCGATCGTAAAAATGCTAAACTCGCAATACCTTGTTAGGGCTTGCCCACGGCAAGGACTGCTTTTGGTTTATACTGTCCGACGTAATTAAGAGTATGCGCTGATTTTAATAAATCAGTCATTTGAACATAACATGTAGTGTGTCTGTGGAAAGTAAAGCTTTGTTTATTTCAGCATTGATGAGAGTAATAGATCTAAATGACAGTATGACTGAATTATTTGAAGATCACTCGCGTGATAGACAGTATATACTGAATATTTAATAACATAAATCTAGGGATCTTACTTTTTTTGTGTTAGGCCTGGTCTTCATTCATGCTTTTATTGCACCTTTTTAATCACTAGTAAGGATTATAATAACAATATTGAATACCATCTTCTGATTTTATCACTATCAACAACTTTCCAATGTCTTAGGCCTGGTGTAGACAAATCATAACAATTCATTGTCTGTGGGTTACGAAACGATTGCGTGACTTCATGGAATACACCATCGTCGTCTATCACAGACCTTATTGCTAGCTCGAGTTGCTTACTTTTTTCAAATTCATATAAAACGTTCCCTGAACGGGTTTCATGAAGTTAAAGCACTGACGATTCAGCTCTTTAATTTGTTCAAAAGTAAATCTAACCTTGAGAAATTGAAGAAAGTTTTCTTGTTTAAAAGATACGAGTAAGTACTTTAAGTTCTTTGTTAGCTAATAAATGTTTCGAAAATTACTTTGGAAACAGTATTCGTTATGAAACTCAAATCTCGCTCGTTGACAGGCTGCTCGATGATTAATGAACCCGCCACAAATAATGATCAAAATGTTAGCTCTCCCTCGATCAACTCGAAATGAAAACATTCAACAGCTGGTAATGCGGTTATTGCGATTTGGCCACAACTGTTTGGTCATCAAAATATGTTGCGCTAACATAGCTCAGTTATTGGTTGTCAAAAATTTTCCAAGAAAAGGCAGCTTATAACAAAGTAAATTTTGTCGTTCGAGTAAGTAAAAACTATGAAATGCCACCACTACGATCTTTACACACTCCTGTTGCTTTGTATAGGTTGAAGCGATTATGTTTTCAAATGATTTAGTTGCTATCTGCAGGTACTAAAAGTAAACATTTAGCGAACACATCATAAACATGAAATATGTGGCCAGTTTTCACTCAATATAAAAAGTTGTAATCAGATTACACTTAGTGAAACTAATACAGCGACAACCCTTGTAAAGCAAATATAGTGTGTTATATACCCCTACAAACAAGTAATGAAATTATAAGGGTGATCTAATATTATTGAGGTTTCACCACACATTAGCGTTGCGAGGGAGAGGGGCCGATGCATGCTCATCGGTTGTAATGTGATCATCATTCGTTCGGTTTATTGCAGTTAGAGTAAATAATAGGGCTAGGTGTAATTATAGTTTGTTTGTGCTATAGGGGCTTTAATTTTGTAGTAAATATTTATTAGGCGGTAGTAATGTTTGAATTTATGATACCAAATTAAAATCCAAACTTCTATTTTTTTTCCTTCTTATCAATAATAAGAAATGGGTGGCATTTGTCAATTTACCCAAAAAATCGGAAGTTCTTTATTGGACCAAACCGGAACTAATTTCACGCATACCTCAGTCACTTTCAGTCTCAAATGACATAAAAGTTTTAATCTATCCTCACTCTCATTTAAGTATTCCTTCATTCGCATTCTTTCGAACATTATGGCCATTCTAAGTCCTCCAATTCCCCTCGCTCGTGCCTCCATTCCTATTTCATTCGCCATAAACCGGTCCACGACGTGCTGCATCTCCCACTAAACTTTTACGTGTAAGCATTTACGAACTGCACACGGAAACCTTCGGGGTAGCGGCTGAATATTTTATATGACGGTGTGTTAGGTTAGCTGCGCACAGATGTACGAGAGTTGGGAGCTTCGGTGATTGAGAAACTTTGCAGTGTTTGTAAACTTTAATGTGAAGATTTGATAGCTTGAAAATACAAATATACAGAATTATAATGTAACTAGATAAAGTACGTCTAAATTAAAATGTTACTGTGAAATAGCTATCGAGCTGTGTAAGTGATAATAATGACTGATAATCATAGCACAGGAATTTCTCCTAATTCAAGCCCGGTTACACTTTAGGTGTTCTTTTTTTTTAACGGCGTGTCACTCATAGAATTACTCTTATATCGTGGAAAAAATATCTTCTGCTCCCTCCTTGTGTCGTATTCCTCGATACGTTGGATCGTGACCTCCCTGCTCCACTTTAACTTTTATGATATTCCTCCATCTGTTTCTGTCTCTGGCAGTGGGAAAGGCAATGTATACCGCAAAGTGAAGAGCGGTGCTGGTCGGACCAATGTATTGGGCTGCCTCCGCGAGACCTTTTCCCATTTCCCATCCATTTTACCGGTCACAATAAGCCTTTCGAGGTGAGAAAATACAATGCACCAAATATAACTCAAATACATAGGATACCTAGACCTTAAATACAATACAAATGCTGTACAAATATACTTAAGTTCGTGCAGGAGTCAAACAATATTATATAGACTAACCTCTCATTTAATGTTTTCAAACATTAAGTAGTTAAGTTTTCTCAAAATATTTTGTTCTATTCCATCATGTTCAATACTGTACTGTACTCTATTGACGAAACGACGTAATTTCGTATGTCAAACTTTTGTTAATAACGTAATCTTCCCACGCAATGCTCCTACGCAAAGTAAACGATTAGCTTTTCAAGTTTGTATGCGAAGATGAAAATGTTATTTTTGTTTTTCTGTTTTTTTTTTTTATAAAACTGATAAGAGGTTCGACTTCAGTAAATATTTAAAGAGTTGAGAAATATTTTATTGTTAAAAACTGAGGAAAACACACAATTTTCCACATTGAATTCAAACTCGATTACTATCTAGTTTCCATTATAAATCCAAGGTATAAATTAAATTACGGGTATTTTTAAAACATATTACTTACTGAGAGTTTTCTGTGTTAAATTAAACTCTTATAATATTATTACTAGAAATTTTCTCCTAAACTTATTTTTTTTAAATATTTACATGCATTAACTGTTTCATAAAAAGTTAATCTACGTACATAGACATAACATTAAACACAACTGTATTTCTGAAAGTTTTCAGGTGCTCATCCAGTTGCCCTTTGCGTTCCAGTGTCGTGGTGACTTTTGAACAATTCCACATTTCGCTACTATTTTTGTATTAAATTGTTATCTACGATTACCAATATTGACCTTCAAACTTTCATCTATCTTCACCTTAATGTAGGTAGCTGCTGCATTTAGTTAGTTATTTCTTCCCTAGCATCGTATCTCGCGTGTGAATGTTTCGCGCAGTTTTGTCCCGTGGGTCGGCTAACTGTTCTAGTTGGGTGGCCTAACGTCTGACATTTTGTTGGTTGCCAGTGTGCTGTCGTTTTGTTTGCCATGAGATGAGAATTAGGTCAGTGTGTGATCTGGACTGTGTTGGACTAGTTTACAATTTTCAATTAAAAATCTATAACACTGTAATAATAGGAATACGTTCCTTTGTAAATTATGTGAATTCTATGAAAGTATATAGTGCAACGCAATATTGAGCAATAGCAAGCAGATTTTGTTCAACGTAATCTGCCAAGCCTTCCCGACTACATCGTCAGAGTCGACTTAAATCTAGCCGGATGTATAATATGTATATCAGAACTACTTACACTTAATTACGCGTCCTATTTCTTTTTTGGCCATTTATTTAAGAAGACTCGCGTCCTCGTTTCGTGTTTTGTGACTCTCAAGTGGATTCATTGAATTGCAATTTGGCTCCATAAAACCCCCAATTACACTATTATGTTACACGTGGGACTTAAACCAAGGAAATTCTTAGTTTAAATTTAATGTACCGTTTTATGGCCAGTAGGTAAGTTAATCTGTAGGAATCTGTTACATATATTATTTCTCAAAATCTCTACAATTTCTAAGTCATCGCCACTTCTTGATGTAATCTTGATTTTCAGTGACGGCTTAAACAATCAACTCTAATGAAACCTGAAGCAGCTGAGCGACAATAGAAGCGTCAATTAATTTATAGAACTTCTACAATAATTGTCGACTTGTTGAGCCAGTTGTAGAGACTGTGCCTCATTAAATTAATTGTGATTTAAACCTCTTTGTTCTAGCACAATGGCAGCACTATAGGGTTGGTTCGCATTTGTTCACACGAAAATAATACCAAACTGATAGTTTGAATTTAGTTGTGTGAGACACTAATAAAACTTTTTATTCTTTCTTTTCAAAATAGAGGTAGATATTATAACTACTATTAATATCGAGCAAAAAACGTCAAAAATAAATCAAGTTTGTCACTCCATCTTTATTCAATCGAGGCAATACATATTTGACTAGGACCTAGAGTAATTATTGGAGATTTTTTAAGAGCTCCTAAATTCCCTATATTTTGCTTCTTTTGAGTACGGAATCTTAAAAACAATTAAAAACCTGTATCAATTACTATTTTTTAAACATTTCTCGAAAGAAAAACATGCCAATTCAACGTAAGAAATCGCCACATACCTACAAACACGAGTACCTACATATGTACTATTTACTATAGCTTGGAAATGGGTTCTTACAATTTGTATATCTACTCAAACATGTGAACATAACCTAACAATCAGCAAGTTAATAGATATATCATGGGCTGGTCTTGCAGACCTTACAGAGTCGTTTCCATACAAACAAACAAATAAATCCCAATCACCACAATTTAATTTATACCTTCTTCAAGGCAAACAGTTTGACGTCCACACATGTACATCAGCAAGGGGGACGGATACCGGAGTCACAACATGGCTTATTTGTGGCATCGGCAGGATGCGTGCCGTCACGCGAACAAACACTGCATTAACATTCTCCACATCTATTGGGACGTTTGGTATTTTAATATAATTCTAATTCTGAACCAGATCTTTGCTGATGTCCTTGAACGGCATAGTTACTTGTTGTGAGCAAAGTTCTTGGGTACACAATTAACTGTACAACAAAGTTGATCATCAAGTCAATTATTTTTGTTAGCTGTTGCTGTGTCGTGAAGCTTAGGATGGCTATTGGAAACTGGTCAAAGCTTTCAAAAATCTTTAATTAAGTGAATTCATTCATTCTAGATTCTAGCGAATATTTTGCACTATAGTATGAGAAAGTCTTGTACTATAGTTTACATTATTTTCTTACTGTTTAATAGATTAAAACTTTCTGAATTTTCTGAACCGGAACTATTTAAGTATAAAAAAACTTTTAAATTTAAGTAGGTTATGAGCTCCTATCATCCTTTTAAAATAATTTAGATTATAGTTACCGTTTGAAAGCTTTTCTATTGTTTAATATTGATTCATGAGAGCGGGTAATTAGTAAATGTAGCCGGTGGTTATCTGGGAATGTTATACAATGAAAGCTTAGAAAGGTACTCAGAGTTTTTTGTAACTATGACACAATCACCACAACTTACAGGTATTTGTTTAATGGATTATAAGAAAATATTACGGTAAAACAGTTGACAAACGATACGATTTAAATGAGTTGTATATAAAATCGTATGCAGCAGTCTCAATAAGTTAATTGACGATTCGTATAATATTGAATAGCGATTTGTATTTTATAAGATACAAATCAGTGTAACAAAAAATTGTCAGGTCATGATTGTAAGGTCTGAATTATCTGGAATATCGCTACCATGAACAAGGTTTAATAAAAGGTAAAATATTTCAATTCATTCTAACGTAGAGTTGCATTTAATGACATATAAATTACGCGTCTGCATTTACTACATCTTTAATAGTCTGCTAACTGCGCGTTACCATTCAGATGTGGAATGAATAAGAGCGGTAATGCTCGGTAACGTGCGGTAATATGCGGTAATACTTGGTAACGCGCGGTAATGTGCCGTAATGTTGCGGTAAAAGATACAAGTAGTAGTAGGCTATAGCGATATGATTATGTGACAAGAATATGTCGAAGGTCCACTCAAAAACTTGATTACGAGCAGAAGGAAAGAGGTGGAAACGTGGAGAGGATGGCTTAGTTGGCAGTTGTCTAGACTTCATATTGCACCCCGATACAGTAAAAATATACATAGGTAGCCACACTACACACTACACTACATAGGTAGGTAGCGTTTATAACATACGCTAACTTGGCCGGTGGTCAACTTTTAGAAATTCTAAAGTTACGGAAAGTTAAAGTGACTATTCGTGTTAATTATTTTTAACATTAATTAGGCTTTGTAAAAGTTGCCCTGTGACCACCTGACAATAAAGTACAAGACATTTTTTTTATCTATCAGAGATGACATATACACTGTGTTGTACAGTTCACTTTCCAACCTCGCAAATTGAAAGCACTATTTTCGCAAACGACTTCATATAGAGTGGTCCTTCTTTACTTCGTCTTGCTCCATAACTGCATTCATAATGTGGAATGCGGTTATATCGAGCTGTAATCAAGTCTAAATATTGAAAAGCCATTGTGTTGAGTTATTATCGGTGAATGTTCTATAGCAAACGGCCTTTCGAGGCTGTCAACACTTCGAATCAGTATCAGTAATCATAGTAGCATTCCACAGTAAATATGGGGTTATATTCGTAAGTTGTACAATGTGGTAGCGATAATTTTCGCGAACAATTTTACCAATTAGGACACGGATTGAATTTTATAATATAAACTGTATATTTCCTGCAACATCACATTTTATACATTTTAATTTTATCCATTGCTGAACCAATTGGATTTTGACTTTAAAATACATAACGATGTGAAGATAAGTTGAAATGTTTACTTAGGTACCTATATTTATGTGTACAGTATATACTATATAGGTATTATAGAAGTTTTGAGAGCTCGGGTAGCTCTCGAAACCTCTCAGTAATAGATACTGAGTAGTAGGTACGTTTTAGGTCTCAATACGCAAATTAAAATTTTAAATTTATGAAAACGTAGCATCTAATGAAGTTTCCATGTTGTTCCAGAGCAAGGAGCTAAGCGGGAGCGACTGCGGCATGGGCGTGCGCGCGCCTGACACACTGCCCGGCCTCACGCACCACTACTGTAGTGACAGGTAAGGCAAACAGCACCTCACTCTACCTTAGCATAGTATGAAAGGTAGTACCGATAAGCTTCTGTCTGTCTATATTAGTCCTCAAATCTCGAGAACCACGAAACGGATATGCAAGCTATATCAGCGTCATAGTGTGCTATTTTTGTGTTATAGTCTGTTGTTTTAGGATTCTTTTTTTAATTAAATGTGCTAGGATAACAACAGCAGGCACAAACATTGTACCGAAATAAATTAGGCCGTGTCGCTAGTTTACAATATTAGATAGGCCTAGCAAAGTAGATTTCAATTATCATGCTAAATACGTTTCACTTAAAAAATTGTGGAGGTGAGAAGTGAGATATTATATAGCCATCGTTCAACTACGTGCGGCTTTGGTTAGCCATCAGGAGTAGAAACACTCGAATTTTATTATTGCTTATTAGGCCAAAGACAGGAATATAGCAAATAAAAAATCAGGTTACTACAGCGTCAGGTAGTCATTATGAATCTTGCTATAAGTGACAATACGCTTCGTAAAATGTGTAGTAAAATCTAAAATTAAACTCGCAGTTGCTACGAAGCACCTCCGATTTTCGATAGTATGACCTAAATTGCTTTGCAGTAACACATTTTGTAGTAGCTGTCTATGCTACACGGGCTACTGCGTCGTTCATGCAGTGCAATGTCTTTCAATATTCTATGAACCCGTATGCAGCGCGCTGTAAAAAGTTCCGGTTAAGTAGTTTCAACTTGTAGAACGGCCAAAGCAAGTTTCCTTCTTGTAAAAGACAAGTGGACAATGTTCATTCAGTCTGAACAATATGACAGACTAGACAAAGCATCTGTTACTATAAACGCTAGTGACAAGATGATCAATAGAGTAGGCACCGTACCTTAGAAAGGGGTTACCGCTGTCCAAACCTATCATAGCTAAAACATAACGCTTTCTGCTATACTTGACAGGTCTCCAGCGAAATGCAACATAATGGGTGTGTCAAAGTTAATGAACGAGCCGAGCCCGAGCAGCTCCGAAGAGTCAAACTCGCCGACGGAGATCAACTGCTACCGGCGCCTGGGAGAAAGGCCTCCGCTGATGAAGCGCCTGGCCATGGGGCTGAGCGGGGCGCTGCTGCAGCCCTCGGATGACGACTCCACGCCGCTGGTAGCAGATACACCCACCACGTAAGTGTCGACAGAGTTGCAATTATATGTTTTTTGTGACGAGTGGTATGCCATTACTTATATTACCTATATAGTTTTTTTTTTTGCACATTTTCAATCTTTCGTCCTGCAGTGGGACAGTAGTTAGCTGGTATCCTTTATTTTGTCTACCATACTCTTTAGGTGTTAGTCATATATTATATGCATGGGTTTGGGGTATTCCTCTTACTCGTAGATCTAATACCACCAGTCCTTGTGCTTGACTGCAGCGTTTCAAATTCCCAACTGGATATAGTGCTATGTGATGATACCACTGTCGCGGATGATGCTATTTACATGGCCATCTGTGGACTCAAATAATTTAAGACAGTTCGTAGTTGCGAACAGTAAAATAAGAAGCTTTTCTAATAACATTGGATAATTTTATAGTATTTCCTTTTAGCATTTACCTACAGCACACATTTGTCCTCTTCCAGCCCCACAAACCTGCCTCTGTGCATGAACGGGGGCTACATCAACGAGGCGTCGGAGGCGGAGGCGCGCACGCGGGAGTCCAACCGCGAGCCTCCTGCCGTGCCCGCCGCGCCCCGGAGGACCGAGCATCTCATGCACTCCGACCTCGACGTGGACTTCCGGAGGTGCAACAATATGAAGAATAGGTGCGTAGGCTAACATAACCACATATTAAAAAGACGATAAGCAATCGACATTCTGCATCTGCAAGTTATATAAAAATCAGACTGAAATACATGCCGGAATATACTTAGGTCCCTTCATAAGTTTCTGGCAGAAATTGCTAGTTGATCACTCATGAAGAATTGCAGAATCTATGAAGAAATTTTGTTTATTTTGAACTCCTATCCAGGGTCTAATTATCACGATGGTTATGGAGATATTTTTTTCCAACTCGCATTATAAAATCTTCAATCTACTCAAATAAAGATAAAAACTTTTAAGATTTTAATAAATTTACGAAACGGGCTTTGTTAAACTACAGCAACGTAAATTCCCAATTGACACCTTGAGGCCAGAACTTTCAAAGTTGCACAAAAGGCTTTATAAAATCTATTCCACGGATTTAAAATATCCCGTAAGAAGAGCACGGAACTGGGTCCATTCTATTTACTTTTTGCTTTGAAAAAAGTTCAGTTCTATATTAAATTACCGCGATGATAGCGGCTTAATGGAAACTGGGTCAGGAATTCGCGAGTTTTCATTCTTGTCTCCAACAATATTTTATTTTAATTCTTTTAAGGTTTTAAGAGCAAATGATGTCAGAACTTTTGTTGAATGAAAATTATGCTCGCGTATTTGAGAAAGAGCTTTACGAGTATTTGAAGGTTTTTTTACTGATCGTGCTGGGAGATCGAAACGTTTTTTTTTTTTATATTCAAATAGATCCTAAATTATTATTGGTTAATTGTCTTCTTTCTATGTAAATGAAATAATCTAGTAGGTGAAAGTTAAAGCTATGACTTACTGAGTACTTCGAAAAGATGTCACTGGGTGCAATGGTCTATCTCATTTCGTTCAGTTCATTTAAAGGTTTTCTGTAGAAATTGCCCTGTACGATAGTATCGCCCGTTGCACACTTGTTTTTATAAATGTTTATCCTTTGTTTTGTTGAAATTTTGAAGTTAAAGTGTGCAAATCCGACTCGCACTTGGATAGCTTTTTTACCTTCTTATTTCTATTTCTCTAATGTTTCTTGAACTGTCTCTACTTCTAACCCAAACATATCGCTATCTGTTCCCAGTGAGTCAGCAGCGTGCAGCCGCACGACGTCATCGTCGTCGGGCGCGTCGTCGTGCGGCGGCGTGCCCGCCAACAACAACGTGCCGCGCGCCGAGCCCGAGCTACGGCAGGCGCCGTGGTTCCAACATGGGATACCTAGAGAGGTAACGATTTACGTAACAGTTTTGCAGGTGGTCACTTCTCCAAGATCAGCGTCAGTTTGGCAGTATTGATGAAAAATAATTCATAGTCATAGTGGAAACGAGGCGATTTGCTGGAATACCAGATAATCTGAAATCTCTAAAGCGTTTCTACTAGTGAATACAATAGTGTTACTTGCTAAATGTTATCAGCAGGAGCTTTTTCATTGCCTAAAGATCATATAATACTCATTAAATATTCTAATTTTAAATCTTTGACTGAGATGTATAATTCGATTATTCAGATACCATTAGCACACATATAGGACTTCCAATAACAAAAGAAGACTTGTGGGATGAAAATTTACGTGTTGCACTCGAGTGCAAAGATTTTTCACCTCGTGCTCTTTTGATTCTCTCGCTAACGCTCAGGATTCTAATTTTTGAATCACTCGCTGCGCTCGTGAGTCAATTTTATAATCCTTCCCTTGCTCGGTCATCAAAATTGAGCACGCGGTTAAAAATCGACTTTGCACTCTTGTATAAGAAATAACTAGTTTCGTTTCACAAACGTTTAAATCAAAATCTAGTAACATCTTAAAAAAAAAATGGTAATGACCGTCTTTTTCCTCACCTCACCTAATATTGAATAATTTACATCCACATTCCAGATAGCACTAGAAGTGCTGAGCTCTCAGCCGGTGGGCGCGTTCCTGGTGCGCGGCAGCACGACGCAGGCGGGATGCTTCGCGCTGTCCGTGCGCGTGCCGCGGGACTTCACGCCCGCCGGCATCGCGCACTACCTCATACTGCGCACACCCAAGGGGTACAAGATAAAGGTCAGTATGCTACTGCGTCCAATATCTCTAAATTTTTAAGAAAAAAAAACTTATTAACTATCTGCTCTATATTTTTATTTAATGACTAGGCAACCAAATTAATGATTCGGGAAAATTTGCTGTACTTATCAAAAATCGCCTTATCAAAAATCTTTGAGAACTGTGAGGCAGCTACACCATTAGAAAAAGGAAACTGGATCTCGATATAATGTCGTTAATATTCGCGTGCCGCGCTATGCGTCCGCGCTTCGACCGCATGACAGGCCGTGGTGATCGAGGCCGTGGACAACTTCGCCACAGTGACAGTGATGAGGAGAACAGCAAGAAGCGCCAAGGCGTAGGGCAACAGCTAGGCGGAAAGTAGTATCGTCGAACAAGGTGCCAATATTCGACGACGGCAGTGCGTGAAGCCAAAGACCTGACTCCCAATTTCCCACTGCTAGCAGGCGCGCCCATTTTCAGCGGAAAGATGACCATTGCTGGACATAGACAGAGTATGTATTTAGGTACGCGGTTGGTACTCCGGGGTACCAAACCTTTTGGTAATTTCGACCATTTATTTTGTTAGCAATGTGCCCTGCCCACTGCCACTTAAGTTTGGTGATTCTTCGGCCTATGTCTACATAAATCTTCTATTTCCCTAATAATGAGAAACTAGAATTTGTTAATAAAACAGTTTTCTTACGCTTGACTCTAGGCTACAATGGGGTCCTCACTTAACATCTCTTGCAGGACGGCTTAGCTCGGCTGCATATGCTGTTAGAAAAATCCGCCAATTTACGGATGTTGATACTGCTAGGCTACTCTATTTTAGTTATTTCCATAGTATCATGTCATACGGTATCTTACTGTGGGGACGGGCTGCAGACATCGAATCAATATTTATACTACAGAAAAGAGCCATCAGAGCTATTTACAATCTCCGCCGGTGCGATTCTCTAAGGGAACTGTTTAAGGATATTAACATCATGACGGTGCCTTGTCAATATATATATATGAAAACATCATATACGTTAGAAAAAATCTTTATCTTTTTAGCAAAAGAGGCGATAGACATAACTATGTTACAAGACATAGGGACTAATTAGTTCAACCAGGCTTCAGATTGGCTAAAGTGGCTTCTTCTTTCATGGGGTACTGTTTAAAATGCTATAATAAAATACCTCTCCAAATATTAGAACTCAATAAAACGAAATTTAAATCTTGTATTAAACGCACACTATGCAGGCAAGCATATTATAAGTTGGAGGATTATATTCAAGATAAAAATGCTTGGCTCAATGCTGGTCCAGCTTCACTGCCACTTGGGTGTATTGATTAGTTTGGAAACCATTATTTTTATTATTATTTTTGTAATTTGAAAACATAGTTAGACTGGCCTGTTGGTCTAGTGGTTAGAGGCCCTGACTGCTATGCCGCAGGTCGTGGGTTCGATTCCCACCCAGGACAAATGTTTGTTTGATGAGCACGATCATTTGTTCTGTGTCTGGGTGTAATTTATCTATAATATGTATGTATTTAGAAATATATAAGTATGTTTATCAGTTGTGTAGTACTCATAACACAAGCTCTGCTTAGCTTGAGACTAGACGGCGTTGTGTGATAGTTGTGGAATATTATTATTATTTATTATTATTTTTATAGTTGAAGCTTGTGATCATTTATTACTTTTGTTCTTGGAAACCATAGCTAATAAGTGCTGCTACATTAAACAATTAATGTAGCAGCACTTTTTTTTTCCAATTTGTAAATGTGAAGTACCATGGAGCATTTTTATTGGGTTACATCTTTTATTTTTGATATTTGAGCATGGCAGTTGAGAGTTTGTCATGCTCACTCTAATGTCTCGCTGTTGGTGGCACGTGTTATTGGGTCATTCGGTTCCCTTACAAATGGTTGAGCTGAGTGGGGCTGATGCACGTGTCATGCTCGTGAACGGGTGCCGTCAGTTGAGACTGGTCATCTCTTAGCTGCCAGTGGCTTAATTCAGTTTGTATCTTTTAATTATTATTATTTTTTATTTTTATTTTATTATCTACATTGTGCTTACACAATAGAAGCAACATGAAAATTTGTAACCAAGCATTATATGTAACACATAATATGATTTAAAAGAGTGTCCATGGAATTTCTTGCACGTTCTTCTCCATAGAGACCTACTCTTTGGAACGTGCAATTTAGCTTCACTTTTCTTGGACTGACCGACATTTGACTATTCAAAAGTGCCTGCAAATGGTATATTTGAAATAAATGATTTTGAATGGTTTTCAGTCTTTTAATGACGCCAATTCTGAGCGACCACGTTCATTTCAGTTGTACCTATAGTGTAAAATTAAAACAAAAATGTTACGACTGAAAGGGTGCTGATGTATTCTATGTATGTTTTAGTAGTGTTAGCATTATAGGTTGATCAGCTGGGTATTTTGCTGATACATTCATTTAGTTGTTGACTGGATTTAATTTTTCTGTTTTATTTTTTTGTGTAGTGTTTTCTATTTTTGGCTTTCAAAACTCAGCGAAAAAATGTGTTCTTCCAGGGTTTCACAAAGGAATTCACGTCTCTGTGCGCGCTGGTGACGCACCACAGTGTGATGCCGGAGCTGCTGCCGGTGCCGCTGCGGCTGGCGCGGGCGGCGCGCGCGGCCGGCGCGCGGCGCGACCACGCCGAGCTGGACGCGCTGCTGCCGCACGCGCACGCGCCGCACCTGGCGCCGCACCTCGCGCCGCACCACGCGCCGCACACGCACCACGCGCACGACAACCAGCGCCACACGCCGCACCACAACCCCAACCACCCGCAGCACCAGCACCACTTCCTCGCGCAACTTGATGTTTAGGACGCTTCCACCTATAAACACTGTGTCTAATAGTTTTGTGTCATTCTAACGGACCATACTTCGTAAAATGCAACAGTTTCAACTCATCAAGCTCTAAATAATTAATGACATAATTATTTGTTTGTCATTTTCCTTTTGGTGAACGATTCTTGAAAAAGAATTTGAATGAAGAGAAAGATCATCACATTTATTATATCTCTATTATATATTACCCTATGAGAATGAGCCATTATTTGATCATCGATCATATGCACGGAGTTCGATCCGTTAAGATATCAAAAACTAATATAGATACGGTAACTATTAACCGAAAACATGCAAGATTTTATCATAATAGACGAATACTGTATCATTCTGTAAATCTTCATTTTCGATCTCGCTTTAAACTCCACAGTGACATTAACAATATGAGTGGATACTGTTGAAGTTTTTATAGATTAACAAAATATATTGTATGATTTTTTTGCACATTATGTGCCTGATTTCTAGGAGAATTCTGTTTTATGCGTTGGACTGGAAGCTTACTGGAATATTAAATTGAGAAAATGGTTTCAAGATTGCTATAATACATGCGAACACAATTAAACTTAAGCTTTATGAATTGATTCTATAAAACACATTTAATATGATCGAAAATGTGTCTGGGCGAAAATCTGAAAAGATAAAAGTACAGAAAGTTAATCGTTTATAGATTTAATACCGAAATCACTATTTCTCACTTAGTAAAACATTACAATAATAGCATCTTTGCATTAAAAATACCTATTCACTGTTATATAAAACATAAATAATCAAAAATAATAAGATTTCTATATCATTGAGTAAAGCAGAATATCTAAAATAGTCATGTTTAAGGAGTCATTAAATTATTGTATGTTGTCTAGTATCTGTTGGTAAGTTCTTTATTGTAAGAATAATGTGATAAATATCATACTTAGGGTGTGTACGCAAATGTAAAAAAAATATATTTGTAAAAATAAAAATGTGTATATGGATTGTAATTATTAGAAGATTCGTGTCATAATCATAGTTTGTACGATAGTTATACAGAAGGGAATGGCGCATGGCTTGAGTTCAGCAACGACAGCAGCATTCTGTTTAGACGACGTGGTGAGGAATGTTAATATTCTGAGCTGTCAAACAGTTTACGAAAGCCAGGCTTTACTAAGAATAATTTTAACTAAACCTGGCTTTCTTAGGATCATTGTTGTACTACATCAGTTAAAATTGTTACCTACTAAAGTAATTTTTCAATTTGATGACTTTGGATGTACCTGATTTTTGACAGTTTAACCTAATAAGTTAACTTAAGACTACTTTATCTTAATAGTGCATTTTGATGCTTGTGGATATATGTCCACATGTATTAAATAACGATTTCAACACTTACTCGAAGAAATACACACACATAACTTATTCGTACATGGTAAAAAATATTTAGAGAAAAGGCTTACGGTTTTTCTTTTATGCTCCTTGGTTGGGGGTTGCCGCGCCCATAGTGGAGGCTGCTGCGCAACCAGCTTGATACAACAAATGAATAAATTGTAACGGGATTTGGCCGCTGCACTTTTTTGCACTAGTGCGAAATACACTACATTACATGTTTAAAAGCAGTGACGTTGTCGTGTCGTTATCGAGCGGGTTTTTGAGTAAGTGTGGTTAAAAGAATATTTCTTCATCGTCGACCATAAAGAATGTTGGTGTCGTTGAGTTTCAGATGGTTTGCGCTTAAATTGTTTTATCTGAAGTTGTGTAGGTATGGTCTAGTCTATGAGATGTACAGTGATGTGTGCGCACGGTTTGTTTACGAATGATAACACACATTATAATAATTAGTTAGTTAGATTGCCTAACGTGTTACAATATAGTCTGCTGTTGTTGAAATGAGTGCCCCAAATCTTTAAATTCAGGATGGCCAGGTCAGATGTGATAAAAATAAAGATATTTATTGTATGAAATGAAAATTGCCACATTATTGTTTAATATTTTTCATATTTATTTTATTCAGGCTTTGCAAGTTTGTATGGGCATCATGATCTACCAAATCTTTAACCGGTTTACTGGATAAAAATGCTTTGGTTTTCTGGTGCCTATAGTGTTTATGATTGATCACAAACGATTGTTATCTCCTTTCAGATGAATCTCACGAATTAATTCGAGATCTGTCTGATAAATCCTACGAGTTTGGGTGTCAAAAAATATATATTCTAGTTTATACAAATTTGGTCGTTTCTAAATTCGCTTCGAATCTAGAGAACACAATTCGTAAATTTAATACATTGTTTATGGTCTAAGAGACTATTTAAAATAAAATCGCAATTATTTATACGAAAATATATCAAACAGCAACAAGAGCAGCTGACCTCAAATCGAAATGGCAACAAAAAATATTCAATACATCGGAGTTGGTCACTCTATACTCAATTATGTGCATTATATTTTAGCGCACAATAATCTCTACTATCTTACAGAGCTTTGTTTACTGCTTTTACAATGCTCGTACTGTATTATGCAGCGCCTGAGTGTCATATATAGGTGAGCAGTGATACCGCGCTTAAAAAATGTATTCAAAGGAGGTTGTCTATTTCAATAAGGACGTTTGCCAAAAAAAATTTCTACACTATACTTAATGACCTCATGCTGAATGGATTTACTCCAAGAAATTAAGTGTAAAGGCAAATATATACCGTTGCCCAAGAAAAGTATATTATATAATTGGTTACCATTGATTGCTAAAACGTAACTGTGAGTGTCAACTGTACTAGATCGTCTAGATTTGTATATGTATCCTAACATGCCCTATTATTCATAACGTTGTAGAATGAATACCTTGATCAAGTACAACTCGTATCAACAACAGCCAGTCTATTGCAATAATTTAAGAGTTGACATCAGAGCGGCCGCGACGGTGTCGCCCCCGCGGTGTATATTGTAAACAAGTTGCCTTTTAGCGAGTACCTACACTACGGCTTCGCGTTTATGAAGTACAGACACACAGACATACTAGAGTAACAATTTGAAGAAATTTAATTCAAAGAATAAATTCATGAATAATTTCATACGAATATTTTTTTACAGTTGGATCTAGTCATTAAAAAATGTTGCTAATTGATGCTGCATATTGTCGAACTATGACCAACTATGAACTACGAAATGTGCAATACATTCTGTTAAGGCTACGTACAGCATTTTTTTTCATATGTTACATAATTTGGTACCACAGTACTTTCATCTCCTGAAAGATCAGCACACTACAAGTAATTTAGTTTATTTAAATTGATATATCTGATTGTCGTCTGTGTGCCTATCTATCATACAAAATGTTGATTGTTATACACTGCCTTAGTACGAGCCGTTTGTATAAACATAACGATATCAGTAGCTTAGTCTGTTGATGTTTTACTGTAACTTGCCATCTCATCAATAGTTATATTGTAGGCGTTAGAACTCCAGAGTTTTTTTGATATGGTAACACTGGCAATACTCATTACTATTCACTGTATCTTATTTATCGTCTTCTTCACTTTTGTTACGTATTGCATGTTAGAAACTTGGATAAACGTTAGTAGCTTTAAAACTGGTTCAGCGGTTTTTTTTTTTGGTACATTATAGGGATTTATTTTTATTTATTATTATTTATTTAGTACAGCAATTGCCATTAATACTAAAACACGTTAATCCTTTCACTCTGTCTTCTCACAGAATCGCAAACTTTCTAATAATATCGTCTTCCATTCATCAGCAAACAAATCTAATCCAGGGTAGGCCTCCACGAGCGCGTTGAGCGTCGTTAGCATACGCGGTATAGGGGAAGTGGATCGAGCTACAGTGCGACAAAATGGGACATTAAATAATAAATGTTTCCTAGAGCGAGAGTAGTTATTTGGAACAAATAATTGACACAACTTCGCATGTAAGTCGGACGCATCAGTGTAACCATTAATAATTTTACAGGCTGTTGTAATTTGGTCAACAGCTCGCCTAACCTTTAATGAATTGAAATTTAGGCATCCTAATAAAAACATAGTAGGATACATATATGGATAGTATCCAAATAATCGTTTATATAGGTACCTGAGAAAAGCTTTTTGAACTTTCTCCAGTATGAGTGTATATGTAACTTCATGAGGATTCCATACACAAGCGCTGGTTTCAAGTTTGCACCGAACTAAGGCATTATACAGAAGCTTTATAACTGCTTGGTTTTTAAAACCTTGAGAGTTGCGTAAAACAAATCCTAAACGTCTAAATGATTCTTTAGCCAGGCTTATTATGTGCGAGTGGAAAGTTAGTTTGGTGTCAAATTGGACACCGAGGTCTTTCACTGTAGAGACTCTAGTTATAAGACCGTTGTTCATACTGTAGTCGTACTGTATAGGATTGCGCATGCGGCCAAAGCTCATTATTTGGCATTTGGAGATATTAAATTCCATCTTGTTAGTGGTGGCCCATTCACTCAGGGCATCTATATCATGCTGCAGAGCTACACAGTCCGATACAGAGTTAACGTTAGCAAAAATCTTTAGATCGTCGGCATAAAGTAAACATTTTGCATGTTTTATTATTTGTGGGAGATCATTTATCATAATTAAAAATAGCAAGGGACCTAAAATGGAACCCTGACTCACGCCTGAACGAGTGTGATAAGTGTGTGAGTTGTATGAGCCAAGACGAACGAATTGCTGGCGGTCCCGAAGATAATCAGAAATAAAAAGAAGAAGACTGGGTGAAAATCCTATGGCACTTAATTTAATTAGGGATAACTACATTGCAACATTAACTGAAGTAATTAAATAAAAAGAACTACCTATTAACCTATGAATATTTCGAGATACCTAGCTAATGTTTACCCTCGTGTCTAACCTTACTTATATAACCTTAATATATATGATATTAAATCTATGAAAGAAAATATGTATCTAATCTATGCAAAATATGATTTATTATTCTAAATTTTCGTCAGAGAAACAAATTAAATGATAAGGTATACTTGTTTTAAAATAGGTCATCATTTTCACTCAATTTTAATTCACAATGTTTATTAACATTTTAATAGTGTTAAGTTTTAAGGCTTATTTTAGTTCGTACGAGAGTCGTATTCCGGGCTCGAAAGAAACCCATTTGGTGAAACGAGAGAAAGTGAAACTTCCAAGCTTGAAATATTGACTCTGTAAAACTCGAATAATGCCTACAAAATACTGGAATTTATCTTATTCATCGCAAACAAAGTTTAATTTGTTAGAAAAATATTGATAGCAATGTTTTTTTACTCTAATCTTTTCTAGATCACTATGTATTTCACTCTTTATAGTTCTGACACCAGACGTCGCCTGTGAGCTAAGCGTCAGTTTTGTACCTAATAAGCGAATTTTATCCACCTTTACAAAATAATGTAGTTAACTACATCAGTGAAACTAATAATTTATTTACGTATAAATAAAATAAATATCAAGAATATTACACGAAGTCGTTTTATTTATTGGAATTAGAATGTCATTTGAAATAAGTACAAACATCAAAGTAATTAGAGTACACTACACATATTTTGCTATCGACAGTAAATTGTAGATAATATGTACCAACCACAAGTTCTAAAACGAATTCCAGATGAACAAAAATGAACGCAATTTTTAATTTAATCTATGATGACAGAAATTTGATGAATCTTTTTAACTAGAAGAACAAGATATCGCCACTCACTTGGCAAAAATTGTGGCATCAGTAAACTGCATGGGTTGCTACTGAAAAATACATCAGTGGATATATGCTTGTGACACCATCTAGTGGCAGAATTAAAAGTTAACATTTCAAGAGTTGCCAGCCTGCGAAAAGCGCAATCTACCTACCTCACTCTGAACTATGGAAACTCCTTCTAACCAAAACCGGTATTTTTAATTCAACTACACTGCTACAAGGTCTGTTTTTATTCTCCAACGTCTTATTGATAAGTAAGCTGGTATTACCACTAGAACTGTTGAAGGTATTAGGTTCTACAAATAGATGTCTCTAGTATTTTACCTGTTCAAGGATAAGCTCCTAAATTCCATGGTTTTAAAGACCTAGAAAAGAAACAGTATGCAAAAAAAAACTGTACACAGCTAGGATCTGGGGCGTTACTATAACTTGTTAAAATATGAAATTTTCACCGATTCTGGTTTAGTTTTAGTTTAGTTTAGTTTGTGTTTAGTTTAGTTTGGACCATCAGATAATGTCAGTTAACACTAAGAGGGATTTACAAAGGTTGTGTTTGGATTTAACACAAGACTCTTAGTTTCTTTATCTAAAGTTCAAAAACCAAATCTTTCCGTATTAAAGCGATCAATAGATTTATAAGGCCATAAGGGTTTTCTGGCCAATTATATATCCAATAATTGTTACTTTGCACAGGTATTTTTATGTTTATTACAGCAATAGTTACCAGTAACAGAGTAAGTGACAATAACCCTGCGTATCCGTGCGTAGCATGGCGTGCTGTGAGCATCGACGTAAGTATTCCATTTTGAAGTGGTTCGCTTCTACTCGGATGCGTTCACACCTGAGGCTATACAGCAGGCGGGGTAACAATGAGAAGTGCTCACTTTTATCGGATAATCGGAATGGATAGTTGTATTACATCGTTATGGGTTGGCTTTGAAGAATAATATAAACGTTTGATTGAAAATTATCATAAGGTATGTATAACAATATGAAAGTATATACTCGTATAATATATCATCCATGATGAACTAATTGTAAAGTTCTGAATGCTATTTTCTCTTTTGAATATTATACAACTTAGAAGTGTAATTCAATGCCGGAGTCTGTGTTTCTTGATAGTTACAATCTTGGTCTTGCAAAAATGCAAAATAAGGTTATTATTAAATGTCACGGAGCAGTACCGACAAATTATGTGAACCGTGCTTAATTTTGAACCGACAATAACAAATTATCGATCTAATGAGCAATCGCTGTAGGGTTTTTTGCAACAGGATTTTTTGCACCAACAAAGCATCGATGGAATAGAACATCGTACAACTGAGTTTTCGGCATACCGTGTTCGTTATAATAAAAATCAAATCATTTTTGTCCGGATCAAGCCCAAGTCGTCGACGGCGCGCACTGTTCCCGCGCGCCTCAAGGAGTTGTCAGCAATAGCAGGGACCCAGCCGGGTCGAAGCCTACTGGAGCCAGGGTTATCGGAAAGGGAGCTCGAGCCCCGGTATGAAGGCTAGAAGGAACAGGGTGGGTCTTTTAGTCAGTAAGAGTCTGACACTATCTCCCGCTCCGCCCAAGAGCGGGGGATGTCATTGGATGATTTTTCCCAACATAAAAAAAAATTAAGTTTCAAAATCAAGTAGGAAATCCCTTTAAATCAAGAGTAAATAGATTACTTCGAGCAAGCGTGCTCAATCGTAGACCATATCGCTGCTCACCTTAAGGTGATACAGTGGTCAGCTAGCCAATGAATAAAAAAATAAATGATTGGAAATTTTCAAGTAAAAGTGAGTTGAAACTGGTCCTAGTGGATTATCATTAGATTTTAATTGAGAAAGCTATTGTAACATAAAGCGGTGAAAGAAATATTACAAACTCATTTTTTTTCCAGACAGATTGTTGGATGTAAGTAGTTTGATGTAATTCAACGAAAGATGCTGCTTTATCGTATTCTATATTGTTCTCTTCTACCTACAGATGTTTAGAAGTCCATGCTGTGTACATTTCCAGGTTCCGGTATGGTTAGGTTCGCTGCGAGCCCTACCGTCTCGGGTTGTCAACTTCTCCGAAAGAGTTATGGCCATCGGGATGGACCGGGATATAGCACGATGTCCTGCGAATTGGCAAGCCTTCTTGCTGTTATGCCACCATGGGATCTGAGGTAATATTTCTAGCACACGAGTCGTACGAGAATCAGAAAATGTACAACAACTGGGCGTACGTTATGATGGGATCTCATGGCGGTATAGAGAGGGTGACAGTCGCAGCCCAGTGCTGGCACGCCACAATTAAGACAGTAACTTGCCTCTTTGAGAAGAAATTACAGAGGCACCAAGGTATCTTCAATGACCACTTTTGTGTTCCATAAGCGCATCATCAACATCCCTTATGTTAGTATCACTGACGGGGCCAGTTATCTGCGGGATTTTCGAAAGAGTTACCGCAGTCCCAGATTTTAGTCAGTTAGAATTTGATACTTCCACTCAGATCGGTAGAAGTTGTTTGATGATTTCCCAACCTTAAAAAAAAAACTTTACAGATGATAAATAATAACATCGTTTTCGCAATAATTCGACACCATAATAAAATACCCTTGTTTATTTTGTGGTGTCTCATTCTTATCGTACCATAATTATGAGAACGCTCTCATAATGGCCGTCGTTATGGGATGTAAAAGAATAGGTTTCATTTCATGAAATTGTTTTATTTCAAAGTGTTGTCGTCGAGATCAGTTAGAATATATCTTGTTTCTATATAATTTAATTGAAAGTAGGTACAGAAAAATGTCGAAGAAAGCTATAATATTACATATTTTGTATCCACTTTTGTATTACATTTTCTCTATTGTTCAGTATTTCTAATACAATTACTCTTTGTATAGAATATTGCTTTGAAACAACTTATAGGAGTTACAGGCACAGTTCTGCGAAATTCCAATTGTAATATTATGTTTGTGAATTTTGCTGTTATAGGATGATCCAGTAGAACGAGTCACTGTGGAGATATCTGAAACTTACAGGTGCCTAGTTATCCTGTCTTCAAGGACTTATTTAAAAAAATCATGCCATTAATTTTCAAATTAAAGAAAATGTATCTAAATATTTTTTAAATAAGCTAAATATTTATTACTGACGTTGACATAAAAACAATCATAGGTGAATAATATACTAAGACGAAAAAAAATGATGCAGATATGAATAAAATCAAGAAATTGAGAACCAGTATTAGCTTTTAAGTTCGAAAGTACAAACGTGCACTTTTTCTGTTTATGTGCCACGTACCATCACTATAAAGATTTGGCGCCCAAGCTGAACGAAACCGATTGATTCTGAAGCAAAGACGAAGAGAAAAGCGTTCATTCTGCTATCTCTGTGGAAATTGTATCGTTTATTACGATAAGAACTTGTTTGGTATAATAATGCTTTTACAAAGTTCAGATAATAAACGGTTGAAACAAGACGCGTTTAAAACACTATGTTATTTTATGATCTACTTTTGAGACAGACAAATGCAATATTGTCGTTTGGTTGCTTCAGTTAGATATTTAAACTTAGTGTAATAGTGCTAACACATACTCGAACTTGGTACAACGAATTTGTTCGTCGTACCAAGTACAAGTATATTAACTAACCCTGTAACTGCAATACATAATAATTCCGTAGGTAGCTCGCCGTCCGACCGTCCGGTAACCGTCCGAGCCGAGCCGAAGTCGTCGACGGCACGTATTTTTCCACGCGCGCCTCAAGTAGATGTCAGCAAACCGTAGGGACCCAGCAGGATCGAAGCCTGGGATCACGAGCAGTGTGAAAGTGAAACCCGGGGCCCTGAGACGAAGGCAAAAAAAGGAACAGGAGTGGGTTTTTTGTCAGTAAAGCGGGAGATGTTATTGGATGAAAAAAATACACAATAATTAATTAAACGCATTAAAGTTCTCGTAGACAGGAGTGATATGGCATAATGTTTGACAAATACATACATATACAGGACATATCTCACACAGTTATATCTCCCTTCGATCGCTAGTTCAGTAGTCTCCTATCGCTTTACCTCTAAACGCTTCAAAATGTAAAACGAATGGACATCGACATCACGACACAACTCACGAGTACCTGCGTCATTCACGAACACGTCTGGAGCTGAACATTATCAGCGCCTTTTTTTGTGGATAAAAATCATCCAAATGACATCCCCCGCCCTTGGGCGCAGCGGGTGATAGTGTCAGACTCTTACTGACTAAAAAACCCACCCCGTTCCTTCTTGCCTTTCGTACCGGAGCCCAGCTACCCTTTCGGTTAACCCTGGCCCCAGTAGGCTTCGACCCGGCTGGGCCCCTGCTGTTGCTGACAACTCCTTGAGGCGCGCGGGAACAGTGCGCGCCGTCGACGACTTAGGCTCGGTCCAGACAGTTACCGGACGGCCGGACAGCGAGCTACCCGTTGCTCGCCGTCCGCAAGCCTGCGCCTACGGTGGCTGAAAATCGGGATCGGAATCCCGGCGGCGGCTGTGGGTGAGCGCCGTTGCCTGATGCGGTCGGCCTCCTCCTTTGCTAGCATTACTCCTCGCTCTAGACCATGGCCTGTACCAAGGCCCGGAACATTATCAGCGCCTGCAAATAGATTATTCCTATCGTTTTTTTGGGAACTTAAATTATTGTGTGTATAATAGAAAAATGTGAATTTTAACATTACATGATCAGTTGATCAAACGTAGGTGTTTATATGCTGACTCAGAATGCAAGTATCTAAATAATATAATATAATATAATATTCCACAACTATCACACAGCGCCGTATAGTCCCAAGCTAAGCAGAGCTTGTGTTATGGGTACTAGACAACTGATAAACATACTTAATATTTCTAACTACACTACATATTATAGATAAATTACACCCAGACACAGAACTCATCACACAAACATTTGTCCTGGGTGAATACAGATTTCTTCCTACGTAACTATCTACAACTTAGGGGTCTTTAAGTCAAGAGTGAATAGGTAATACTTCTAGGCAAGCGTGCTTCATCGTCGACCACATCATCGCTTATCATCAGGTGAGATGGTGGTCAAACGTGAGTCTATCAATAATTAAAAAAAACTTAACCTTCTCCCATAAGTAAACTACTTTATTTCTATATATCTGTGTTTAATATTAAAGTCCAAGTAATATTAAGTACTGCTTAAGGCTATGTAAAAGAGCTATTTCAAATAGAAAATAAAGCGCTTCATATTTCTTACACTTTTTCTGAAACATGAAACTAAAAGACTTTTATAAAACAAAAATCTTCTCGCTTCATATTTCAGCCACTTTCGTTGGGAACAGGGAGGGTAGTCAAATTTTATCGCACCTCAAAGACGTTGGCAGCCGCGGTGGGCGCGAGGCCGCGCCGACTACCGAGAGCGGTCTACTCTCATAACGCGGAATGAAAGGCACTGAGCAAATGTACATAGTTCTTGCGTAAAAGAAAATGTTGCAGAAGATCAAAAATTCGATGTCTTTTGGTATACTGATGGGCTCATAAGTTTATTGTTAATTTAATTATTCTATAATTAAATTGACTGAATTTGTGTTACTTATTTTATTTATTTAAACTTCATGTACCATTACTGCATAAACGGACTTGATGCAACACGGCATTTTTTACCAGTCAAACCAGTTGCTAGTATTTATGTGTCTGAAAACATACTATACAAGTTTTAGTATCTTATAGTGTGTTTTCTTTAACCCATCCAATGGTTGTCTATAAAAATCGCTATTGGCGATAAGACCACCCATTGTGACAGCTTATTAATTTTAACTTGCCACTGTAATTTTATTTGTGGTATATTAAAATAGAGTGATGACTATCTATCTATCTATCTATCTGAATCTAAAATTTAAGAATGAAATTTTCCTATAAACCAAGATACTGCTAATTGTTGCTTCATTACCTACTGAAATTTTTCTATCACTATCATCTGGTGTACTAACGAAACCTCGATGCTAAGCATCTCGAAGCACTAGCACCTTTTAAGTTTACCTATGGACCTTCTAAATAATTTCTAGATAGTGATGTCTTAGAGAGAGCGCTAATGACGTCAGCGCTACCTGCCTCTCCTGAAAAGGTACTTAACACTCGCGGCCTGTCGAATGCACCGAGACAGGTCGGCGCAGACTGTCTATCTAGTAGTACCAACCCTAATTAACAATGAATAACGATACCGCAGAAAATTTTACTTTGTGCACTGTGAGTATAGTAAAAAAGATTATGAGATAAAGATCGAGGAGATTTTATTGTGACGTAAAGAGTGATCAATTTTTTGGTAAAAATAATATTAAAGGACCTATTGCATAAGGCGCAAAGAGGTACCTTAACCAAATACCGTTAATAGATCAAACGTTTACACTAACATTCAAAGCACCACATTTATGTTTAAACCAACTAGTAAAAACAAATGTCTATCAAATAACGAGGAACAAGCTGCATTATCTTTGTTCACAAAGACAGTTATGCAAACCTCGGGGGCAGATTTCGGATCTAATTACTGAAATCAGCGTCGAACCCGCACTCTCACTGCCTCTAATGTGTTCCACGGAACCCTGAGTGAATACTAATACCCTTCGACCTGAAGCCAGAGACCTGAAGGTTGCAGAGAACGTTATTAAAGAAAGTTGTGAGTACAAACGTGAGACGTGAGTAATCTATTGAATATGTTGAAGACAAATATGAAAGATAATGTTTTTACGACGTATGTTTTATGAGGATATTACGATTTTGTTTGTTCCTGTTAGTTCGAATTCGTATTTGCAACATCTTCTATAACAGGTTGTAAAAATATTTGATTTGTTTATTTTCTGTTCCAACTAGTATGTATACATAGGTACTATGTAATATGTTGTAAAGAAGTTACTTATGCTAATTCTTCACTCCACCTTAAACAAGAAAAAGATCAATGTCTTAAATGGGACAGCCTTTGATTAAAAAAAATCTATCATAGGCATTTCAATTCAAATCATTTTTTAAGTTTCGCTCAGAAGCGAACACCCAGGATAAAACCATATTTTTAAACCGACGACCTAATTTAATGAAAATCTCCGTTACTGCATTATCTTCATCATCACATAATAATAACGGTATGAAACTTTTCATATTAAACAACATTGTATCAGGTTAGTTTCATAACTCTTCATAAAATCAGCTACCTTCAATGTAAGCCTCAGAACATCTGGGTAACATAACTGTGGATTTAATATTTTTCAAAAATGTGGTAAACTCTTAGTATTTTTGTCTGGACGTCTTGATTCCCTAATACATTAAGGTGCTATCGTGTTTTAGGTAAACTAGGTCGCAAATAATTAGGTTTGTAAGTACGTCAAGTTGAACAAAGTACATATTTATTTTTGCTCTCCAGGGAAGGTAAACAGATCGTTTCACTGTCCTTGGCGCGTCTTCAAGGTCAATTGGTTCACAGCCCAAATCTAGACCAATTAATACACGTGGACTAACACTTAGTAGTAAAATTGGTCTATTTAGGTGACAAAGGGCTTCCAATTAAGACAGGCAAGCCGTTTAATGGATATATTTGGACAATGGACTAAATCAACCTCTGATGAATGCTACTTTGGGTCTTAACCCCTTTGTTAATAATTTAAGGCTAACAAGTACTCTTAAGCTGCTACTATTATTGGAGTTGTTAATTTAGATGAACTACAGTCAGCCTATCCAGTTCAGTACGTTCGTTTGTGTATTAATTTATCTAAAAGAAAATGGTATTTTTATTTACGCGACTCAGCACCAGCCAGTATTTGTAATATCTTTCATCTACCAACGTACTATACGTTGGTAGATGCGTGCTAAGATAGAATTTCGCAAAATTTACGAGGGGGAAAAAATTTATATGGAAAATCTTATTGCTGAGTTTATAAACTTAAAAATTGTACAAAAGTATATGTAAAAGTTTAAGATTTCAAAACTAATATAAAGCAGGTAAAGGCCTTATATTGAGCAGTGGACGTCTTCAGCTAAAGTGATGATGATAACGATATACGCAGCAGCAGATGTTGTCATGACGTGTTGATGTCCCACAGGTAGGAAAGCAACAAGGTATAACTTTTTTGAGTTTAGCTTTCAGGGCGAGCTACTTACGGAGGCAACTCTGTTTTTCGGTTCAATTTTTATTATTGATGCAGAATTCACTTCATACCGATAGTCCCGCGCTAGATCCTAGTCTATTTTCGACCTGGATTAGACCCCGCATCTCGGCGCTTCAAGATCCCGGTAACCCGGTATTGCATGCTCTAGCTATACAACAAACTGATAAGTTATAGCTATAGAAACAATAAGCCGTTTCCCCACGTGTAAGGCATCACGTATCTCATACTCTACTCTTTCTATCCGCGTCGACGTCCACGGCTAAAGTTGAGAGCTCTAGTAATCCATACCTTCGGCAAATTAAAAAACTTTCACGAGAACTGCTTTTTTTCTCTACATATTGTGCAGTTTCCGATTCTTTACTAAGATAACTCGTTTAGAAGTTGCTGTAGCAGTTGTTTTGTTATACTGGATAGGTAATTCAGTGTTCTCTTTTATATCCTTAATTACCTGAGAGAAAATCCTGAAATATTAAATTCGTTGAACTTTAGGTTGAAACACAGGCTTCGTACCAATAGTGGCCCGAGGCTAATGAAGGAAATCTCTGTACATCGTAAAACAATATTGACGATACTATTAAATCAAAGAAAAATGTTTGTCAAGCAATAACTTTAGCATTACCATATTACAATGTTGACAAGCAATAAAATTGTTTTGTTTGTTACATACAATTTCACACAAATTATATAACTAGTGATTGGATTTTATTCAAATATGAATATTTCACAAACATCCTACGAAATAGTTACCTATTTCAAAATAATATTATCAATTTCGTTTCTATATATATATATATCATGTAGATAAATTTGGTATGTACGTAAAACTATTGTTAAAATCCTACGATTGTATGTGCATAATATGTGTGTATGTGTGTATGCTTAGCAATCCGGCTTCCGACTTCTGGCCTACGAAGCAGTGCAGTTTATTGGTATCTGATTAGCATTTTTGCTCCATTGGCGTCAAGTGATCAGATGCTCAGATTTAATTAATCCAACTACGACCTCCATAACCCAACTATTTGAGTCAGTAATATCCTAAAGCTTGTAATGCTTTTATCGATGACATGCCACACCTTTGGGCTCAATTTAAGACTATTGACGACCTACCAGTAGAACAAATAGCAACAATTAAAAGAAATGCCGTGAATTCCGGCGCGGCGAGGCGTCCATTAGTCGCACGGTCCAACGGACAACGTAACACTGGAGGTAACGCGACGGAAGTGACAAAAACGCAGCGATCTAAAACGTCTTACGACGTCCAACTCCATGCTTTCAAAGTTAAGAAGTGTACAGACCTGTGTTACATACTTTACGTCACGATTTGCCATGTGTGAAATCGCAACGTACCGTGAAATTATTTTGCAAAACACTTACTCGACAACCTGCTCTTATCCTTACCGCTTTAAGACGATTATCACACTGCCACGCACCACGAAGCGTAACGCTTGAATGCGTGTTACAAACATGCGCTCACGCGCGTGTGTGCGTAAAAAACCCGCACGATGATGCAGATCTGCACTCCCGCAAGTACGCGCGTAGGTGCGTTGACACGCAACATGCAGGGTGATGCGGGGCAGTGTGATAATCGCCTTATATACGCGATTTAATGTTTTCCGGACTAGTGTGAAAAAGTACACAAGTTCACTTCCGCCACAATTTATTACTTATATTTGTCGTATCAGGCTGGGCGCTAAGCAAGCCCCAGGAGTCTCACATCAAACCCCGTTTATTTATATCTTTATAAGTGTTTTGAAAAACGTGTCTTGTAACAACAAGAAGTGTTGTCTTGTAACAACAAGAGGAGTTGTCTCTGATAAGCTTGATACAACTTTCTCCACTTGTATCAAAATAGACGTTGGGAAGAAAACTCTGATGACTTCTCAGCCTCTAACTGAATTTATTTTTTCGTTAGGTTAAAGTCTTCCTAAAATCGACTATTATATTAATTATATTCGTCCTGACAAGGCACCATCAACTTTTAGCTAACGTTTTCACGACCACTTTGAAGACTGTCTCTAGTTTAACTAATATGATACAGTTGAATACGTTGCAAATATTTTAAGGGCTAAAACAATAGAGTAACCTAACATTTTTTTTATTATGGGTAGGCTCGCGTTTAACCACTATCTCACTTGATATTAAACGATGATGTGGCCGACAATAGAGTACACTTTCATACACCCCTAAGTTATAGCTATCAGGAAACAGACTCCGGCATTCCACTCCTTAGCTGTACGCATAATGGGTTCCTAAAACGCTTTGTCGAAGAAACATTGTTGCAGCAGTAATACTCAAAGTAGGTATTAATAAGATCATCTTGCTGTTAATGTACATGGAATATAACAATATTATTATGTAGCATTAATCCTCGTAACGAAACACGACGCCGTCACTTTGGGTGTACTAGAGTTTGTAAAAATAAATAGATTAGTGTTGTATGTTCTTAATACGTACTGGTTTATTATTTTTAAGATTATTGCATGTATTAATTTTGTCTACTGGTCTTAGTTGCCTAAAAATAAAGAATTATTAACTAAAGTTGTGACAATAACTTTGACGAAAAATGAAATGTACATCGTACAATGAGGTCTTACCAGTCCATTTGCCCCAATTCCACAACAAAAGAAAGTAGAAATAATCAAAAAAGTTTAAAAACAGTGCACTCAACTGCAGCAGCGCAAACTAATTTTAAAAAGTTCGCGAGTTCGTGCGATATAAAATTAACATTGGCGAACCATCTGCTGCTCGAGCAGTGTGCACGCTCCCTAACTCGGAACTGTAACGGACCTTTATTTCATGTTTGACATCTTTTGTTTCGCGAGAATACGACAAAAACATAATGTATTGTGTGCTGCCAACAATGGACGTTATGGGATTTTGCAGTATTCGATTATGATTACTAAAAGTTGTTCTGTGTTTAACGGTTTTATTAATGACGATAGGTTTTTAATGTTTTATTGTACAAAAAACTTATAATAAACACAGTGATATGACAATTTATGTACAAAGGTGAGCTGAGACACTCCGACAAAGCGTCAGACATTTGATTATTTATTTTTGTAAAAATCAATCAATTCAGATTCCAATTATGACGATTTTTTAGGGTTCCGTAGTCAACTAGGAACCCTTATAGTTTCGCCATGTCTGTCTGTCCGTCTGTCTGTCTGTCTGTCTGTCTGTCCGTCCTCGCTTAATCTCTGTGACCGTTAGCACTAGAAAGCTGAAATTTGGTACCAATATGTATATCAATCACGCCGACAAAGTGGTAAAATAAAAATTGGAAAAAAATGTTTTATTAGGGTAGCCTCCCTATATGTAAAGTGGGAAGTGATTTTTTTTTTAATTTCAACCCTAACGTGTGATATATTGTTGGATAGGTATTTAAAAATGAATAGGGGTTTACTAAAATCATTTTTTGATAATGTCAATAATTTCGGAAATAATCGCTCCAAAAGTAAAAAACAATGTGTCCCCCCCCTCTAACTTTTGAACCATAAGTTTAGAAAATATGAAAAAAATCTGAAAAGTAGAACTTTATAAGGACTTTCTAGGAAAATTATTTTGAACTTGATGGAAAGAACAGTTTTTGTACAAAAAAGACAAAAGGGTTCTACAAAATAATTTCTGGACTAAGTTTGTAGTATAATCGTATATGCAAGCATTTTTTTAAACTCATAAGTGGGTACACTTATTGAGACGAACGGGAAACTACGGAACCCTACACTGAGCGTGGCCCGACACGCTCTTGGCCGATTTTGCAGCCCTTACACTGTCCAAAATCTTGTTTAGATAAAACAAAGCCAATTATTTCGTTGGTACTTATATGTCATGGTAACTTTTACAAGTAAGTACAGTTTATATAAGGAGACACTTTATAATTTTATCAACATATTCCTCGCCGTTGTTCTTTTGTCACCATTTGTCAGATATTCAAAACGATTTATCAGTATTTTTTTCTAAACGCAAAACCTCATACAGCTCCATCGCTGAGTAAACTTATTTATTGTTACTCCATTCAGATTCATCCTGAATACCGGTACTGTGTGAACCGAACTGACGCATCATGTCCCGCTGTTTTTGCAGCCATAGGATTATCTTGAACTCAGTGACCGTTTGCCGCGTACGCTAGTCATATGAAAACGAGGTTGGCGCGGCGTATTCGTTTATATGGTTTTGATTTGCTTATCATTTTACCGTTGAAAAGGTGTCTGACGGTAGGAAAAGAAAAAACTAAAAGTTGGAACCAGTATTCTATTATATCTGAATGTGAGAAGATTAGCATACAACCTAGGCAGCTCGACTCGATGTAGTTGTATGAGAATTAGACTTCCCGTACAAAATTATTTTAATCCTTTTGCAAACCTAATTTAATTGACTACAAGTACTATACAGTTAGTAATTGTGGACTTTATTATTATGAGTCATGATGTGGTTTTTATTTTGGATAGGCTCGCGTTTGACCACTATCTCACCTGATGATAAGCGATGATTTAAAATAAAAATGATTTGATTTGATTATGTGACCGATGATGGACCCCTAGGTTATAACTATCAGGAAACACAGACTCTGGGAGGGAATTCCACTCCTTAGCTGTACGCTTAATGAATTTAAAAGTTTTGAGTTCGTGGAAAAATAATAATAGCTGCATGGGTTCATTTTATTATTATCATTTCAGCCGAAAGACGTCCACTGCCAGACATAGGCCTAATCTAAGTGTCGCCACAACGACCCGTTTTGTACGTTTTACATACATTAGATTCTCGCAGCACTCACCAAGTCGATCAGTCTAGCTCTAGGCAGACAAATATTCGTTCTTTTTAAGAATCGAACCTGCGACACACCGACATTTACTTCACCACTGCACTATCGGTAAAAGGTAATTAGGCACTTCAAGCACCATAAATGATAATGATAAATGATCTTTATTTTGCAAGTAGGTTTTATAAAAACACTTTTACACGTCAATTTTTTTTTTCGTTAATTAATGCTAGATGAGGCTCAGGTGATCGTCAATATACATTAACACTATGAAGAGCGGGTGTAATTAGTACGCGCTGTTTTCCAGCTGCCGTACCGATATAGTACAATAATATAATAATATAATATTCAATAATAATAAAGACTTCATTCTTGGACTATCTTGTAGCATTCTGATTCCGTAATTATGCATGCATAAAAGCTCTACAGCTATTTTTTTAAATTATTATTAATAGGCTCGCGTTTGACCACCATCTCACGTGATGATAAGCGATGACGATAGAGTACGCTTGCCTAGAAGTAACCTATTCAGTCTTAACTTAAAGACCTCTAAGTTGCTATTGCAGCAAGTCAAGCCCGCCCGAGACGTGAAACCCCAAGCAAAGCGTAAATGTGGTCACCCTAAGTAGATCTGGCGATGAACGGTCATGAACCTGAAGCAAAATGAAGCAATCGTGCTCATGACCGAAACGGGATGACAGCGCACTGTAGACGCCCTGTGCCTCATCTAGGGGACACATGAACTTAAGTCAAGCAAGTCATGGAATACTACGCGCCGTCGACGACTTAGACTCGGTCAATAATAAAAATCATTTTCATTCTCTTGGAATCATCTCAATCGATGTATGATCGGCGCAGTAAATATTTTTTGCCTTAATATTATTTGTTGTTACAGTAGTTCATACACTATTTCCTCGAGCTTCCCTATACCTTTACTTTTCCCTAAACCTAAGCTACACCTTTTTCGTGTTTTTAAAAAAAAAAAAAACTTTATTCATAACATTTTCACCAACTAAATTAAGTGAACACTGTTGACGGTACACACTTAGATCGAGCACACTCATCGACGCATTCCACCGGACATCATGTGCTTATAATAACACACGAGCATTAGGGTGATTTTCCACCAGAGAGGTGAGAGCTATGCTGCCAAAATGTGAAAAGTAAGCTATGAAATTATGCGTTCGTTGCCACTAAGTAGATATGTAACGGGGCAAGTAAGATTGGCTATGAAGTAGCGCCACCGTGAGGTAGTTTTGCGAAGAAAACACGCAGCTCGAGCTATGTGTTATATCAAAACCAAGGCATCTATAGTACAGATCTATAGCAAGCATTAATATCACGCATCTAAGGTACACATGTCACACCGATTATAATTTTGGTGTCTTTTAAGACTAAGAACAGTGAATAGGCTCTTAAACTAGTGAACTTCACCATCAACGATTGTATGACTGCTTACCATCAGGCAGGATCACAGTCAAGCGCTGGTTTATATAATTAGAAAAACACATCTATAGCACGCATCCAAGGCACGCATATAGTTGAACCCGTTTCCACTAGTTCTAAGCTGTGGGCCAATGAATAATTATGATTGGTACATATCAAACGCAACCATAGCAACGTAGCATAGCCCCTCTCTGGGGGAAGAGCACCCTTAATAGTACATAGTTGTCGTGTGCGCCCGTTTACTGAGTGAACGAACAAGTGAGTGAGCGGTGAGCGTTGAACAAGAGCGCGGAAATATGAACGAAACTCAATGGAAAACCATTCATGATTTCAGTCGTTGATTTTTGTTGTGGTATGGCGAATATTTTACAGTTAAATTTTCTGGTTTTACAGCTCAATCTTATTATGGTAAACTATAAGTACATTTTAAGAAAGTTGGTCTACAAACGCGATTTTACAAGAGCGGTCCCTAGAGAGTAATTCCCTGTGGACGGTCTTCCATCAGCCATTTTCGAGAGTGGTCATCGGTTAACCTTTTAATAACGACTCACCTGATATTCACACTAATAGGAAATGGCGAACAGGTTTTGAATGCGATAGTCACATAAAATTTATAATAATCACATGCAGTTTTATTAAAAGTCGTTGGGTATTTGCAACGCACTAACTTTATTGAACCAATACCTACAGGGATTAGTTACAAACTTACTAGGTAGCGTTAGTAGTAGCTCAAGCAAAGGTGTAATCGAGACAAGCAAACTGGCAAATAACTTTATTTTGATACACAATGTGCTAACAGATTTCTACTAGAGAAGGTGTAATTGGAAATTAATTTGGTTCTACTAGGGACCACTTTACAAGAAGCTATACAACTACTGTAACATTAATGGAACAACCAATCCAGCACGTATTACCAGCTCAATCTTACGATACACTAACCCAATCTATCAGGCAGCCTTCCAGCTTGAGGCGTTGTATAACGTTAGGAATCAATCTCGAGCGCGTTGCATCACACCGGCCATTAATCACGGCGCGGCGCAATGCGGCAGGTGCCGGAATTAGCAGCCCCCTCAACTCAACTTAGATTGTGTCCGACAACTTAGATGGCGCGGGAGCCCGACATAGCTGAGGTGTGGTTCGTGAAGGGCTAATCCCTTTTGAGACATCGGTGTGTAATGACCTTTTGAAGATTTTACCTGTTTTAAGGCTCAAGACTTTGATAACACTGTATAGTGCAATTTCCAAATGAAATATGAATCTATGTTCTGGGTTCTATTTACAAGTGGGAACATATAGAGCGTCAGAAGCTAGTGCATGGTTCCAGTTGGTTTTCTATGGAGAAGACAAATCTATGATGGTTACTTAACCGTCACAGGTTTGCCTGTGATACAATAATATACCAGTCTATAGCTGTCCCAGTGAATACCAGGGAGACTGGAAACGTCGAGAGATGTCGTGCGGTGTTCCGCAGGGGTCGGTACTAGGGCCACCCTTGTGGAACATCGGGTACGACTACGTGCTGCGCGGCGACTTCCCTGACGGGGTCAGCGTGGTTTGCTACGCAGACGGCACGCTGGTTCTAGCGCAGGGAGAGTCGTACCAGGCGGCGGTCGCTCTAGCGACACGCGGGGTTGCGATGGTCGTTGACAGGATCCAGGAGTTGGGACTCGAGGTGGCGCTTCACAAATCCGAGGCGATGTGTTTCCACGGTCGCCAGTCTCGGAACGCGCCGCCATTGAGTTCCCAACTAACGGTAGGAGGAGTTCACATCGGTGTCGGGTCGACGATGAAGTACCTGGGACTCGTCCTCGACAGCCGGTGGAATTTCGTGGAGCACTTCCGACGTCTGGCTCCCAAACTCGGGCTGGGGCTGCGCTCAAGCGGCTCCTGCCCAACCTTGGGGGTCCAGACGCCTCCTGCCGGAGGCTCTACGCGGGGATCGTTCGGTCCATGGCCCTGTACGGGGCGCCGGTGTGGGCGCCGTCGCTGAAAAAGCAACCGGCGGCCACCCGGCCGGCGGCTCGCCTGCCAGAGGGTCATGGCGATAAGGATGGTGCGGGGATACTGCACGGTCTCCCGCGAAGCGGCGAGCCTTCTGGCTGGCCTACCATCGTGGGATCTGGAGGCAACAGTCCTTGCACACATGCACGATATGCGCGTGGAGATGCAACGCCGGGGTGAAAGTCCGCTGCCGCGACAGGTCACGGCATGGCGGACAGAGCTCCGGCGGGATCTTATGGTGAAATGGCGTCAACGACTATCGCAACCCAGTGCTGGGCACGCCACAATCGTGGCGGTAAGTCCCCTCTTTGAGGCGTGGCTGGAAAGACCTCACGGCGTCCTTACCTTCCGCATGACGCAGGTCCTTACCGGACATGGTTCGTTCGGGAGTTTCCTGCACCGGATTCGTGCGGAAGTGACGCCCAGGTGTCGCCACTGTGTGGAATGCCCGGAGGACACGGTGGAGCACACAGTCGAGGTGTGCCCTGCTTGGGCGGAGCATCGCCGTGCCCTCGTGGGGGCGATCGGCGGCGGAGACCTCTCGCGCCGGGCCTTGGTTGAGGCCATGGTCCGGAGCGAGGAGGAGTGGCAGGCGGTCGCCGACTTCTGCGAAGCAGTAATGCTCGCAAAGGAGGAGGCCGAACGCATCAGGCAACGGCGTTATCGCCGCCGCCGCCGCCGCCGGGATTCTGATCCCGATTTCCGGCCACCGTAGGCGCGGGCTTGCGGACAGTGAGCAATGGGTAGCTCGCTGTCCGGCCGTCCGGTAACTGTCCGGACCAAGCCAAAGGCGTCGACGGCGCGCACTGTTCCCGCGCGCCTCAAGGAGTTGTCAGCAACAGCAGGGACCCAGCCGGGTCGAAGCCTACTGGGGCCAGGGTTATCCGAAAGGGCGCTCGAGCCCCGGTATGAAGGCTAGAAGGAACGCTCCCGCTCCACCCAAGGGCAGGGGATGTCAATGCATGATTTTTTCCCACCATAAAAAAAAAAAAAAGCTGTCCCAGTGAATGGGAATTATTTATTACCACGTTTGCTCGAGGCAGGTTGGCGCTTTACAAAAATCTTAACTATAAGCGAAGTCGGGAATTGCAGGGCGATTTCCGGCCTCTGTAAGTGCGGGCTGGCGAAGGTTGAGCAATTAAATAGGTAGCTGTGGTCGGTGTTACGCAGGGAGGTTCTCGTATCACCAAGCCTTAAAGCCTATCAAAGTGTATGCCCGAAGAGGCAGCGGGAGACTCCCGGTCTAGGTCATTCTTGGTGCAAAGGTTGGGCATCGCTATCGCATCAGCGAGGCAATGCCACGAGTTTTTAGAGGCGAGACCTTTGTACCCGGAACCATCAGGAGCGGGTTATTTAATGTTATTTAGTATGTTATTTATTTATAAAATGATAATTATTGATTTTATAATTGAATAGCAGTACAGAGATTACAAAGTACTTATGACAAAAAAAAAATTGAGTGACTACGAAATAGTTTGATAAAAACACCGTGTATTACAATAATATCTATTGACCCCTTACTAGGGGTAAGGTAGGGTAAGGGGTAATAGGTATACCTCTTATTGGTGATATTAGTAATTTGATGATCTTTTTTTAAACACAATTCCATGCATAATATTTTATGTTACTAGTATGAAGATATTTATTCTCCTCATACTCGTAACAACTCGCTAGCACTATCTCTTGAATGTGCTTGCTTGGAACTGTGTGATATTTATTTTATTCTATTCTATATTCTGTTTTTTTTTAAATATCATCCAATGATTTATATCTCCAATACACACTTAGTACTTTACCCTATCTACATTACTTTATACTTGTCCAGATTGGAACCCAAGACCTCAAGCATGAGAACCTTAACTACTAAGGTTTCATTCAGGGTTTTCTAATCCTATTTAGTTTAAAATGCTTTATCTTAGAAAACAAAATGATGAAAAGCCACATAAATTATTATTTAGAAAATTAAAATAAGGTTATGTCGCCCAACCCAACGATTCACATGATCATTACTTTAACAAAATAAAATGTCTTAAGTCCACTTTCCACTCCATATCATAAGTCTGAGGCTCAGTATCACGCCTTAGAAGTGTTAGAATTCAAGTTAAAAATCTCATCGCGGCGGGATTTAACCGTGTCGCTGCAGCACCCGGACCGTAGTACCTATTTTACAAGCTTTTATTTAGTTTCACCTTTCCCGATGTTTGCCATTATGCCTGTGATCCACTTCCCGGCTACCGATTGAGCTGAAATTTTGCATGCACGTGTAAATCAGATGACAATGCAAAATTATTATGACATGGTGATGATGGGACCGGAAGGTGGCTATAGGAGCTTGGTAGTAAAACGACACAACCGCGCCGAGTTTGGGCTCGTATGATTCGTCTTTACGAGTATTAATTAGGTACATAAGCTTGGTGCTATAAAAGCTTGAAATGAAAAAAATATTTTCACAAAAAAAATTGTTAGACATTCTGTTTACCACTGATAATTTCTACTACTTGTTGGTTTCATTTTAATGATACTAAAATCTAGTTTCTGCAGTGAAAATGATCACAAAATTGCAAAGAATAGATTAATCTATCTAGTTTATTGAAATTGCTTGTAAATAATATTATCAACGATCAAATTGCATCACTTGCGTTTATTTCTTTTATATTATATAATAAACGTTCAAACTACAAAATGAAAGTTCTCTAATGATATTAATTTTTGAATGGATGTGGATATGAATGGTAGTCTATTCTTTTGGTCTAAAGGACCTTTAGACTAACTTTAAACATGATTTATTAATTTTTTTGAAAAGCGACTTTTGAATTTATTCACGAGTACCAAATAACTAAAATTGCATTACCACTGCACTATCAATAAAATACTTCAAATGCAGCTCAAAATGAATAAATTTCAAATACGATGACATTTTGTAACGTACTTAAAAGTAACCGTGAATAATAATGACACGCAATTGGAGACGTTCCAAAATAATAGTTTTCTAGTTCAGCATCATAAATTACGTAACCGAGACAGATTCAATTCTCGAATCAATAAAGTCGGATTGCAATCCGATATGAATACATTAAATATAGAAGGTGTTCGCACGAATGCGCCGTAAAGCTGTCCGGTTGGAAATGAAGCCGTACGGAATGCACGGGTCGTCGCGACCGGCGCGGCGTCGCAGGGTTGAGTTATACCGCACGGGTAGCGGACGGGTGAGAGAATGTGCAGTATTGTGCAGCTATGGTATTCGGTAGGAAGTTGTAGTATGTCATGTGTATATTGTTGAGTCTCCTGTTATATTGTTGAGTTAAACTTAACGAAATAAATAAACTAGTGCGCCTCACCATCATCGATTGCATCACTGCATACCATCAGGTGGGATCGCAAAAAAATTGTTGAGTTATAATGAACACTTTAAATTATTTATTCGAAAAGGACATGAGTGAGTGTTCGAAGGATGAGGGTGCATAAAAGTACATTATAAACAACATTCTCAAATTATGGTACTTTAGAGATTAAAGCGATGATGATAATGATAATGATGGTGAAGTTTACCGAATTGCAAATTTTTCAAATGAAATAAGATACAAAAGTGGCTTTTAAATAAAAACTTTAATGTTCCTGGATGTTACTTAAATAAAACAAACAGAAAACCGCTCAGCAATAAACACAGAACATAATTTCATGTACAAACACACGAGAATGCTTCGCTCACGCTCGGGCGAACTCTTCACAATCACACGAGTCGTAACTCATTCATTTTACAGCCGCTGACTTTCAATACACACACATATTAATTAACCAACCGTAATTAACAGTATGAAGGAAGGCGTTCCTATATAATTATAACTAGCTTCTGCCAGCGGCTTTGCCTGCGTGAAAATACGTTACTTCAAATTTTAGATCCCCGTTTCATCATCATCATCATTTCAGCCGATATACGTCCACTGTTGGGCACAGGCCTCCCAAGCGTCGCCACAACGAACGTTCCTGTGTGTCTCGCATCCATCGGTTTCCCGTAACCTTCACCAGGTCATCGGTCCACCTTGTAGTAAGCCTTCCAACGCTGCGTCTTCCGGTACGCGGTCGCCACTCCAACTCCAACTCCAAATCTAATATTTATAAGAAATTAATGTAACCCTGTGGGAAATGGAAGCGGTATCTTTAACACAGGTTTTTTTTAGGTGGGAAAATCATCCAATGACATCCGCTCTTAGGCGGAGCAGGACATAGTGTCAGACTTTTACTGACTAAAAACCCACTCCTGTTCCTTTTTTGCCATTGTTCCAGGGCCCCGCGGATCTCTTTCACATTACTTATGGCCCCAGTAGGCTACGACCCTGCTGGGCCCCTACGGTTGCTGACAACTCCTTGAGGCGCGCGTGGACGCGTCGCTGACGACTTGGGCTCGGTCCAGACGATTGGACGGCGGGCTACCCATTGCTCGTCATCGCCTATGGTGGCCGGAAATCGGGATCCCGGCGGCTCGGGCGCGAGGACCATTACCTCGCGCATGCGGGTGCCTCCTTTGCTAGCATTACTGCTTCACAGACGGAGGCGACCTCCTGCCACTCCTCGCTCCGGACAATGACCTGTACCAAGGCCCGGCGCGAGAGATCACTGCCACCGAGCGCCCCCACGAGGACACGGCGGTGCTCTGCCCAGGCGGGGCACACCTCTACCGTATATTCCACCGTGTCCTCCGGGCGGTTCACACAATGGTGACACCCGGGCGTTTCTTCCGCTAGAATCCGGTGCAGGAATCTCCCGAACTGACCATGTCCAGTGAGGACCTGTGTCAGGCGGAAGGTGAGGACGCCATGAGGTCTTTCCAGCCACACCTCAAAGAAGGGACTTGCCGTCATAATTACGACGTGCCCAATCTTTAACACAGGTTACTATGTAACCTAGCTATGATTCCAGATGCGCTATATTCTGTGTCGAAAGCAATCCTTAATGCACCGAAGATATTTTTGTAATCTCATAATTGATTTTTCTGTGACTCAATATAGCATTATTATTATTTTATCCCTATGAGAGGATAATCTTAGTGCTCACCTTTGTCGTAAAAGTAAACCTTGTGCAAAATTTCACGCTCCTAGTCCCAGTAGTTTTGGCTGTGCGTTGATATGTCAGTCAGACAGTTTCTCCTTTTATATAGATAACTGATTAAATTACCAGTGGAGTAGCTAGTCCGAAAAAAGGAGCGTAGTGCTCTGTATCAAAACTTTTAAGCACTAAACTGGCAGAACAAAGACATTGTGATGAAGTCGCGATAGGCACTGACGGAGATGATCTCGGTCCGGTCGATTACCGGACTGCTGGATGGCGAGCTATCCATTGCTCGACGTCCGCAAGCCCGCTTCTACCGTAGCTGGGAGTCGGGGTCGTAGTTTCTGCGGCCGGGGCGTGAGAATGTTCGTTTTCTTACGCGCGCGGCCTCTTCTTTCGCTAGGCATTTCTCCTTGCTCCGGACCATAGCCTGAACCAGGGCTCGGCGTGAGAGGTCGCTGCCACCGGTTGCCTCCACTAGCACACGGCGTATGCTCTACCGTATGCTCCACTGTGTCCTCCGGGATGGTCAGTGGTTAATGTGTTACGAATTATTGCACACATCGAGGCCCCTGTAGGCCGGGGTCCCGTATGATTGATATGAATGATGCAGTGGTAGCTACGCCCCTAAAAATTTCCATTGACATAAAACGAGGTAAATTTGCTTTAGTATAGGAGGTTATTAAAGTTAAAGTTATCTGAAAGTGTATGCTCGTAAACTTGCCGTAGTGAATGAAATTGTTGTTTTATGAAACTGCGCGCTTTGAACTGTGATATCTTCAGATTTATTACTTTAGTAATATAAGTATCGCTGTAGCTGCTATCTCGGGGATTTTAAGCTAATAGTGAATAAGTTACTTCTAGGCAAGCGTGCTCATCGCTTTCCATCAGGTGAGATGGTCAAGCGCGAGCTTATCAATACTATAAAAAAAAACAATCTCATAGGTATTATAAACCTATAAGACACATACAAAATGATGCAATAATGTGTCAAACAAAAAATGATTGCATCAATTTTCAGAAACATTATTAAGTATTTGTTCATTTTTATTCAATTTACAACAGGAACAAGTACTTTTGTAGTTAATAACTGGAACACTCGCTGCACAACCCAGCGTGTAAGTAAAAACTTTCTAATTGGTAAAAATCAGGCGAGAGTTTAATAGAAAGTTTCATAATATTCCAGCGCATGCGATACACAAACCTTTTTATGGTTCACCTAGTTGGAGCATACTTTTGTGTAGCTGTGGGCTGAATATATATAAAATCTTTTCTCCCTAACCTAAAAAGAATCTCCACCCTGTAGTAAAATGTACAAATTTGCATTGCACATGCTAAGGTAAATGTAGTTTTTGGGCTCATTTTTGATCAACATTGTTTTTTATTTGTTCCTATTTCGTAGTTGTTGTTTTTAAGTTTTTCCTTTTTAATAAGTTGTATGTATAAGGTCCAAATAAACATTTTTACTTCCTTTCTTGATGTGAGGCTGTTGTACAAACGATAGGGCACTTCAATCGTGTTCTACGTTTCTTGTTGTCTGCACGAAAACTCGTAGGGCGTAGGTGTATTATTCTAGGAAGATCTATCGACGATTCGACACGTTACGAAGAAAATGATGAGGCAAACATCAAACTTAACGTGTGTATTCAAAGTGAAGGTACGTTAGCAGAATAAATCAGAAGCTTATCAGTAAAGTGAGTTCCTAATTCTTCAATGAGTTACAACTTTGTAACTTCTGTATACAACGTTAAGCCAACGTGTTGCCGACATAAAACTTAGCTCCTCAACATTAATGGGAAAAGGCTGTTATGCACTGATTGCTCCGAGTTCATCAGGCGGCTCGTTTTATAGATTTAATTAATAAATGTGCCGTTAACGTCAAGGGGTGATTACCCCTTGACGTAAGACGCCAGGGGTGGAAACTGAAGAGTTTTGAGAATTTATTAGAAGGTAAAAATATCATAAAATCCAGGATCATTTTATGATTTGAATAACGTAGTGAGGAATAAGCTTTTAATTTGTAAATGGAATCAGGAGAACAATTAGACATTGATAAAATCTATCATAGTACAATTTTGATCAGAATATTGAGCTTTGTTTTCGTTTAGGTAACAGTTTTTGACAGTTTCTTATTTATTATGTACAGGGTTACAAGTTATCTTAACCGTTACAGTGCATTAAGTATTTAATCCATGTTGTATTTGATTTCTCAGGTACTCAATTATAAAAACTAATTCACTCTATTTATTATAATGTTGGTACTGAGTTTAAAAGTATACTAGACCTAGCATGTTAGTTCTTAGTTGCGAATATAAGGTGCTTAAGTACAATACAATGTCATATTAAACTCTTTACAGAATTTACGTTTTATTGAAATCATGTTGAAAGTTTGTGAGTGTATAATATGTGTGTGTATGTTTCTTACTTGTTCACGTTCGTATCGTGTGTATGTTTCTTACTTGTTCACGCGGCTGAACGGGTAGACTATGTCCTGGAATAGCACGTAGGATACTTTGTCCCCGCAGCTATGTTCCCTTATCTACTAAATTTTTCTATTAACACGCGGACAAAGTCATCGGCAGCAGTCAGTATGTTATAATCACCATTTGCAAAGTTTAATATTCATATTAATGTTATTTATCAAGGTTCAAGTACAGTTTCCATATTCAGGCTACAACAGCACATACACAGCTCAAAATGAAACAAGCAGACAATGTAAACATCACATAGCTTGCTAAGTGTAACGAGTCTAATTTATCAAATGATTTAAGCAATATCCCGGTAGGTGCCCGCCGTGCCCACTGTGCCCAGCTGGCTCGCCGTGCATTATTTATGAAAACGAAACAAAACCAATAAAACTTATTGCAATGAATTTCATTTCGTATATTTTTCTCCGTTTCGTTCGTTTCCGTGAACTTTTTCTTCAGCCACGATTAATAAATGCGCTCCGTATTTTGTGGTGATTCGGGAAATGTTTTAGCATTTTAAATGTGGTTTTGTTTTTCATTTAAGGTACTTTAGCCACGTAGATTGCGGTATTAGTAATCAACAGATTGGTGCTTACGACGTTAATGTGTCTGTATTACTTTCTTTAGCTTACTTTGATAGAATTGATGACTTTATAAGATTACCAGCTGACCCAGTAAACATTGTTTTGCGAAAATCATCAAAGAAGAAATGGTGGATTGGGATAGGAGGGTAAAAATAGCTTACGACTCAGATCTACCAAATATACATTAAAAAAAAAAACATAAAAACCGGTCAAACCGTTTCGTAAGAGTTCGATAACTAACACTGTGACACCAGATTTTTATTATATCTATATTAGATTTCAGTCGTCTAAAAATACCTATCTAATCTAGGTAGGTTTCATTCAAAGATAAGGTTTGTCTTTTTAGCATTGAACCATAACTATAATGGTAGTATGCTCTCACTATGTAACAAAGGTCTAATTTTTGTAAACTATAAGATAAGTATGTACATACCTACAACGTCTTTTTGCTTTGATTCAATGGCGTGCTTCTTGACTGCGCTACTGCTTCGCTACTCTCGTATGCTGAAATTGCATCGCACAAATAAATCCCCACTAACGCAGGAAAGCATTGGTGCAAACAACAGACTCAACAGGAGCTCACAGTTAGTCACAAGAACACGACTGTATCAATGCTGCCGATATAGCTGTGCATTAGTAGCGATGCAAAATCTGAAAAATGAGACTTGCGACAGCATTGGAACTGAATTGCTGCAAAAACTCGCCAAGAGGCCCCATCATGAGCTCGTAAGGCGATCCATTTTACGACCTTCACTGAACTGTTAAAGGGATGAAGCTATATAGGTTGTGTAGCTCTATGCCTCTTGCTCACTCGCACGACCGATATTTTATTACGCCATAATAAGGCCCCTTGGCAGATGGAAAATGGATGGATTGCGTGAGAAGTGATATGACAGAAAAGGGAGTTAGTGGTAGTTTGACGGGTGATAGAACAGAATGGAAGAAGAAAACGTTTTGCGCCTACCCCAAGTAATATGGGATAAGGGCAGGAAAAAGAAAAGAAGTAGAGTAAGGCCCCTGAGCGGCCTCCCTATATTGTGTAAGATTGAATGTTTAAATATTGTGTAATATTTCTGCAAAGCAGAATCGTTGAACTATATTTATCCAATTTCAGAATCAAAGTGAATAAATACAAACTTCGAATCATTTCTCTAACGATCCAGTCTGTCAATATTTTTTATTAATTTACTCCTTTGTACAGTATTCTTTATAGATGCTACATTGTGAAGTTATTAAGAAAAGTTTCACAGCGCAAACACCAAACTACATTGTGGCATTCAAATAATAGTCATAACACCACTTTAATGGGACCTCTACTCGTAAAACATGTTTCCTCTTCATCGTAATATTTTGGAGAATGTAAGAGATAAGAGGGTGTCTTGTAAAGTTGGTGTACAAAAGTAGCCAAGATGAAAGTTCCCTAATAAAATAAAGTTGTAGTGTTGGCAACACTGTTGCGAACAATATTTCTCTTGTTTTGTCAACAAGGGTGAATGTGCTATAAATGTCGGAATGTTGGTAAGTGTCAATGTCTCGATTGTGTCGTCTTTGATCATTTGAATGTCAATGTGTATCGTCGTCGTCTGCTACAAAGAGAGCTATTTTAGAAATGTGTTCACATTTTGAGCATTTAACTTTTTATAGTACCTAGTTACTCGTATATTTGGTTCAAAGGTAACTAGATATTCTAAGATCTTCCAAGAAATTCGTCTCAGCCTTCAAAGAAAATGCATTGTGTATTATTATTTAATTTTATGTTGACTTATCTAAGTAATTATAAAATTTCATTAATTTAATAAAAATAAGATACTATTATGGACTTCGTTAAACCCTTTTCTTCAAATTGTCCTGATTGACATGAAGTTCAATGAGCTGAGGTCTTTGTGATGTGGTCTAGTATACGAAGGACTTTATTTTAACTAATTGCCTATTTTAAATTTAGGTAAAGTAATTTTATCGATTCAGCTTTGAGTCGTCAGTGGCACGTAGTGTTCCAGTCACACCTCAAAGATATGTCAGCAAATCGTAAGGACTCAATAGGGCTAATGTCTGTTAGGGCCATGGGGAGAAGTATGACAAAGATACACGTGATCCTAGAACACAAACGGCAACTGAAGGAGTATAGATGGTTTTAGACAGTAAAATTCCGACACGCCCTCTCGCTCTACCCTAAATCGATTCGATTAAATAATTTTCCACTATAAAAAAACCAATGCATCTTTGATTAAAAGGTAAATGCTAAACTTAACAAAGACCCAGAAATATCTGTAAAAGTAAACGAAGGCGCCACTTCCTTAACATCATTACTCCGCAATACTTATGACAGTCGCGTACGAACCGCGCATTTGTTACATCTGCATGTCTGATTGGGACTCTAGAGGAATTCAATAGATTCAATAGATTCTAGAGGAATTCTCTAGAGAAATCATTGAATAATGCAGCTCTTTATTGGGCTGATCTAGTCTGTGATGTTGGAGGGTACAAGTAATATAAAAATGTCTGATGTTTCAATAAGATTTTTTAGATTTGGTTCTAGTTCTGTGGTGTTAACCTCTACCTTTGGGTGCTTTTTTTTTGTGGGAATATCATATATGACAACCCCCGCTCTTGGGTGCTACAAAGCTGTGGCACCCCTTAAGGTAGCACGCGCAAAACCACAGCAGATGCACAGGTATACCTGACAGGTTTACCTGCACAGTTATACCTGTTAAGTAAGCTTGTATGGAAACCTGCACAGTTGTGCAACAAACACGCTCCGGTTTACCTGTACAGGAAAACCTGTCAGGTATACCCTAGCGTGTATGGCGGGCATTAAACAATACAGTACATACCTACTTTCCAATACAATAACCAGAATTGTTATTAAAATGTTAATCTTAGAATTATTCTAATTGGATAGTATTAAATACGGTAACTTCACCGGTAAAGTACAGTTTGTCAATTGGGATAAAAAATAACCAGTCTTAATAATTTCGTCGGCCTAGAAAGAGGTGGCGGGATGATCTGGACGCGTACCGTGAGGACTGGTTTGAGACGGCGCAGGAGAAGAAAGTTTGGAAGGACTTGGGGGAGGCCTTTGCCCAGCAGTGGGACAGCAACGGCTAGAAAAAAAAAAAAAAAATAATAATTTCATCTGTGCCTTTCAAATAGTTACAAATTACTTACTCTTATGTTTAGTTAATGAGTAACGCGTACATCAAAGGACTGGAATAATTTGGCCTTCCTGTCCGACTATAATTTAGGTATTTTCAAGACTAGAGCACTTAATAAACTAGTGTGCTTCACCGTCAACGATTTTTTCAATTACTACATGTAGGATAGCAGTCAAGCATTAGTTTACATCAGCAAAAAAGAACTTGGTTACTTTTAGGCTATTTTGTTTGTACAACCGTAGATTGCATCGTCGATCGCTTATCTGCAGGTGAGGTAATAAACAAAATCTATCCTCTTCTTTAAATCTATCCTTTAAACTAGTGATTATTGGGATTGCCGGTTGTAGAATCTAAGTTCACTTAGTTGGCCATAATCCCTCGATCTTTCGCTACTATCCTTTTATTTGTGTTGGTCAATGGTCCCCAAAATCTCATTAACCGTGGCGGGCGAGCCACGGGCCACGCTGGCCGGCGATGGGCGCGCCGCCAACTTGTCCACTAACGTGCTAGTTAAAGCAAACATGTGATCGGTGTCCGTGACTTTAGAACTGAGATAATTTTGTAGATCTACACTTATATTATAAAGAGGTGAAGTTTGTTTTACTGTTTTTGTTTTTAAGGTTAATCTCTGAAACTACTGCACGCTTAGCCAAGTTGTTATTCTGCTATCGTTAACGCTATCGAAAAGTGACGAAACGTATGGGAATGACGTCATCTCAACGTAAAGTCGTGTGGTCAGAACAAACGAATTGACAATTCGTAGCCAAGTTCCCATCGTTCAAAATCGTTTCTACAATGTTTAACGCTACATCCTTTGTTATACAAACACTACATTGAGCGGCCTACGAGCGGCCGACTCAGGCGCGTCAACATGGCTACCGACTTGTCGTTTTCTACAATTGCTGTCATCGACGCGTTACCGATTAGAGAACGGAATTCGACACAAACTGGTTGTAACTTGGCTAGGGGGGCTGGTCTGATTGCTAAAATTTTTCATCCATAGTAAGCTGTTTTATTTTAGAGTGACATAAGCTATATTTTATGTACGCGGGTGAAGCTACGGGCAAAAGCTAGTGTTTTAATACAGAGCGTTAAGTGCGAGTAGTTTTTACGTTACCGCAGTCGAAACATTTACCATGATTAGCTCTGTGATTGGTTTAGAGCTTGGAGCGAACCAATCGGAGCGCCGAACGTCATAAACGCGTCGATAACGTTGACGAAAACCAAACTCGCACTAGCCACTGCGTAAAGTGTAGATTTGATTTTTGGGGAATTACTGCATAATAGCTGGTGTTTGTGATATAATATTTTTCATTAGTACAGGTATAGCAACAACGAAACTCTTTTTCTGTATATACCACTTATTAACTGGCAAAACTGCAGTCACATATGGGCTGGTGCTGCAAAATAATTGGTGAATAATTGGTGATCCAGATTTGGTTAAGACCAATCTACAAAGCCATGAGCACAGACGTAGGGTAGCCAGCCTTTCGGTATTTTAGAGTATGTATTTTGGAGAGTGTGCGAGGGAATTGCATGACTTGATTCCACCATCTCATTTATACCTCTGGACAACCCGAGGTACGGGGAGAATCCACCCTTACGTTGTTGAAACCTCTACAGTCCGAACTAAGTATTTAAACGTCGTTGTTTATACCGTACATGGTATAAACAACGACGTTTAACCTTTCAATCGTGGAAATTACAGACACAATAGAAAGACTGGAATTTGCCTATTGCGGTCTTCCCATCCGATTACAATTCAGGTGTCTTTAAGGCTAGAGTGAATAGGCTCTTTTAGCACTATAAACTAGTGCGGCTTACCACCAATGGTTGCATCACTACTTACCATCAGGTGGGATCGTAGTCAAGCACTATAGAATATATCAATTTATGAAAAAGACTGTTTTATTAAACTTTGCACAAGTGTATTTTCCTGAAATAAATTATTGAAGTCGGTTTGCCCAATTTTTAAAGGTACCTAATATTTAAAGATATTATTTGTTTACATTTTTTTTTTTGTTATGAGATTGTTATTTTTCCACAGCTATGGAAAACCAGGGTCCCTTAAATCCTATCAGAAGTTTCATTTAAGTTTCAAAAGTCAAATTGAATTATTTTTATATCTACCTGTTTGCTTTGGTTTGAGGACGCAAGTTTCAGCACAAAATAGTGTGAAAAGTAAAGTTTTTCTTCAGTAGTGAACGGGGACATTCTATTCTCTTAAAAAAGTACGTACAGCTTTACAAACCCTTTTAACCATCTTGATGAGAAGGAGACAGCTACATTTAATAGTTTACTTTCTATTTCAAAACTGCTTCATACGTGAAACTGTGAGGAAAACGGTTCATGAATATATGAATACAATAATACTGCTACTGCTATATTAAAAGAAAATTACTCCCGACGTGAATTTGATAACAGAAGCAAAATAATTCAATTTAACGTTAAATTCCATTTAAAGAATTTCTACTAAATCATTTGGGAGAACTACGTGAAGTGAGATTTGCATAGACTAGTGCGGTGGAGGTTAAATTGATTACTTAGTACTATTATTATGTTTTGTCGACTGAAACATTCCTGTTGAAATAGGTACTTACTTATCAGGGATAAGTAGGGTCTTATATAATTCGGGGCGAGTCTTTTACCGTCAACACGAAAAAGCTAGACTCAGATTTGCTACTGAAGTCGTTTTATTATTGATAGGTTCGCGTTTGACCACTATCTCACCTGATGGTAAGTGATGATGTTGCCGACAATAGAGCAAGCTTGCCTAAATAAAACCTATCCATTTCTGACTTAAACGCCGTGATCAGGAAATACAAACTTCAATAGGGAATTCCACTACTTCGCTGTACTCAAGATGAAAGTGTTCCCAACGTATTTTAAAAGTATGGATAGATTGAAGGGTAAAGCCCTTCATAACATTCACTCTGGCAATCAAAGCATAAACATACAAATCGTTTTTAAGTTGAGATATGCATATTACATTGGAAAGGTATTAAACCTTTCGAATATCGTAATTAGAGACACAATAAAAGACAACGAGAGAGCGGACGCCGGCGTTCGCATTGGATTTAAATGAATTTATGCAAATTGAATACCTTATTTTTAATGAGAGCATAAAATCAATTTTAATTAACAAAAAGTCTTAAAATCTCAACGACATAATTAGTATGGCAGGTCTGAAGGGAACACTTAACGTAATTAAACGTAGTCTAGACACCTGAACCCAACTACCGCTTGTAAAACTTTATTGTTAATTCATATTAAAACGGTCTGCGTTAAAACTAGCGGTAGATACATACTTCTACATTCTGATGGACGTGTTTTGTAGAGACATACAGTTGCATTATTTAGTGGTTAAACTAATAAAGAAAAAAGGGTTTAATGTATTCCTTCAGTTGCCTTTAGCGTTCTAGGACTAAGGTTTCCTTTTCAAAAATTCCTCGTTGCCCTACGAGGCATCAGCATTGCTGGAACCCTACGGTTTTGTTGATATCTCTAAGCCTCCTCTTAAAGTGTCATGCTTTTGTCTGTCTCGTAAGAATACTTGTGAAAATAAACTTTTAATTTACGTTCGATGTCATGCAAACTGCCGTTGTGTTACATTCTTCACAAATACCTTCATAAAAATCTGATTTCCTTAACAATTTTTCCTGAACAAATAGAAAGTGAATACAAAGGTTTTTGCACACTGTAACTGCGATGTTCGTGTAATCCAATCGAGCCGGGCGGCGCGGCGTCATTAACGCGCGCGCTTTGATGCCCGAACTCCTCTAAGCTACCTCGATCGAAAGTTGCCGAATAAAAATCTCGCTGAATTGAATCCAGAGAAAAAAATATTCAAAGTTTGAGTTTTTTTTTTGCAGAGATCGTTGTTTACTAATTAGTTGTTCAGTTTTATTAACACTTGCTGTTAGTGCTTCTTTAGTTGTCTTTAGTTTGTTTTTAGTATTTAAATCTCGGACTTGTAATGTATTTTTTTCTGTTTCAGATTTTTCAGTGTGAATAACTTTGTTTAGTTAGATGAGTGATTGAAGTTCAATTTTCGTAGTTATCTCATTCTGGCTGATAGTCTATCCAATTTATTTACATATAAAATATTTCTGCCGAGTATAACCTTGATATTGAATGCAATTTTAACAAATGTCAATATTTAGTTCAATTATGTAGTTTGTTTACTCACATCCATGCGGCACTGCGGGATAGCATAGCTTAGCATAGTCGGCCTTAAAATGTTCCCACTGTCGGGACTAAAGCCTCCTCTCTAGGATAGGGAACTCACTGCGGGGTGCCATCTGAAAATAAGCGCTGGATGTCAAACCCGCTGAGGTAGACATTCTTTCGATTCGGGCACGCTCGACGCATTCTGTACTTTTGTTCTTTTTTACTTTCGGTTTGTAACTATTGTGTATGTCTTTCCCAAATAAAAGTATTTCTATTCTATTCTATACTTTTTTCCATCATACTGCTCACGCGTTCAATCATTCACTACTTCCAACTAATCTCATAATATCTTACTATACTATTAATCTGATCTTAATCCTTTCTACTAATCCTAATGTTTACTTATCTACAATTACATTGGCTATTCAATAATTAATTAATGATGCACGCTTCAATCGCATTTATTTTGGATGAAATTTAGAACTCGTGAATAATATGTTTTGATTTACGACTAGGATCCTGAACAGCAGGAAACGGTGATGAGGTAGGTCCAGAAGGAGATGGCGTGACGAGGTCTCCTATCTAAAGGATTGGCCAGAAGTAGCGAAGGACAGGGAAGAATGGAAGAATAAAAGTGAGGCTTTTGCCCTGTCTTGCGAAACAACAAACTCACAATAAATATTAACAGTACTATTTTTCTGTCACGGGTAAAGCCACTATCCAAATCAGAAATTCCTAAATATGAGATAAGTCTTTGAGTAAGCTACCATTAATAACCGTCCAGTAATCAATATAGGCTGTCATTAATAGCGCCACAGATTATGTAAAGCAATCAGTCAGTACCTAATGGGCGTTAATTAATCAATAAGCCTGGCTTACATGCCGCGCTGGGCTTGCGACGCTCTGCCGACCTCGACTTAGTCAGGGAACTGCCACTGAATGGTCTTCACGGTTATGTTTAGTGCGCATTGTATGTACTCGTACCAGTATGCTTGGTTTGTTGTGAATAATATACATAGGTTATCAGCCTTTTCCACAAATTATGTATTACAAAGATTGACCCTAATGTATTAGCATCAAGGCTATATGTAAATAGTTGAATCTGTAATCTCACGTCTTTCGATCATCTACTCGTTGAGCTCCTTAGTAGTAGTCCTAAAGTGATACACGAATACTGACAAATGCTTGCACTGACTGGACAGGTCCACTCAAATCTGTGTGGTTCTTTCTTCAAAAGACCATCTGATACAATGCTTAGTTCTCATATTATTTGACCATTACATGTTTACTGTATGGACTTTAAAAGAGACTTTGACACCTGAGATTATTACGGTATTTCTTCTCTGGGTGGTCAGCTACGAAACACCGGCCTCGTCTAGTTTAAACTGACTGAAAAGTGTTTTTTTAAAACCTATTTGCTTATTAAATATCATTTGCCTGATGGCGTAGGTACACTCCGTATTTAGGGTGTTCAGGATGGTTTACCGCCCAACCTGAAATGAAAACTTTAAAATCTCTAGAATTTTATTTCGAGCATAACCTGATGTAAATATAAAAACAAACCGGGCGAGTGCGAGTCGGACTCGCGCGCTGAGGGTTCCGTATAAACAGTTCAATTCCCGAATTGAGTTACCTAAGAAGATTTTTCTTCACGTAACTACCAATTAAACGACGTAACTACAAATTACATGAAGTAAGTACAAAACAGTTTTCAGTTTTTTTATTCCACAATTATCACACAACGCTGTCTAGTCCCAAGCTAAGTAGGGCTTGTGTTATGGGTATTAGACAACTGATTAACATACTTATATATTTCTAAATACATACATATTATAGATAAATTACACCCAGAAACAGAACAAACGATCATGCTCATCACATAAACATTTATCCTGGGTGGGAATCGAACCCACGACCTGCGGTATAGCAGTCAGGGCCACTAACCACTAGACCAACAGGCCAGTCAGACCTACTTGGACTATGAGACCTTGCTTCATACCAAATTTCAAAATTCTAGGTCAACGGAAAGTACCCTATGATTTTTATTTTTTTTGAGAGTGTCGAAATATACGTTCTTTGCGACATAAGCGTATCCGTATCTTTTTTTTTTTTCGTTAACTCAGAAGTTTGATTATTTTATTGCTTCAAGGGACCGCAGATCTGAATATACGGGTTATTTTAAACTCTATACTGAGATATAGACAGATGATAGATACGGTTTCGTATTTTCCTTTTGAAGATCTTAAAAAATATATATCAAGTTTACCTCTAGTAGGCAAATAATTGAATTATTGAACTTTTCCTTTAACGGAGTTTCTTTCAAAAGTGTAAAACGTGTGGAATTTATAGTAACCCGTTCCAAAGTACTTGCAGGAGCGAAGCACACTATCAAATATTAAATGGTCGCCTGATAGTGTCAACCGCGCGTCTAATAAAGCGATGAACACAACAACCGTGTAGCACATCCCGTCACAATATCGGTGAGGCAGAAAGTTCACTCACAGGACATGAACTCTCAAGGCAACCTCTTTAGCACGTCGATGGCAAAAACCGCAACTTTTGCCTGGAACATTATTCGGCCACGGCAATTCTGTCCGCTGATCCCTTAGGTAAACAGGGATAAACGGCCACCATACGCATGCCAAACGGAAGATAGGACAGCGTCTGCAGAGACGTTCGTCTGAAAGATTGTCGTCTAGGCAATGAAAATTTGTAAGGTGGTTCTCATTCTCATAATCGTCCTGCTCTTTTTCTATGACTCTTGGGGTTAGCGCAATCTGTTTTGTACTTTAATGCCAATACCCTATTAACCAGTTAACTACTATCCAAAAATTACCGAGCTCAAAAGGCAATGCAAAACCAAATGCATGTATAGTGGTCCTAAAATATGCACATGAAACATCTAAGACCAACCTAGGTGGGATATAGTATGACAATAGGTACAATATGACGACTCTGCAAACACCATTTTGTCGCTTGTTTTCAGTTTTAGGGGTCTTTACAGGATTCTGGAAACTTGTGACACAGCCCGTCTTATGCAAGTGGACTTTCTGTACGTACCCACAGCGCGGTGTATGCGGATCACGATCCCGCGATATGCGATCACGTCCGAACAGTCGCGTATCGCTGCCGGACGGATATCCGCCATGATTGGACACAGCGGATTAATAGTTCTCGTGCGGCTCGTTCGGACCACGACAAGTTTGTTGAGACGCGTTTGATCTGAAGGTTTTTGGAAAATGTCATTATGAAACCACGATTGGGAGCTGCGTTAAGAGGTCACAGTTGTTTCCTTCCTATAATAAATAGTTGAACTTTGAGATGAAATTGTAAACACTTTTGTGTGATTGAAAACTATGTAGATATACTCATTTTTTTTTTGTAAAATTTTCAAGATTTACTAAAAACTAAAAATCAGTAAAACAAATTGCAGAAGACGTGAACTGAATGTCAAAAATTACGTAGTAATCAATCAGTGAAAAGTTATAAACTGATTTACGATGCTAGAGAATTCAGTAACACTAACTTGGACAGGCCTCAAATATTTTGGTTAATTGATATACAACTATACTACACTCACACACACATTGGTGGCCGGAAATCGGGATCGAAATTGCGGCGGTGGCTGGGGCGCTGTGAGCGCCGTTGCCTGATGCGGTCGGCCTCCTCCTTGGCGACCGCCTGCCACTCCTCCTCGCTCCGAACCATAGCCTGCGCCGGCCCAAGGCCCGGCGCGAGAGATCGCCGCCGCCGATCGACACGAGGGCACGGCGATGCTCTGCCCAAGCGGGGCACACATCCACTGTGTGCTCCAGCGTGTCCTCAGGGCGTTCCGCATAGTGGCGACACCCGGGCGCCTCTTCCGCACGAATCGGGTGCAGGAAACTCCCGAACTTACCATGTCCGGTGAGAACCTGCGTCATGCGGAAGGTGAGAACGCCGTGAGGTCTTTTCAGCCACGTCTCAAAGAGGGGACTTACCGAAACTTTCTTGTGGTTACAATATTCACATAATATTTTTTTTTTTTTTTACTAGTCTTTACTATTCCACTGCTGGGCAAAAGCCCCTCCAAGTCCTTCAAGACATTATTCTCCCGCGCTGTCTCGAACCAATCCTCGTGGTACGGGTCCAGATCATTGCGCCACCTCTTTCTAAGGCACCCTCGACGGTGCTATGCCTCTACAGGAATCTACTGCGTGGTGACACTTGCCCAGCGGTTACTTGACTGTTCATGCGACTGACGTGACCCGCCTAATCCCATAGCAGCCTTCATACATTATACATGATTAAGAATAATAATATTAACAATCATTTATCACTTTTATAGTGTATTTTATATTTATTTAAAAAAAAAGGTTCATCTAAATATATATAAATGAATCCCTATTTTCTTGGTCCCGCCATCACGCGTGAACGACTGGACCGATTTCGCTAATTCTTTTTTGTTGTGATCGTTATTGTTAAGGTTTTTATGGAAAAAAAAAGAATGAAAATTTGGGTAGTGTAGGGTCGAGTAAGGTGGAGTAGGTTAGATCAGGGTAGAGTAGGGTAGAGTAAGGTAAAGTAGGGTGGAGTAGGGTAGAGTAGGGAAGAGCGGAAGCGAAGCCGCGTGGGCAAAAGCTAGTTCACAAATAAAATACAAAAAGAAGAAAACAAAAAAACCACCCGTGAAAGGAGAGTTGGAAAAAAAAGATATATATAATATATAATAATAATAATATATTCCACAACTATCACACAACGCTGTCTAGTCCCAAGCTAAGCAGAGCTTGTGTTATGGGTACTAGACAACTGATAAACATACTTATATATTTCTAAATACATACATATTATAGATAAATTACACCCAGACACAGAACAAATGATTATGCTCATCACACAAACATTTGTCCTGGGTGGGAATCGAACCCACGACCTCCGGCATAGCAGTCAGGGTCACTAACCACTAGACCAACAGGCCAGTCATATACCATAGGCCATATAAACAGGTATATTTGGTGAGATATATATTTTCAAGATACACGATGTAAAGTCTCAAGTTTTAACCACCCATAGATATAGTTAGATATTCATGACTGAATATAAAACAATTCACGCGACTTAAATTTTCTTTCAGACATCTTAGAGAAAAAACTAGAGCTACCTTTAAGTAAGTTATCGCTGACATCTTTGGCACACAATCATTCCATCGTCTGCGTAAATTATCTATTCCTCAGACACGTCGACATAATTCAAATAGTATCCTCATGTTGGCAATAAATGTACAAAACACGATCAGCAAATAAGCCTAAGTAAGTAATGCAATAGGCAAACAGTTTGCTAGCGCCACAGTCTCACCAGAGACAGAGAGACAACAGAGGTCCCGAATCAGGCTTGCCCTTCAAAAGTATGCTGTTAACATTTTCCACCAAAAACAGCACATACTTTGTTGTATAGTTAAAAAAAAAATCAATGTAAAACAACTCGATAACTTTAGTTATCGAGTTGTCTATCAATGGCAATAATTAATATTTAAAGAAATTTCGAAGAATTCGAAGATATGTGATATCCATCAACCCGCACTGGGCCCGCGTGGTGTATTACGGCCCATTCCCTCTTCTAAAGAAGAGGCTTGAGTCCCAGCAGTGGGAACATTATAAAACTGATTATGCTATGCTAAAAAAGTTTTTAAAAACGACAAACTGCTGGTTGATATTTGTCAAATTATCAAGCCAGCAATTATTAAGCTCCCGGTCGGCTCAGCTATTTCGGCCGGACTAGCAGCGTCCACGCGGCTACATCGCAAACTACAAGTGTCAACTAAATGAAATAAAAGCCGATAAAGGTGCACCAAGGGTTCCGTACAAAAGTAAGTTTGTACGGAACCTACGTAAATAGTTCAGTTCCCGAATCGAGTCTCGAAGATTTTCTGAATTGCAATTAAGGTAGTTGTCTCAAAATAAGATCCTAAACGGAGTATAAACGGCCTTATCTTTAGATTGCAGAAATTTGATCATTTCTCTGTTGCAAGGAGTAGCAGACCTACATAAGTATTTCATATTAATTTTAGCTGTAAGCTGTAAATCTCTGACATTTAGACAGGCGGACAACTAAGTGATCAGATACAGGTAAAAAGCTGAATAGTTAAGGAAACGACTTTCATTCATAAAGAAAAGATGGACATTTTGCAAATTAGTGTCGTGTGGGCCTCCTTTACCCCGCAGCTCTTCCAATCTGCACGTGAGCTATTTAAAACAAGGCCTTTCTAAGTAGCTAAGTGTTTCTTCACGCCCCGGGGAAATCACGCCCCTGCCTGATTGACGCGCAACTTTACCCTTCCAAAGCAACGCCTTTGTTCCTGTCCGCGTGAAAACACGTTCGATTTATATTTACTAAGTTATTTATACGGAAACGCGATCGCTGAAATATTTAATTAATTTCTGAAGCTAATAAAGTGTTCATTGATTGTTATTTACTCTCATCTACTTAATGTTGTTGTTGATTTCTCTTTCATTTGCATATAGGTGTTCATTGAGTGGAATGTTTGTATTAATTATTATAATTTAATTCATTTTGATAATTTGCAGTGAGTGCATTGAGGTATGTGAATATTATAGCGTTGAATTATTTGCTTTAATTATTATCGGTATTTAATAATGAAAATTGTGTTTAGCCGCTGAAATGTTACTGGAGTTGTACTTAATTTTTTTCCATTATTTAGACTCTGCTCTTATCATAATTCTTCGCCAGACGTGTATGTACTGCATTGCCTTTAGGTTGTTGTTAATGATAGACAGGCGTCAAGGCTGGCTGATCATCTGATCATTGTCGATGCTTTGGGCTTATCTCTTTCTTCCATCACGAACCTATTTATATTATTTTTGTGCTTCTTTCTATGACATTTGGTGTGCAATAAGATTTATATTATTCTGTTATATACTATCGGTGGAACTGTCTTGTGATATAATAGAACTTCTTGTCACATGCCAGTATCATCTCAGGCGTGTTTCGGAGATTAGACTGCAGCTGATAAACAGAAAGCTTGAAGGGTCACCAAATGGTAGACTCTAAGTCACAATTTCCAAGAGTTTGACTCATAGACATCTTCCACCAACTTTGTTCCTACTTAATCTACTCATCGGCTCGCCTCTGTGGCCCCCACTCCCTGGCTGGTACGCGGGTCACGTGAGCCAACTAAACGGTCACGTGTGAGCCCTGCCGGCGCACAAAGGCGACACCTTTCAAATGCTGCTATACTACTTAGTGCTAGTCAATTCCACGAGATATATTCGTGAGACGGAATCTGAGTTATTATGATGGTGTTAAAAAAGGAATTTTATTTAAAATGCCTTAAACTTGGACCGGTTTCTGAGTATCTACTTGGAGTTTAGAACATGTCTTGTTTGCCTAAAACAAATCTTGTTTGCCAAAATTTGAGACTCAATATAATGGATGACTGCAGGAGTGGACTAAAACTATTCTGTCATTCAGTTGCCCTTTGCGCCCTAGGATTATAGGTTTCCCTCTTAGCCATTCCCCGCGGCCCTAGCGAACAGTAGCCCTGCTAGAACCTTTTGCCTTTTTGACGTGGGTTATAAGCCGATGACTTCTTTCGCTCTGGGTTTGAGAGAGAGGACGTGTCAGACTTTTTTTCACCAAAACTACACCTGTGTCTTTCAGTTGCCTTTGCTTTCTAGAATCATGGGTTTTCTTTTCAGAAATTTCCCGTAGCTGTTGGGACCCTACGAATTGACTGTCATCTCTTTGAAGCGTGTGTGATTCCATAACGGTTTAAATACAAATATCATGTACTCGAATTCTTATTTGAGAAATTGCGGTTATATTTCATAGAATTTTTTTTATCATCTTCTCTATAGCTTTGTATATCAGACATGATAAGACATGCTTCATGTTGATAAGTGCGACTGCTGAGCGTGGGGTCCTGAGTTCGATTCCTGGGTCGGATAAGAGGTTTCATTAGGTTTTACCATTAAATATTACGCTACAATGGCCCGGAGATTGGTACTTGGTGATATGATACATCTCGAAAAAGCACGTAGAGTTGATTCTGCGTCCGATCTCTCCATAATGCGGATTTGCTGTCCCATCGGACTGGGAGAGTAGGAACAAAGAGTGCACCTGCGTTTGTGCACACACTTGTGCACTATAATATTTCCCGATTACTTAACTATTCTCCATTGAGACTGGCCAATGCTGTGATCAATTGCGAAAATTATAAAAGCTCAGTAGACGTGATTATATATTTTTAAAAGGTGTTGTTAGAACAAACTAAAACAGTCATTAAAGCTAAGTACCATTGTGCAGAAAACTGTTATGATGGCCCGTTTTCTGCACAAATTCGAATCGTCGGAGTCAATAAAGCGTGATTTAGTAAAAAGTTAAAGCTTGTAGATGTCTATTTTAGACAAGAGATAAAGCAAACGGTACGGTAGAGGAAGCGAGAGTAGTGGCAGCCCACTAGAGCAGTGGTGAAAAGCCAGGCTTACTTTGTGTAATTTATTTCTGCTTTCTGCTCTCAAATACGGCGAAGGAAAATTGTGAGGAAACCGACATGTTCTAGAACCAACAATTTGAAAACATGTGACATCCATCAACCCACATTGAACCCGCGTAATGAATTACGGTCTATACTCTCTCCTAGAAATGAAGCCTGAGTTTCAGCAGTGGGAAAAATGTAAGGCTGATTATTTATGTCGTTTTATGTTTGATCATAAAGATCATCCATTCATACAGACGATTTAAGTTTTAATATTCCATAGGTTTAAGTTCAAGTTATGAACAATCACAAATCAAGCAGATGAAATAATATAAACTTCTGAACTATTTAGTTTTATCTCTGATGAGAGAGAGAGATGAGAGTTGTTCTAACTAAATTGATACCTGAACCTGAATTAATTAGATATTCAAATTATACAAGTTCGTAATTAACATCTTCATTCACAGACTGATTAATTTTAGTTAAGCAAAGATAAGGTTATTTAAAGGTTTGAAGACGGTGAAATGACACCTAGGTACTGGAAACTTTGTTTCTTGCTTTATTTATTTATTTAACACTTTATGCACATGGGTACAGAGGCGGACTTAATGCCTTAGGCATTCTCTTCCAGTCTTAGTTCTTTAGAAATTCAGGACCGATTGACTTTTTTTTTGAGGTGGGAAATCATCCAATGACTTCTTGCGCTCTAGAGACGGGTGTAAGGCCAGGCGTGTCAAACTTTTTCTGTCTAAAACCACTGTATAAATCTGTGTTCTTCAGTTTCCTTTTGCGTTCTAGGAGCACGAGTTTCCTGTTTAGAAATTCCCTGTGGAACGACGGAATGGTTGCTGTCGCAGTAAGCTGGGGTCTTCCTTCATTTACCCATAGTTGTGAATGACCTTCTCCTTGATGATGTTCTTCCAGTTTCATCTACTTTTGATAACCTCCTTGGTTTCTAAGGCTGTCAATTTTTGATGAGGTTCAGAAACCACAATCTTAAAGTAAGGTACAAATTTTAAATAGATTCTCTTTTAGTTTGTCACTAAATCACAAACTATTCTTTATTTATTTGGTAAAACTTCGTGAAAAACAATTTAAAGTTACGTCATTGGTCAGTTACTTAGGGGGTTAATTATTAAGTCTTTTGGTTTCTAAATACGTTGCCCCACACTAGGAATTACTCCAATACCGGTATCGTGAGAGCGTGTCGAGTGGCGATCATAAGACGCGTAACAACTATCTGTTGGCCATATAAATCTTTGTTTTTTACGGAATTAGAGTCCGCGACACACAGCGCTGTAGCCAATCGCTCAACCACTGCACAAATACCTACAGACAAAAATCTAATCGCAGTCAAATAAAAGAAGACAAAGAAAAGCAGTTTAATTTCAAAATATCAAACGCCTGATGGCACAAAGTAACTACAAAAAAAAAAACAAGTTCCACCTATTTATAAAAACAAGGCTAGTTCCGGTCTCCAGACACTGCACAGTGGTCCCGGCCGTCGAGGTCGACGCTATAAAAATGTGTGTCTCCCGTCGTCGCGCGGTACACAGTGCCGCCCTCTTCCGCTTTCCATAACAAAACCCTGGTTCCTGACGGGAACAATTTATTTTTGTTTTTGTTGTTAATTGCCACCATGTTTAATAAGGGGGTGTACGAACTATGCGGAAGGGCAGCGATATTTTTCTAGAGGGGAGCCTTATTTTTTAATGGACTAATGTGATGGTAGGGAGGTTTTCCTTTTTGTGTAGTAAGTTACCAGACTCGTTTGAAAATCTCTGAGAGGTGTAAGGCGTTTTCACAGTACCTATTATTTTACATAACATAATCAGCCTTACACATTACCCACTGCTGGGACTCGGGCTTCTTCTTTAGGATAGGAAATAGGCCATAAACCACCTTGCGGGGCTAGTACAGGTTGGTGAATGTCACATGTCTTTGAATTTTTGGCTACTAGGACATGCCGTTTTCATCATTACTATGTTTTTCCTCGCCATTTTAATAGCAGTGGTGATGAAATAAATTACACAAAGTATTAGTCTGCCGGCGTTTGAACCCGAGGCCTACCATTCTCAAGTCAGCGCCGTTACCACTTAGCTACCATATTTTACATAACGTTTAAATCATTATTTTATCCGATACAAAAAGTTATTTTTTCAACAAGTATTTGATCCCTATATTTTTCAATAATTCCGTTTTTCTTTTTATTGTTTAAATTTATTAATACTCAGATTGTATTTGATTCAGTTTTTACAAACAAGCGCTAATCCCACCGACAAACTGTTACGCAGTTTGGTGGGTTTTTAAAATGTACAACATTTTTGATCAAAAATAAATGATTTATTTATTAATAAAAAAAATACATTGATTTAGCGTCCATCTGTGTAGGTAACAATTATTTATGAATAGTTACCGTTGATTAATAGCAACCATCTTCAAACCATGTAGGTATATCTGGTAACAGTTTACGGCCGGACTGCAACCCTCGGGGGAGCAACGTCACGCAGCTGGATGCTCTCCTGTAACGACCCCCGGGGGTCCCGTTGATTCATACCCACCATCAATGTTAGTGGGTTTACCTACGTATTCGCAAACGAGGTAAACGTTTTGGTGAAGGTGGTTTGGATGGAATGTTGTTGAATATTTCTTTGTCTAAAGCAACGAGTTTCAAGATATTTCAACCAAACATCTTTTGGTCTTTATAGAAAATCATGTTCTTACTTTTGACGTAGTCATTGTGATTTTTTATTCGTTCCACCTAGAAGTGTAACTTAGGGCACGCCACATTCGCGGCGATACGTCTTCTCTTTGAGAAGTGACTACAGACGAACCATATAGCGTTCTCACGTTTGCCTGATGACATAGGTGTTACATAGGTGTTTGCCGATCAAAAACAGGTACCTGTTTTGGATCAGCGGAAAGAAAAGCTCCAGTGTCTTTATTGTCCAGATCGCCCGGATAACACGTTAGAGCATACGGTAAAAGCTTGCCCCGCTTGGGTTGAATACCTTGTCCTTGTAGTGGCGGTTAATGATGATGACCTCTCAAGTCCAGTCCTGGCTCAGGCCATGGTAAGGATTGACAGGGAATGGGAAGCAGTCACTTCCTTTTGCAAACCAGTAAAACGAACAAGGAAGGCAGCGGAAAACAAGACTGAGGAGACGTCCACAGGAAACGCCCCAGGCATCTAGGGAGACTCCCGGCCACCTTAGGCGCGGGCTAGCTGATGGCGAGCAATGTGTAGCTCGCCATCCAGTGTCCTTATCGTCCGAAACTCGAGTCGATAGCGCGTTGTGTTCCACGCATACATTAAAGATGACGTGCCTATTAGAGCTGCAAGATTGTTCAAGAGAATTACCATATACCTTGGATTCGAAGTTATATAATAATTTCCTAGTGCACAAAAAAAAACCTATGTATTTGATACTTTTTATATTTTTACGACGTTAGGATTTTTAACATAAAATGTTTTTAATGATAAATGATATTTATTTTGCAAATAGGTTAAAAAAAAAACTTTTACATGTCAATTTTTTTTCGTCAGTTGAAAGTACATGAGGCTGGTGTTTCCTAGCTGACTACCCAGAGAAGAAAAACCAAAAAAAAAATATTCAGGGATCAAAGTCTCTTTTAAAGTCCATACTGTAAACATGTAATGTTCAAATAATATGAGAGAGTCTTTTGAAGAAAAACTCCACAGATTTGAGTGAACCTGTCCAGTCAATGCAAGCATTTGTCAGTATTCGTGTAGCTCAAACTTAGGACTACTAATCTCAACGACTTGATAATCGAACGAGGTTAGATTGTAGATTCAACTATAACTTTAAATTAATAAAATGTATATAACTTTAAATTAATTAATGAGTCAAGTACATGTACAGTTAGATTTAATTAAATGTGAGAGCAGCAAAAAAGGCGCTTAAACATTCTAACTGCATTCCAGCGTTCTAACTAGCACAAAGCGAAGTAAACATTACGAGTCCCTTTGCTGTCCGCTACAAGAAGCTCTGCACAGAACGAATACTCTGTATCGATGTGAACACAAAGGAAACTTCCAGGAAAATATGATTTATCTTTGGTACTTACTTCTTGGCTCCAGTTTAGCCATTCTGTAGGTGGATCGCATGTGATACATTTTTTTAATCTTCTCTAACTTTAAAAGGAAAGTTTTGTATGTATTTTTGTATGCAATTTTCTCAAAAACTACTGATGCGGTTTGCTGTTGATGTGAGTAAATTAATATAGATTTTTAGGCGGAGCATCGCTGTGCCCTCGTAAGGGCGACCGGTGGCGGCGAACTCTCGCTCTGGGCCTTGGTCATGGCCATGGTCCGGAGCGAGGAGGAGTGGCAGGTGGTCGCCGACGTCTGCGAAGCAGTAATGCTTGCGAAGGAGGAGGCCGTGACGTGAGAGAACGAATGTCCTCACGCCCATTCACCGAGATTCAGACCCCGACTACCAACCACGGTAGACGCGAGCTTGCGGACGCTCTCCGATCGGCCGTCCAGTAATCCAGTCGTCAACGCGCTCTTCAAAGAGATGTCAGCAAGCCGTAGGGGTCCAGCAAGGCCGATGCCCGCTAACTAGGACCACGGGGAATTTCTGAAAAGGAAACCCGTAGTTTTAAAACGCAAAGGCCAACTGAAAGGCACGTGTATGGTTTTAGTCAGTAAATGTTTGACACACCCTCTTGCACCGCGCAGAGTAGGAGAAGTCATTGAATGATTTCCACCCTTAAAAAAAAGTGTACATACATTTTTACATATTATAAAGACATAAAAAAAAATTGTTTTCAAATAAACGACTTTGCTGTATAACTTAACATGAGTATAAAATAACGCGGGGGCAGTTAAAACTAAAAAACATGCATTATAATTTAAAAAAAGCAGAAATGGCACAAGACGGTACAGTTTGTAATTAAGCCACAAAATTAAAATTCAAGAGAATAATAAATTCAGCTACGCAAACATTCGCAATATAAACTTGTGACATTAAATAAAAAGGTAAAAACTAAAAATTTACTAAGCGTCCACATACATTCGTATAATGAAATCCTTTCAACAACTGCACAGTGCAAGTTTAATTAAAAAACGCGGAAAAAATTGTACGGAACTCACGGAGTTGCATGAAATCATGTAACGTAACTAATTCAAAAGTTTTCACCTCTCACAACGGGTAAGTTCGCGTTGTTGGGTTGGCCAAATTAAAAAGTTTCGGCCGGTTCGGGATTACTCGGGTCGAGTCGGGATCAATCGGATGCAGCCGACGAAATTGTTTCACTAAGTATTTAACGCTAATCCCATGTTTCGAGTTCGTCAAGAAGTTGTTCGAAGAATGTTTGTTGAGTTATAGTAATTATTAGTTTACAGAAGATTTGGCTTGTTTTTGTAGAAACATAATTACCCGTAGTCGCGACGATACGTCTTCGTCACCTTCATTTGGTATTGACACCAGCCCAACTTGAAGAGTTACCTTCACTCTCAAACTCTTCATTTTAAGACTTACTTAAGTTATCGTCAAGGCGGTGAAAAAAAAGATTTTCCATTTTCTTTTTGTATTTCTTTTTTGTTTTTTTATTTTTTTATTGTTAGCTATGGCATCCCGCAGCTTAAAAAAGGCTGGAGTTGGACACATTCACTCTGCTTTTATTGCTTTCGCAGAAGAAGATAACTGGTTTCTATTCCCTCTTGCTCCGGACTATGACCTGACCGCAGCTATCCTAAAAGAAACCAATAATAGGAACCGTCTGGAAGCAAAATGTAAATTTTATAGCACCAAAATTTCAAGCAACTCGGAATTAATGGATAGCCGTACTGCAGCAAATTCCAACTAAAAAAAGCAAAAGTGTGCAACAACCGATTACCCCACCGTCATTTATACGAACAGATGTCAACACGTCGATCCTCACAAGATACCGCTCGGCACCACTTCATAAATCACACTGACCGCTTTCCTCTGTCGGCTAAAAACTCGCTCGATTTTCGCTTAAAACAGCCGAACCCGCCATTTATAACCTGCGCCCTTCATACATAAGCGGCGCCCTTTCCGCGCTAGAGGTGCGCCCATTCGATTTATTACTCGAATAAAAGTCGAATCGGAGGTAAATCTATTTAGCCGACTTCGAATTGAATCGGAGGAGTATGATAGCGTAGCTTTATCTGAAGGTAGATGGATGCTTAAGAGACTTCTTAGATATATCACTATAATGGGTGTCACTGAGATATTTGGAGTCAGTCTTTTCACACCGGTTTGTCAATTTTATTAGGAACTAGTTGCTGCTAGCGGCTTTGCCCACACTAACATATCAAATTATCTTAAAGGAACATACTTCCGGGATATAAAGAATCTCATGTTTTATTCCAGAATATGGTCTCTGCCGTGGTTCAGTATGTCAAATTTCATTCAAACCTTTACATTATGTATCGAAGCTTTAATACTGAAATCTTTGAACTATGAAAGACATCCAAGATAACATTGCATCACAATAAATCGTAAAACCCACCGACTATTACCCGCAATCTCCAGCCACGAGCAGTAACGTTAAAACTCTAACTACCGCAGCTCGTGATCCACTGCAAGCCGCATATAGAAGAATGTTTATTGTATGAACAAGCAAATCAACTGCGAACAAATCTCGGTACTATTTGTGTGAACTCGGGCGGAATCGCGCTCAGATGCGAGTTGGTACTAAAGCGTGTATGGTTATAGTTGGGCTTTTGATAAAGAATTTTATTATAGTAAAACTAGCTACTGCAGCTTCACCCAGTTGAAAATAAAAAAAATGTCCCAGGGAAACATAATCCTAGGACAAAAAGTCCTATTCTGTGCTATCTTTAGGTATGGTCTACCCACTTGCCAAATTTAATCCAAATCTGTTCAGTCGTTTGAACGAGAAGAAGTAATGAACATACACACACACTTTCGCCTTAATAATTTATTACTTTGATAATATGACAATTTATTTGATAGATCGACCATTCAGGATTCAATAAAAAAAAATAAACACCGTATTTTCATGTTTTGTATTCTGGAGCATCGACCGCATACTGGAAGGTCTTCTGCAAGGTAGGCCGATGACTAGGAGAAGGTTGCCAGAATCCACTGCATGCGAGACGCACACCGGTCGATATGGGATAAATGATAAGTCCGGAAGTAGACGTCTTTTAGCCCCTGCGCACACTTGAGACAAGACAGACTTAGACAGACTTATTTCGCAAGTGCCAGACAGACTCGTCTATGCGAAACAAGACTGTTTTGTCTTAAGTGCGCGCAAGTCTTTAACTAGAATGATTAAGATGACGATGGTAGTTTTTTATTTATTTATTAGCATTTGATCAAAAAAGAAAAATCAACAAAAAATATTATTTGTTTTGTTTGCTAACAACCAACCTAAAAAATAACAACATTGTTACAGCACTAACAAAGGATCAATTTAGTTCTATAAAAATAAAAGTTCCACATAAAATAAAGCGGCACGTCCCAGCACTAGGCCCCGAGCCCGACTCCCGACGTAAAATGATTTGTTGAGTGCTACGGAATATTCCATTATGCAAACACTTGGGCTCGGTTTTTATTCACATACATATGGCTGCCTATGGGAATGTTCGACATCGCCCGTAATCGATGGAGAACCACACTATTTACCGTTGATCGACTGAATTTGTTTTCATTTTATGTAGACTTTTGGAACAAGTTTTATGATCAGAAGGTTTTATTAAGCGTGGGAAGGGTTCAAATGTCGAAATATATCTAGAAAACTTAAGCGAAGAGATATCTTATTTGCTTTACCGCTTGTCGAATGGAATAAACTATATTACAAGTTTATCGATAAAAGTTTACATAAGAAAATTACATATCTCCTGACCTATTTTGATGGTCCTAAATTTTATTTGACATTAGTATTAATATGACATGTAACTCTGTGCCATTTATTGAAATAATTTAATTTGATTTGCAATGATGTGCCAATTAATTTTGAATTTCAAAATAATGTTAAAGCTTATTTGATCTCAAAAGTTAAATGAAAACGGACAATGTTCATTATATATTTGTACGCCTCTGGGCAAAACATGGAGGATCTACCTACCTGTAACACCGCACACACCTATGTTTACAAATAAATTATTCTTATTCTTATTCTGATATAGCCTGAAAATTACCCAACTTAAGTGGCAGTGAGCTGGGCAAATTGTCCGTAAAACAGATAGTGAGTCTGAAAGGTTCTGAAATAGCGACTACGTACTGTAAGAGGCAGCGTTGGACGGTCTCTCGCAAGGTAGACCGATGACCTGGAGAGAGACGAGAGAATCTGATGGATGCGAGACGCACAGGATCGGTCGATGTGGTGACACTTGGGGAAGGGCTATGTCCAGCAGCGGCCGTCTTTTAGCCGAAATTATGTTAAGCTATATGAGACTTTTTTTGTATCTTTACTTTTGTAATGTAATGTCATGTACGTTTTGTAATGTCACGATACTGTTAGAATATTGTTTTGTGTAAGCCTTAAAATCAATTAATCATTTTAACCTACACTTCTACAATAATATAAATAATAAAGAGGTAAAGTTTGTTTTATTTATTTATTTTTTGTTTGTAGGAGTACTGGTCCGATTGCTTTATTTTTTTTTACCGATAGAGAGCTGCTTTATTCCTGAGTAACAGAGGTTATATTTTATGTACGCGGGCGAAGCTGCGGGCAAAAGCTAGTTTATAATATATAAGGGTTTGTTTCAAGTCATCTGAACCTCCAAATGTGCTGCCAGTAACAATCCGTGCGGTGGTCTTCCAGCAAACAGCTTGTCACAATGAGATTGTACAATGTACAGCCAATCTACGAGTACCTATAGAAATTATCGCGTCTAGAAACGAAGCGACCTGTCTTTTGAGGTTGTAGACGGTGGTACAAACAAAATAAATTCAGAAGGCCAACTTCACAGGTAATATCATCTATGATAGTTTTAAGGTTGCATCATTTCGCATAAATAAACTGTTTTTTCTTTCTTTCTTTTTCTTCTTTCTATAGAGAAAAACTAGAGCAGTAATTTAATAGCGTCGTTACAAAATGGGGTAATCCTGTATGTTTTCATTCACCCTTTGTAAGCGGAGGAGCGATTAGAACGGAGATTGTCACGCTCTAGCCACCGGGATCCTGAACCCAATTTACAGCCACTGTAGTTGTGGGCTTTCGGCTGGCGAGCAATGGGTAGCTCGCAGTCCGGCGGTCCAGTACCGTTCAAACCAAACCCGAGTCGTTGACCGCACGTATCAAACCAAACCTAAGTCGTTGACCGCACGTACTGTCCCATGTAGGCCTCAAGAAGATGTCAGCAAAACCATATCCCAAATCGTAGTTAATAAAATCACACGTGTATTTCAGCTAGGTACCTTTGGCCGGAGTACTACAGGTTTATTTTTGTGTACTCATTTACTTCTCTCATTTTCTCACTTATAGGTATCTGACTGGTTTCGTGGTCTAGTGGTTAGTGGCTCTGACTGCTAAGCCGGAGATCATGGGTTCGATTCCCACCTAAGACAAATGTTTGTGTGATGAGCACGATTATTTGTTCTGTGTCTGGGTGTAATTTATCTATAATATGTATTTATTTAGAAATATATAATATATTGTGTTTATCAGTTGTCTAGTACTCATAACACAAGCTCTGCTTAGCTTGGGACTAGACAGATTTGTGTGACAGTTGTGGAATATTATTATTATATTGTGTTGGACTTCTGAATCAATTCTGTACTGTCTAAGCTTGGCACCGCGACTTTCAAACCGGTCTAGGCAAATGTTGACAGAGCGTCATAGTCACGCCGAAGTTGGCGCAACTCGGCAACTCGGCGCAAAGCTAACGAACAATCCGACTGTTGTACCAATCCTAATAGTTACTTTGCGAATAATTCGATCGATTTCTAACGTACCTGTCTGTCTACCAGTTTGTATAAGACTAAGTTATATTTTGGTAGTTAATCATTCATTTGTTAGCTTTAATAATATAGTTCTGAGTTATGATTAGCATTTCAAATATTATACAGTTTCATATTTCTCGGAACAGCAAATCAAAGCTCAGATCAAATGACTCTAGCAAGGGTTACGGGAGTAATCAATTTGAGTATTTCTGCGGTCTACCAAAATGTCATTTCCTTGGTACTGTTCATCAAATTGTTGAGCTCCTCATTAGTTCTAAGTTGACCTATACGAATACTGACAAATGCTTGCACTGAATGGACAGGGCCACTCAAATTTGTGTGGTTCATTCCTCAACAGACCATCTCAGACACTAATCTGCGTGGTTCTCATATGATTTGACTATTACATGTTTGCTGTATTTATTTTTAAAAGAGACTTTGACCCCTGAGTTTGTTTCGGTGTTTCTTCTCCGGGTAGTCACCGGCCTCATCTAGTTCAAACTGCCGAAAAAAATGATGTATAAAAGTGTTTTAAAAAAACCTATATGCAAAATAATTATCTTTTATCATTTAGCAAAAGTAATTTTACCTAATATCAAAGGAATTATTGGCGAAATACTGAAAAGTTTTAATTCAATAGAATTCGTAAATTCAACTAGTCTCTTACAGATTGAGGGCATGAACATGAACTACCCGAGGTAGTTCGACATCCGTCAAGTTTCCATTTTTTTTTTCAATTGTTTCCGTTACAAAAGATGAAAAACCCGAGTATAAAGTTGTAAGGCGTGGGGTTGTACGGCCAGCCGTCCGCCCACCTCCGCGAAGTTATTACTGAGAACAATGGACATAATGACTGGCTTCACGGACGGCCAAAATAAGAATTAATAAAAGTTGCGCCTAGTAGTTACGAGTACCTCATGTCAGCTAAGTCTGAAGTGAGACGTCCCACCACTGGCGCCGCGCCGTTTGTGCAGTTACCATACTATACAAGGAATTTATGGTATAAATTCTATTCGATGCAAATTGTGGAAGAAGTTTAAGCTTCCTATCGATAATAATTTGTAAACCGGATTACAGCTATGTTTTATGATTGCTGCTGGAAAAATTAGTTTCTATTTTTATTATTGCTATATGTTATTTTTATAGAATAGCATAGAATAAACTTAAAAAAAAGGATAATTTAAAGGAAATTAAATTATCGTAAAATATCAGTGGAATAATATATCATGTTTAAAACATCCATATTCTTTCAAAAGTAGTTAGGTAACCGTCGAACACGTTTGAGAGCTTCAAGCACAAATTAAAGAATACAATTCTTCGCTGAACAATAAATTCTAAAAAAATTTTGGTCTATTAATTAAAAATCAATCTACTTTTACCTGTAATAAGTACCTACGGCTATTTTATTTCTATTACACATTAAAATGACTAATGACATAAAACAAAAGAACACACACGGAACAAAGTCCGTCCCTAAATCAGCGAAGTGAATTTGATTAATTCATCAAAGTGGCACAACCCTGCGCCGCCTAGTGGCCACAGTTGCCGATAGATTTTAATTAATATATAGTTCCCGGGAGTTATTCCTCAAGTTTAGAAGTGGATCGCGCCGCGTGCGTAATTAGAATTAATGCTGGCAACACTGTGGCGGCAGGTACCACGAAGTTGGTCGGCGAGCCTCCCCAGCCGTCGCGTACCAATTAACTTGGGACGTTTTGTTTGTTGGCAACACTGTGGAATAAATTCTGCAACTTTTTGAAGGCCTTGTTGGATAGATTTGCGTGACTAATGTACTTAGTAGGAAAATATTATGATAAGTTTCAGTGCGTTGAATATTTTTAGAATAAGATCTCAGAGAGGCCGTTCGTTACCGATTGAATTGTTTATTTCAGCTCTATTTACTAAAAAAGTAATTGCGTTATTTTCTCATCTGTGGTTTTAATAGTTGTGCAAATTTAATCGATATTAGTCAATGATACCGTTACATTACAAAAGTTATTAAAATATGTGTTTGAGTTTATGAATTAAATTGCAGGGCAAGTTTGTAAAGTGTGGACCGCCCGGGAGACACGGTGGAGGATACGATTGAGGTGTGCCCCGCTTGGGGAGAGCACCTCCGTGTCCTCGTGAGGGTGATCGTCGGCAGCGATCTCTTGCGCCGAGTCTTAGTACAGGCCATGGTCCGAAAGCAGGAGAAGTGGCAGGCGATCGCCTTCTGCGAAGCAGTAATGCTAAGGAGGAGGTCGCACGCGTGAGGCAACGGCGCTCACGCCCCAGCCGCCACCGGGATTCTGATCCCGATTTCCGGCCACCGTAGGCGCGGGCTTGTGGACAGCGAGCTATAGGTAGCTCGCCGTCCGACCGTCCAGTAACCGATCAGACCGAGTCTAAGACGTCGATGGCGCGTATCATTTTGCGCGCGCCTCAAGGAGTTGTCATCAAACCGTAGGGGCCCAGCGGAGTCGAAGCCTACTGGGGCCAAGGAACTGTTTCTGAAATGAAGGAGTGGGTTTTTAGTCAGTAAAAGTCTGCCACTATCTCCAGCTCCACTAAAGAGTGGGAGATGTCATTGGATGCCCGTGACTTAACTCAATTTCTATTTTTGTTTTTATTATTATTTTTTAATTTTTATTACATATCTTCATTGTGCTCACATAATAGAAGCAACAAGAAATATGTAACGAAGATTCATGTAACTCAATATGATTTAAAAGAGTGTCCATGGAGTTACTTGCACGTTCTTCTCTATAGAGACCTACTCTTTGGAACGTGCAATTTAGCTGCACTTGTTTGACTGACCGACATTTTGACAATTCAAAAGTATTCACTTTTGAATTGTCAAAACGTTTGTGATTTCTGATGATTTTCCACCTAAAAAAAGGCAAGCTTGTAATAATGTCACACAAATGTTTTAGTATCTTATTATGTGCATTTCATACAATCCTGTTTAATCTCATCAAAAACTCAATTTAAAAATAAAAACAGAATTTTATATAATTTATGAATAATTAGCACAATAAATATCATTATAATAATATTATTATTTATAAATTAGACTCTATTGTATCTTAAAAAGAGTTAAGGATAAGTTAAGGATAGTTATCATAAAATACCCTGTCACATTGTAGCGTCTTTCTGCTCTCGTCTTTACAAACATTAACCGATAAGCTGTTGATGGTTTTTCGGGTTCCGTTACCAAAGGGGAAAACGGGACCCTATTAATAAAACTACGCTTTCCATCCATCTGTCTGTCTGTTCATCTGTCACCAGAATGTTTCTCATGAACCGTGATAGTTAGACAGTGGAAATTTTCACAGATGATGTATTTCTGTTGCCGCTATCCAGTCGAAGAAACAAATACTAAAAAACAGAATAAAATAAATATTTTCTCGTCATTTCTACCGCGTACATCAAAGGACTGGAACAGTTTGCCTGCTACGGTCTTCCCGTCTGATTATAATTTGGGTGTCTTCAAGGCTAGAGTGAATAGGCTCTTAATAAACTAGTGCGCCTCACCATCAACGATTGCATCAATCAGGCAGGATCGCAGTCAAGTACTAGTTTAGAATAGATAAAAAAAAAATTAAGAGGGCTCCCATACAACAAACATGTTTTGCCGTTTTATGCTACGGACGGTACCGAAACCTTCGTGCACGAATCCGACTCGCACTTAGCCGGTTTTTTAATGTGGCAAAATTTGAAGGCGTTGATAGTGTGCCACCATTTTATATAGGGTGCATTTTAATATACGTTCTTGTTATCTATTTTTCAAATAAAACAACTTTATCAAGTTAGTAGTGTCGCACCAAAACCTATCTGAAAACTTTATGGCCGATGTACGGTACCTATATACTAAGAAAAAAATATTTCATAAAGCATTATTTTCTTTGGAAACTATACCTACAATATATTTTTACAGTTGTCAATAAATAAAGTTTTGACTTGTGAAACTTTACGATATGATAGGCATTGTCAATATAAAGAAAAAGTTGTCCCAAATAAACTTGACGCGACAAGAATCCCAACAGACCTAACTATACGAGACAAGCTCATTGAATATCAGTCCGCTACAGTATTCATAAGCCAATTTATTCGTGGTCCTTCTAAAAACAGTGCCTAGTTTCACTCATGTCAGTGTCCGCTCAGGCCCCGGCATACCAGTAATTTATCAAATAAACATGTTTCCAAAGGGATGTGTGCTCCCAAACTGTCACAGAGTAAAAAGGATCGCGGTATACCGTCCGAAGTTTATCGTTGAGAGAAACTACAGCTTACGGTAACGTATGCAGAGAACAAATGATTATGGGGATCTTTTTGGGTAGTTTTGTCGGAAAAAGAATGGGAAAAGATTAGCGAGAATGGACGGGGTTATGGGATTGGGAGTGCACATAATTGCGGGAATATAAATTGTGTAGTTTAGGCCGATGATACTGTAGTAAATAAAGTGAATGAATTACTCTCTGTTTACAGTAGATTCAACATAATTTATGAAGCGACATAATTGTAATATAGTCTAGTCGGCCTTATAATGTTTCCACTGTTAGGTTAGGTTAGGTTAGTAATCCTCCACGCGGGCCCAGTACGGGTTGGTGGATGTCACATGTTCTGGAATTTTTGGTTCAAGGATAATATGCCGGTTTCCTCACGATGTTTTCCTTCACCGTTTTAAGAGCAGTGATGATGAAATAAATTACACAAAGTAATGCGTCTGGCTCAAAACAACTCGAAAATTTACCTACAACTCGAAAGAAAATTTTGTCCGGAACCGACCAAATTTCCTTTTTTTATACACCTGCCACATTCGTCTCTCTACTACTAGGTTGACTGGTAGAGAATGCCTAAAGCATTAAGTTCGCCCTTGTACCTTTAGTTGTATGAATATAAAATTTATAAATAATCTAAATGTGTTGGCGTTAAATGGTGTTGTTAAGATATTCTATAAATTTTCAAGGCTGTTATTTAAATGCAATCTTATAAAAGATGATTGAATACTTCATCCTTACAAAATAAGACTTCAAAAAATCACTCCACAAACACTTCAAAGAACCATTTTTCAGTTACAGAAGCGAAAAAGGTACGTAACGTAATGTTGGCTTAATATCAAAACGTCAACGGATATACAAAAATCTGAATGCAAAGGAAGCCATATAAAATTGTCGAAAAAAAAAAACGTTAACAAGGCTCGCGACCTCGTTTTCAATCCACGCCACATTTGGCAGGCGCGACGAGGGAATTTTAAAACAAAGACCGAATGGAAGTAGGTCGGCAACTGGCTGCGCTACCTTACGAGTAGGCTCGCCAACTTTCATATGATTAACGGGAAATGAGTGGAATAAATATTGTGTGAACAGGAAGCTTGTGTCAAGTGGGAGTTGTGCGCTGTAGTTTATTTGTGATGCATGTTATTCATAAATATTTTTTGGCTGCTTTTTACGATGCAGTACAATTATTACGTCCTTACAAATGAAGTTGGTGTTATATAAAACGAGTCTTTTTGAAGAATTACATCTTCGGATCGACTTGATTTCTTTTTTTATAGAAAGTATATTATTTCATTTTCAAAATTAGTTATTTACTTGTTTCTTTAAGTTTTTTTTAGATTCCATAGTGACAGGTAAATGTAACGAAATTACAAAAAAATGCTATGGGTGGTTTTATATCGTGTGGATTTCATCACGCATGCGGTATTGCCCCGCTTGCAGAAAATTTCTCGCAGCGTCAAACACGCTTGCCTACGATCTAGTTTTCTGCGGACTGCTGTGCTTTGTGGTTGTGTACAATGGGATGACAAATGCGCGGAGGATCACCCGCGTCTCACGTGCGTATTCCACGCATTACAACAAATACTTTTATGAAAAGGACATCTGCTGGCGTTACGCATGCGGGGCAATCCCCCATGCGGGATCAAAACAACAAGATATTAAAAACACCACAAGATTAAAAAAAAAAAACAATCAATTTTGAAATGGTTTACCATGTTTTAAATATAATAGTTTTTGTTATTTGTAATTGCAAGTTGATTATAGTTATGACAGCTTAAAGTAACCAATTGTATAAAATAACAATTTCAAATATGTTAATTAAGTGCATTTTTAGTATTAAATATTAACATAACTTACACTACTCCAACGCTAGTTTCGCACACAAAGTAGCTCTTTTCTATACTTTACCAATATTATATTATAAAAGGACCTGGTGCCCGGTGATATAGTTGAGAATTATACCGATACACGGACCCATTTAATTTTATTAGCATTAAAAACCAATAGTGCTCTCCCTCATACGAAACATTAAAGAAAATGTTCCGCTCGCTAAACTTACACGACTCGAGCGGGGAGAGGCAATTTTGTTCTACTTTTTCCCAAAATCAATATGCAAAATATTAGACACTCACATGCCTTTAACGAAAAACTTAGCACATTTCAGAATTCTTGGATACTCTAGCCGCAAGCCGTTTCCGACGGTTAGGCTCAGGAAAAGCGCCCTTATTACTATTAAATAAGGGTTAGAATGGATGTATTAGTCAAATATTGGAGTTCGAATGTTTTTGAAGAGACGTCGTAAAAGTATAACGCATAGTGGGCGACACGCGAATATGGAATTCAAAGACCATTCCGTGTTTATTGATTCATAAATTTTATTTTTCCGTATCATTTGTTAGGGGAGGGAGAAAAATAGCGGTTATTCTTAGTTATTTTCATTTTTCGTAAAACGTTGAAAGCGGTTTGGACGTGATATATGTCTGTTGCTAATGATCGGGGAATTAAGGGAAATAAAACGCATTAGTAACTGTTCGCTCCGTTTCGTTCGTAAGTAACTGTTTGTAGATTTATCAACAGGGTGGCAACAATGACTTTATTTATAGCTGTTTTAGAGGCAATAACAATTTGATGGCCCCTTTGATAAACCAGGTCAGGTCTTTAATTTGATTCAAAGTTTGGATAAAGTGTAAATTATTTCTTAGTTACTTGGTCGACAATTCTTTTCAGCATCTTTTTTGCCCCTCTTAGTTTTATAGCGACAATAACTAACGCACAAGTCACAAGTAGTCACCGGACAAACCTTTGCGTTCATACAAAAGGAAGCAATTTCCATGATAAGCATCAGTGCAGCACTCGCGACCTCGTAAAATAGTTAATAGACGATAAAACTACGGAATGTTCGTATCTTCACGTCAATGGTACACTTCGCGCAATGATGCAGTAGCTGATATTATGCTTGTAGCGTATGAATTTTGAATAAAAGAAGTACAATGATGGTGTTTGTGAAGTTTGCAGTGTGACTACTAGTTTGCCAGCAAAGTGTGCTGTTTAGATCTGCATTCTTTTTTTTTTGTAATTGATAGGCTCGCGTTTGACCACAATCTCACCTGATGGTAAGCGATGATGTGGCCGACGATGGAGCACGCTTGCCTAGAGGCAATCTATTCACTCTTGACTTAAAGACCCCTAGGTTATAGCTATCAGGAAACACAGACTCCGGCAGGGAATTCCATTCCTTAGCTGTACGCATAATGAATGTACTCCCAAAACGCTTTGTACGTATAGGTGGGATGTCCACCATGTACCGGTGGCGCAACGCCGTACGTCTTGTGGTCCGATGATGGAACGGACTTGGCGAAATTAAATTGTGTAACTCTAGTGCACACTCCCCGAAGTGTAAACGATAGAAAACAGACAGGCTAGCAACTCGGCGTCGATGCTCAAGACTTGACTTCACAAGAGCATCATTGCCTATGATGTTCTTGGCACGCTATACTTTTTTTTCAATGGAAAGGTCCTTCAGTTGTCCCTTGCAGTCCAGAGCCGTTGTAACTAAAACTACCCCGCAGGCCTGATAGGCATCGACTCCAGCAGGGGACACTAGAATACACTTAACATAACATCACACTAGTATTTCCTTAAGATTTAGGCAAAGGTATAGTTGTAGTGACTACACGATTTTTTTATTTTTTTATTTGGGTAGCTTACAGCTAACAATAAAAAATAGGTATATAACAACGATAAGTTATATCACGATGAGCCATATATGATATGGGAGTATTGTTGAAAGTTATAGTTAAAGAAGTAATTACAATATAAAAGTTTGGCAGGAATATAATATAGAAGACAATAATACAATTACAAAATAATGCTTTTAGACATAAAAATGTTTAAAAATAACAATGTTTTATACTTCAAAAGTTATGTTTTAAAGTGCCATTTATAGGTATCTGATAGGGGATGAGCCAGCAACCATGATTATAGCATTAAAAGACTTTTTTTTAAATGCTGTAGCATTGACCGCCACCTCACCTGATATAATGCGAAGTTGGGGTTGAAGATGGACCATGCTTACCTAGAAGTAACCAATTCCCTCTTGACTTAAAGAAGCCTAGGTTGTAGCTATCAGGAAACACAGACTCCGGCAGGGAATTCTACTCCTTAGCTCTACGCACAATGAATGTGTTCCCAAAACGTTTTGTGCATATGGGTGGGAGGTTTTACATATATCGGTGGAGCATTGCCGTACGTCTGGTGGGATGCACTACACCCATGAACAAATACAGTGGGATGATAAAGGATGAGGAAAAGTTTTATTTAAAAAAAGTTTCGATTCTCACTTTCACTCGCTATGGAAGGCCAAAATAGACACATCCAAGCCTGTTTCGTAAAAAGAGTCCAATACGGTGGAGATTCAGGATAGCATGTATAGGCTGCCATCTCTTTAGAAGGTCACACCAAGATAAAAAATGATAATAGACTACAATAGCACATTCGTCAAAAAATTAATTGATGGACTAGACTAATAACGATGATATTATTACTTGTAGACATGTGTTTTTGTTTTTTCGTTACAATTTTATTGATGGCAAACTTAAGTCAAATAATTCGTACTTAAATGTAAATTGTACTTACAGTTGACAACTAAAATAAAGCAATACTAGTACAACCGCCTCAATAAAACACAGGCGGTGTAATCCAGTTAGGACCGGCCTGGTCATAAACCACGCGATGTTTAACGTGCGAGGTGGCTGTCGTTTTGTCGAGAACGTTGGAGAACGACGTGAATCTTACTACGTTATGTATGGATGCCGAGCTGCTCTGATTGAAGAGGAGACGTAATAGAATGAGAAAGACATTTGTTTAGCTATTTATTATTATTATTATTGATAGGCTTCACCTGATGCTAATCGATGATGTGGTCGACGATGGGGCTCGTTTGCTTATCATATTCACACTTGACTTAAAGACGCCTAAGTTGTAGCTATCAGAAAACACAGACACCGGCAGCGAATTCCACTCCTTGGCTGTACACACAATAAATGTGTTCCCAAAACGCTTTGTGCGAATGGTTGGAATGTCTACCATGTACCGGTAGCGCTACGCCGTCCGTCTTGTGGGCCGATGATGGAATGGACTTGGCGGAATTAGATTTTGCAATTTCAGTGCACACTTCCCGAAATGTAGAAGATAGAAAACCGACAGGCTAGCACCTCGGCGGCGATGCTCAAGACTTTGGAGCTTCGACTCTATCAAGTGCATCGTTGTCGATGATTCTCTTGGCTCGCCTCTCAATCGACTCCAGCTTAGCTAGCTTCTTAGCATTTCTCTAATTAATATAGATGAATTGACTTTAACTTAGGTAATAAAATGTTATCAATAATGTTACAAAGCACGGACAGGTGCCATGGAACAGTATGAAGTGAATATAGTGAAATATGAAACTAATATAGTCTTAAATCCTATTTATTAACAATAACGTTGTATTTACTTTTTATATTATTGTGTTAATATTTATGAGAGACGACCTACCATTTTTTTTTTACTTTTAAATATTATTTTATTATAACAACAGAAATACAACAGTTAAAAATGTAAAAAATTGTAAAGAAGAAGAATAAATCCAATTTAATTATTCACTCTAATATGAATTGATAACTTTACATTATTCCGCCCGGATTCAAACTCACGACCTCAACTATAAAAAAGGAGGCCTCACCTCCCCTATGTATTATTATACTCTTTGGGCCTCATCCACTTCTGCACTAGGCCATCTCATACCTATTCACAAATGCAAGTTTTGTTTTATAGACCACAATTTAAACTGTAATCTAAATTGTTTAAATTCCAAAGCATCAGAGTGTATTCTCGTTTATGTTCATTAATAATGCGTTAGTTTGTGGAGCGCCGTCATTGACGAAGCCTTCGCGTTAAATATTCAGAACTGACTATAAACAGAGCGAACAAACGTGAAAGGTTTTTTGTTGATTTTAGTGGTGAGGGATTGATTGTGATAGGTTTGGAATAATGTGGTTGAAAATTGGTGATACTGGTATTTCGCCGTTGGACAGGGTCAGTTCGTGTTGCTGGTAATTTCAAGTATTTTGAACAAAACAAATCATCATCCTATCTGAGGATGACTAAAGTCAAAAAATAAAAAGCCTGTTTTGACATTTGTATTTCGACTACCTAGCGGCTTGTCTGGTGTACTGTAGCTACTACTAAACCAGCTGAAATAGCCACTACTACACCGGACCCCTAATATTATTTTATTCTTTCTTCTTTTTAGACACCCTAGAATGCAACTTGGAAAGAAACTGAAAGAATCTCAAATATAAAAACGAGCCTTTTATTTTTAACGAGTTTAAGTAAAAAGCCATTGGATTCGAGGAAATCCAAATTTTCAATTATGTGTTTTAAAGAAAGATGATCTTTAGTAACAAATTCTGGGAAAATTGAACAAAGACATTTTTTTAAAATATACATAAATAGGCACGCATTTGACGTATTTCACCTGACATTATTTTTCTCGGGTTGTAATCTTACACTAACGTTGTAAATCCGGCTAGGTACCTACCTAGCAGACACCCTCTATTTGATAAAAGCGGATAGTTTGTACCAAACTACGCATTACATTTATTTCCTTATATTAGATATTTTCATATATTATTATTAAAGAGTTTTTTTTTAGCTCACAATGTAACGAATGCGCTTTTTTTTTGCATTTGCAATAATGCATTCTTTATAATAATATATTCCCCTAGAATACATCAAAATAAGGCGGCCACATTAGCAATCACGTTGAGCATGCGTAAGCGCAAGCATTAGAGGTTCCGCCCTCATAAGGCTCGTCTTCAATGTCACCACACGTATCTGTCGGGAACACACATATTTATTTACGTGCCTTAAAACAATTTCATTATAGGTAGGTACACCTTTCCTCTCAATATTTTAAATATATGTTTATGTGGTGAGTACGAAATCCCGCCTAACCCTCGTTCATTGTATCCATATCATTATGCTATACATTAGCGGATATCGCATATATAAATCTATACTGATATGGTTTGGTGGACCCCCTGGCGTTTTCGTGGCGTCCACTCTCTTGCACTTTGAATTGAATAGCTTACAGATACTTGTCTCTGGGTCTTGTGTTTATTTGCATGTTTGAGATTGTACCCATAATAAATTTTTAAAGTGTAAATTTTTTTTGGCAATTTCAATGGCATTCTTTTGAAAGCGCAAAAACACTTTTATTTTGATTTATATTTCCGTTTTTTTTAGTCACTCTAAAAATAATAATGTAACACACAAACCCGTTTGAACAAAGAGCGCTTCAAAGAAGATATGAAGAAGACGCCATTAAAAATTCACGTCACTACAAACTTCCAAAGACAAGTTTTAGAAAAATTAAGACGTCTTCAGACTTCCATAGTCGACTATCGAAAAGTTTATAATGGCGCGCTTTCGAGAATTTTACAAAAGTCACGAAGATATGCTGACGTTTATTTCTTTAAAAAATTTTATTGATTCATTCAATTGAGTTAAGTGAAAATGGTTGATGTTGAAGGTTTCTTAAAGATCACTTGAAATTGTATGTATCTATATTTTATTGAAGGAGTTAATTCAGTATTTTCATTTTAAAGAATATAAAATCAACTAAGTGCTAATTCGAATTTCAGTTTTCAATTATTATTTCATTAAAGTTTATACACAAATGTCTATTTCGTAACACAAAGTTATTTAAATTAAACGTGAAGGACTTAATAAAGTACATTTTTATAATTATTCAGCACGAGTGCTCACTGTTCAACGAGGAAATTTTCAAATTAATCTATTTTTCATTTTTTGAAGAAGTATTAATCTAATGTTGATCTTGCCACTTTTTCAATAATTTAGATTATCATATATTATTATAATATTGAATATTTCATGCAGCATCATCATCATTTCAGCCTAAAAACGTTCGTGTCCCGTACCCAACAGATTCCCTCGACAATTCCAATACTGTGTTTTGGAAGATAAAAGAATAAAGTTCTGGAGTGATGACCTACGTGGTTATCACTTTAGCGCCTTTTGGAGTGGAGAACCTTTCGGCCCCATTGATCATCTTTTCTGCGAAAAATGAGCTTTTTTCCACTACTACTTCAATTTGGCGATTCTTCAGGCTTCTTCATTTATGGTGCGATGACGCAAGGAAACTCTAAGTATAGTTCTGTTTTGGGTAACTTTAAGCATTCTTATGCGGCCCTTTTGATTGTTAAGAATTATTCTTTTTTTTTATGGTGCTATAACTCACCCGTGTTTTGTCAGCTGCTGATTTTTCAAAAGTGTTACCACGGCCTTGCAATGCAAATGATATTCCAAGGCCATGGTAATTCTCTCGAGCAATCTCATGACTTCATGTTGAGAATCATTTCGTTCAGCATTTTTTAATTGATGAAACTAAATATAAAACCCAACCTAGGAACAACACTCGCGCGCGACATCGGCTCTCGAACAACACACCGCACTTTTCTCAGCGGTTATCAAACAAGTTAGTCTGCAACAAAGTGACGAGTAATGACCGTCCTGCCGCGCTGCGTCCCCAGAGTTATAAAAAATACGTTAGTTCGTCTTTGTATACGAAAAGGGTTTGTTCAATGTTCCATGTATCGGTAATGCAGGCTAAAGTAGGTTTATATCGTAATGGAAATTTTGTATCGATAGGAGATAATATTTGCTTTGTTGTACGGGCGATGTGTAAGTGGGTTACGCAGCTCAAGTAATGTTACGGTGTGTGGAGCCTGTGTTTACCTACCTATGTTATTCATTTATAGCTTTTATGTATCTGCTAAGTAAAAGTTTTACAACGGAAACGGTTAGATATGTAGTTTTCAAAGGAGGAGGCCGAACGCATCAGGCAACGGCGTTCTCGCCGCCGCCGCCACCGCAGGGATTCTGATCCCGATTTCCGGCCACCGTAGGCGCGGGCTTGCGGACAGTAAGCAATGGATAGCTCGCTGTCCGGTTGTCCGGTAACTGTCCGGACCAAGCCCAAGTCGTCGACGGTGCGCACTGTTCCCGCGCGCCTCAATTTCAATCAAATTTTGTAAGTAGTCCTTTTTATCCTGGGACTAGGTATGTTCTTTTGGAGTAATTTACTTTCATGTGGAGGAACCCGCTACCAGAATCTGGTAAAAAATAATGTTTGACTTTAATCGTAAGCACGAAAATTAAAGAAATAAAGATATTGAGGGAACCATGGATAAAACAACCCTCCTTTGGCTGTGCCGTAGTCGAGTAAAAATTTAAGTAATTAGTTAATATGGGCCAATTTTAGTCCTCGGTCCTTTTTACCATAGGAGTAGGTATGTTCCCCTGGGACAATTTCTACTTTCACGCGTTCGAAGTCGCCGGCAGCAGCTAGTGAGATATATTATATCTAAAGGTTCTTTATCATAACTTGTAATTTTTTATAGCTTTGTCTACTACATGCATACAAGTGGTTAATAAAAGTTTATTCTTCAAGACTTGATAAGTAAAATGACTTACTTACTAAAGTTTAATAAACATTCTAAACAAAGAGTGGAATTTGGGATCACTTGACAGCTTTATGAGTCAACGAGTGCCAAGATGGGCGGAAGCCAATCTAAATTCCATAAATGCCCTTTAATTTCGGAGCCTAGAATTTGAGAAATTAGAATATACGTATTCTGGTACAGTGAACCGTAAGAATTTAATTCGCAGCGTCTCGAGGCGCTCATTAAAGTGTCCGAAACAAAGGAAAAAACTGTCAACTTGGACCAAGTTTAATTGCCTTAATAAATCTGGAGGCGAGAAATTTACGGCAACGAAGTGAGCGGCGACGATACAGGTGGATGATTAGCTTAATTTATAGAATATTGGGGGAAAGGGAAAAGAGGAATGTTAGGGGTGAGTTTGTTGATGATGTGGGCATGTCATCTGTAATATTGTACGGCCATCAAAAAGTTAGCTTTACAAGTATTACATTTTAAGCAGAGACTTCTTTTACATACTTTCCATGTCAATAAACCAGTACGGGACGTTTCTATAACACCAGCTATGGATCGGCTACACTATCGTAGTACACTGCTACGCCGTAGCTTGTTGTGTAGCATACCGAACGTGCTACGAAGATATAGACTGGCAGATGTGTCAATTGGATTGGAAAGTATATCGTGTCTTACATGTAGGTTTATGCTAATTAAGATCATAATTCTAACTATCATACTAATATGGTAATAAATTCTTAAAGGTGTCTACACACTGAAGCCGCCGGCACCGCCGGCACTAACCCGGCGCCTCCTAACACCTACCTACAATCCTTAAAAGATAGTTATTTTGCAAGTAGGTTTTTAAACCACAGTTTTACACGTCAATTGTTTGGTATTTTAGATGAGAATAAATGAGGCCAGTGTTTCCTAGTTGGTTTCCCTAAGAAAAAACACCGAAACAAACTAAGGGGTTTATTTTTTTTTCGGTGGGAAATCATTCAACGACTGACGGAGCCGGAGGGCGTGTCAGACTTTTACTGACTAAACCCACTCCTGTTCCTTCTTTGCCTTTATTCCAGGGCCCCGGTGTGCACTTTCGCACAACCCATAGCCCCAGTAGGCTTTGACCCTACTGGGCAAAAAAAACCCAGAGGTTTAAAGTCCATACAGAAAACATATTTAAATCAAAAATACGACCTCCGTACTAAACCTCATTAATGTAAAATTAGTCACGCCATCCGCAGTCAGATCCGATCCTACCTTGTTCACGTACAGTGCGATGATCCGCTGGTTTAGTGGCCTGACAAACACAGCGATGCAAATGAAACTCTTTGTAAGGAATCTTAGGGGATTTATACGTAAAAATTCTCGACCGAAACCCGGCTCAGTGTGACAAAAGAAAATAAATTGGACCACAGTGAGTTTGTAGAAGTATAAGCTGAGATGTTAAATGGACATCTAATTGAGTGTGAGGAAAATTGTCTTCTAACTTCTTGAAATAATTATATCAATCTATCAATCAATCATTTATATTGAGATTTAGTGATACCACGTGTCCTTTTTTTCGAGGTGTAGAATAACAGTGAGTTTGTAGAAGTATAAGCTGAGATGTTAAATGGACATCTAATTGAGTTTGAGGAAAATTATCTTCTTCTTCTTCTTCTTCCTGCCCTTGTCCCATTTTATTTGAGGTCGGCGCAACACGTTTTCTTCTTCCATTCTGTCCTGTCACTCGTCACGCTATCACTAACTCCCTTTTCTTTCATATCACTTCTCACACAATCCATCCATCTTTTCTTTGGCCTCCCTCTCCCTCTCCATCCATCCACATGTAAATTCATAACTCTTTTAGCAACATGCTTTTCATCTCTCCTCTTTACATGACCATACCAAGACAAACGATTTCCTTTCAACCTTTCCGTCACTGGCGCCACTTTCAAACTTCCCCTAATATACTCATTTCTCACTTTATCCATTCTCGTCACACCACACATCCATCTTAACATTCTCATCTCCGCTACATGCAATCTTTTTTCATCCGTCTTTTTCAAAGCCCAACATTCTGATCCATACAGTATGACAGGCCTTATCACGGACTTGTAGACCCTTCAACTTGAGGGGCATCCGTGGGTCACAAGTTGTTCCCGTGACCTGTCGCCATTTCATCCATCCTGCGTTGATCCGATGTGTTACGTCCCGGTCTACCTCACCATCCCCTTGGACGAGCGACCCGAGGTACCGAAAGTCGGAACAGATCGGTATGGGCGTTCCGGCGAGAGCTAAGGGCACTGGATTGGAGAGACCGCCGAAATCGCAGAACAAGTACTCCGTTTTGGTTCTACTTAATTTCAGGCCAACACTCTCCAATCTGTGCCACCACACCTCCAATCTGTTCTGGACCTCTAGGCCACTCTCGGCAACCAGCACAATGTCATCGGCAAACAACATACACCAGGGAGCCTCTTCCTGAATGTCCGACGTCAGAGCGTCCATTATCATCAGGAAGAGGTAAGGGCTGAGGGCCGACCCTTGGTGTAAGCCGACAGCCACATTGAAGCTTCCAGTAGTGCCCACTGAAGAACGGACTTGGGTACTGCATCGACTGTACATCGCTCGGATCAACTGCACATACTTCCCAGGCACACCTTTCTCCTTAAGGGCCCACCACAGAACCTCACGAGGTACCCGGTCATATGCCTTTTCGAGGTCAATGAATACCATGTGCAAGTTTTTATGCGCACCTCTGTATTTCTCGCACAGCTGGCGTATAGCAAAAATGGCATCTGTTGTACCCCGACCAGGCATAAAACCGAATTGGTTCTGTGAAATTTCACTCTCTTCTCTCAGTCGCCTTTCAATAACTTTCTCCCAGGCTTTCATAGTATGTGACATTAGCTTTATTCCTCTATAATTGTTGCACTCAAGCACATCACCTTTGTTCTTAAAAATGGGCACCAAAGAACTGCTGCACCACTCATCAGGTATGGCTTCTTCCTGCAACAACTTATTGAAGAATAAAGCTAACCACGTCCATCCATCTACTCGCAATAACTTCCACACTTCAACTGGTATTCCATCTGGACCAATGGCTTTACCATTCTTTATTCCATTTACTGCTATCCTAACTTCATCCATACTAACCATTCTCACTAACCCCACATTCACTGGTTTATTCTCTAACACACTACTCCAATTATTTTCCTCATTCATCAATCTTTCAAAATAGTCCTTCCACCTCTTTTTGATTTTCTCATCATCCGATATAACCATTCCAGTTTCATCTCTTATACATCTTACCTGGCAAACGTCTCTCGTCTTTCTCTCTCTAATTCTAGTAAGCCGGTATAGTTTTTTTTGGCCTGCAGGACTGTCCAATGTGTCATATAATTTGTCTTGGGCTCTTGATTTTGCTATGGCCACGGCTTTCTTCGCTTTCTTCTTTAAAATGTCATACTCACTCTTTTTTTCAGCTTTTAAACTAGTGTTTCCTGGCTCTACACGCTGCCATTCCTTGAATTTTCTCTTCTTTTCTTTCAATACATTCTGAACTTCTGTCGACCACCACCATGTATCCCTATCTATTATGCCCTTTCCTTTCGTCTCTCCCAAAATATCTTTTGCTGCATGCCTGATACACCCAGCTATCTCATTCCAGCTTTCATTTATACTTCGATCATTCATATCTCCCATCTCTATCATTCTGTCCACCACTCGTTCCCTGAACTTATTCGCACAATCATTCCTCTCTAACATATGCCATTTTATTTTAGGGGGAGGATGCTCTTTGTGTTTGTTAGACAGTATTTTGACTACTGATGTCATAACTAGGAGTCTGTGTTGTGAGACTAGGTCTTCTCCTGGCAGTATTTTGCAGTCTTTGACATGCTTTAAGTTGTTGCGCCGAACTAGAAAGTAGTCGATTTGGGTCTTATGACTACCACTTTTATACGTGATCATGTGTTCGGAAAATTATCTTCTAATTTTTTAAAATAATTATATCAATCTATTAATCAATCATTTATATTGAGATTTAGTGATGCCACGTGTCCTTTTTTTTCAAGGTGGGAAAACATCTAATGACATTTAAAAATGAACGCAAAAAATATATTATTTTTTAGGAATATAGAAATGGTAAACATTTTTTGTTTTTTAACTTTATTTTTCTTTTTTGTTTATTTATTTATTTTTTCAGCATTGCGCTTGACCACTACCTCAACTGATAAAAGCGAAGATGTGGTCGATATTGGAGCACGCTTGCCAAGAACTACTTCTGTGAACAGGCTGCCCTATTCACTCTTGACCTTTTTTAAAGAGCTCCAGGTTGTAGCCATCAGGAAACAGATATGCCTGAATAAACAATAACGAATATTACACTGTTAAAAAGAAATTATGATTTTACAACGACCCTGCTCAACGCAGGGAGTGGCGTGTCCGAAACAAGAAAAAAAATAACTTAATGTACCTTTTTTGTCAATTACCTACTTTTCAAAACTTGTAGCACCGTATAAAACATGTGCCGGTGCTAACATCTTCTTTTTCCTGCCCTTATCCCATCTTATTTGAAATCGGCGCAACACGTTTTTTTCATCCATTCTGTTTTGTTATCCGTCACACTATCACCAACTCCCTTTTCTTTCATATCACTCCTCACACAATCCATCCATCCATTCCATCTTACAAAAAGAGTTCTGAGTATACATGTAGATGGCCAAAAAAGATCCCGGTGTTAACATATCTGTAAGAAATTGTACCAGTGACCTAGACTTTACCTTTGTTTTTAATATGTTACAGTGTATACAATTGTTGATTGGCCAATTAAATAAATAAATAAAACTATATGCCAAAATAGGTTCTGCTAGCGAATATACTCGTATGCCCAGGATAAAGTACCATAAGTGCTATTTATTCTAGAACATAGTCCACACGTGTACCGAATTTCATTTAAATCCAAATACACATGAATACAAACTTTTACCTATATAATATTAGTTTGATTTAACTTTCATCAACATTTAAATGTATCTTTTCATTTGTTTTTATCACTAGTCCATCCACACGTTATAATGTAATCCTAGTTACAAAGGGAAACCTGTTTGCCAATAGAATAATGTTATACATTTAATTTGTAACGTATTTTATGTTGTTGGTTGTCTCGTCATGATCATTTCAGCGAAAGACGTCCACAGTTGAGACAGAGTGTCGCCTCAACGATCGGTCCTGTACGTCCCGCATTCACCGGTTTCCCGCGACTCTCGCCAGGTCATCGGTGGTGGTGGTAGAAGGCCTACGTAGGCAGCGTCTTCTGCGAGCAATGTTCCCTGTCCATTGCCACTCAAGTTTGGCGGTTCTTCGAGTTATGTCGGTAACCTTGTTTCTTTGGTGGTTGCCTAAATAAAGAAAATAAAAATAAATAGAGAACCAATTAGAGTAATAAGAAAATAAATTAGAGGGTTAATATATAAACCACCCTTATTATATTCAGCTCCATTACTTAGACGATAAACATGTAAAAATATATATATATTTATAACTACATTTTTCAAAATAAGTAGTAAGTAGTACAATTTTCAAAATAGTAGGTACAAAAAAAATCCTTTTGGATACTAAGAATTAATCCTGTACTACGTAAATACAGGATAAATTCTTTTAATAGATATGAGTAGCCGCGTTCAAAATTTTTAAACTCTCATACACAAATAGCTCGACCAACATTTACCTGATTGTTTTTTCTATAAGGAAACGAACCCACAACTTGCAGCGCAGATATTCACTTACAGCTATACAGAGCTATTTGTAAAACACTAGCAACCTCTTAGGTGCTAGTTAAGAACATCATAAACAACAACTTTTGTTCTACGACTTTTTACAAAACATAATACATTTACCAAAAACAAACCTTCAAGATTTTGTTGTTCTATCTAACACATTTCAACTCTTTATTTTGCTGTATCTACTTACGGCTCCCGCGCACTGTTCTCGTAGTTATAGTAAGCAGGCTTTCGAAACATTGTCATCACACCTAGCAAACATTCGCGTCATATCCGTGTTCTCGACCTTAGAATATTGATACATCATCAAGTAAAAATCCGCACTGCCGAATTTCGCTACAAGAACACGTATGACGCGACGCAAGCGCATCATTACTACTAACCGACTAGTGAGGGTCGCCCGTAAATAGGTCAAGTTCATGTTCTGCTACCCTCCGCTATTGTATTATCGCTTGCTTCGCATAGACTTCGTAATATTTAGAACGTTCAATTTAAATATTTTTATTTTTGTATGAAAATGTGATGAACCAAAATATGTACATTTTTAAAAGTCATAGAACAAAAGTTGTTGTGTATGATGTTCTTAACAAGCACCTTTTTTATGGTGGGAAAAAATCATGCAATGACATCCCCCGCTCTTGGGCGGAGCGGGAGATAGTGTCAGACTCTTACTGACTAAAAGACCCACCCCGTTCCTTCTAGCCTTCATACCGGAGCTCGAGCGCCCTTTCGGATAACACTGCCCCAGGGATAACCCTGGCCCCAGTTAACTAGCACCTAAGAGGTTGCTAGTGTTTTACAAATAACCCCGTTTAGTACAAATAGTTTTTTTCTAAAAATTGAAATGAAATAGGTTTAACTACTTAGGTTCCTTTTCAGCCTAAAGAAATCTATTTAAAGGTAGGGAGGTGGGAAGGTATAGGGGAAAACCTGAATAGAAACCTATTCGTTGAAGAATCTTTTCAAGAATCTTGAAAAGGAAACTGACAGTTTGGGAATTTAAATTACAAGAGCATTTAGGTCAGGTATTGTAAGTCTTCAAAATAATTTCTATTTTTATTATATCTAAAAAAAAGTAGTCCCATACTAGGAATCACTCTTGGGTCATGCGTTTACAGACAAGTAAACTAACTTACACCACACTCAGATCTGAAACAACTACTGTAAGTCATACAAGTATTTATTCCGTGCGTAAATCGTACCCGTGATACGCAGCTTAGGAGTCAATTGCTCACGCTGCGACAACCCTGCAGTCAAATGATATGATTTGTTTCAGAATATTTTTTTAAAAGTTTTTTATAGGTGAGGGAGGCAGTCAAAATAAAAACATAAGTAAGAAATAGTACAGCTTTTCCCGTTACTGTACAAGTAGGTACGAGAAAAAAATATACAAGCATAGCCTAGCAGACTTCCGCTCTGAGGGAACGACTGGGAGTTTCAAATTTTTACTGGCTGGAACCCATAATGTTAATTTAGAGTCATGGGCTCTAAGACAACATTATACACTAATAGCCCTTGCTAGAGCCTAGTAGTCTGAGAATATTCTTTTTAATCGATTAAAAAAAAAGAAGGAAGTTCTTAATTCGGTTGTATTTTTTTATCATCATATTTCTTTAATGTTTTTTACCTCAAAACTCCGTCGTTCATGGATCATTTGCAAATATTTTTCTTCCCCTTAAAGGATATGCTTTTAGATTGGTTCCATTATTTTCAAAATCCAGTTCTGATGATGGAATCTATGAGGAATCGACAGAACTCCTCAAATATTATAGGCAACCATATGTTGATTTTGGTATTTTTATCAAGAACTCAATTTACAGCCAAAAAGTAATATTTACGTTTTAGTGTTTTCTTTTTTGGAGTGCAGTCGGTTTTTTTTTTGTAAAAAGTTGTTTGTAACATACAGTTTCTCATAGTAAATATACCAATATAGATCAAAATCACACAGTCATATATATGTACCTTGTTCGAAACTACCAAAATTTGTGAAATATCATATGCTTATGTATAATATTTCATTTCACTGAAATATTATATAATTTATTTCGTACGAAATCGTATTCACTAAATTAATATTAATTGGTTTTATCGCAACCGTTTTGAGTTTCTAGAAACCGATGCTTCCAAGAAATATCAGACTGGTGTTTGTTGTACCACGAAACGTAGACGTATTTATATTACTGAGAGTAAAATTACTTTAAGAACCTTTGCATAAAAACGTTTTATCTAAAAATACTAGCTTTTGTCCGCGGCTTCGCTCCCGCTCTACCCTACTCTACCCTTCTATACCTTACTCTACTCTATTCTACCCTACTCTACCCTACTATACCATACTCTACCCTACACTACCCTAATTTTCATTTGTTTCCATAAGAACCTTCTCCTCACATTAACAAACACAACAAAAAAAGAATTAGCGAAATCGTTTCAACTGTTCTCGAGATTTGCGCTTAGCAACACATTTAGCGGTTCATTTTTATATTATAGATGGTTAATAGCAGTCGTAGTACATAGATAAGGAGCATATTAGTGATTCTCAATCCCGACCCAAATCCGAAAACCGATAAATTGATAAGTATTTGTTTTTTTTTAATTTACGGCAATGGGTAAAAGCATTTCGTATAGGTAAGTGGGTGGAGCCTCGCAAAGACTGTCGCACTTAAGCAAACAGTGGCGTGACGCGTGATAAATGAACGATTTTTTTTTTAATAGTTCAACTGACAACACATAATGTGTATTATTTGAAATAACTCTTAATAACCTCTCTAACTCTTAATTATTAGGGTTGTGTAACACATCCCTAATAATTAAAAAAATACTTATATGACAATTATTATTGATTTTTGACCAGATATCGTATTATTATTTGATTATTTACGAGTTTTATAACATCCTGTTGTGCAGATTCAAAACTACGCCTCGTATGTGCATCGACATGTATAAACCATCGTCGACCACATCATCGCTTACCGTCAGAAGAGATCGTGGTCAAACGTAAGCCTAATTAATATTAAAAAAAGCAGCGTTTACTTAAGTAAATATAAACATGATGTCGTGCTATGTTGCTATGCAGTGAGTATGTCTCAAGGTAATCCTCGAAAACGTAACATGGTAAAAGAGAAAATCAGACAAACTGGTCGTTGTTTTTCAACCTTGAACTCTTTGAAGATCACCTGTTTTTAGAAATTTTCCATTAGATTGTTTTCATAACACATGTGCCCTCAGTGGCCTAATTTAAAGCAAACAGCGCCCATTGTTACCACCGCTTATGGAAAATTGAATTGGATTTAAATTCACGTAAAATATTTCCAGAAGGAATAATGAATTTATTCCCTATTCAGTGTTTTGTGGTGAACACGCGATTGTGATACACACAACTGTAATGTGTACAAACAAACAATGTTTTTTGTGTGAAATAGTTCTGTTGATAAAATATTTACTTCTACAATTAAAAAATAAAAATACAAACACAACAAACAAACAACAATAACAACAACAACTTAAAAATAAAAAAAAATATATAAGCTTTCTCAGAATTGAACAACAATAATGTATTTCCTACCTTCGGTTTGCCGACGACATAGTACTCATGGCTGAGACTATGGAGGAGCTCAGCACAATGCTCAATGACCTCAGTAGAGCTTCTGTAAGAGTGGGTCTTAAAATGAACATGGATAAAACCAAAATCATGATTAACAATCATGTAGTGCCCACTCCTATCAAGGTCGGAGACTCTACACTCGAAGTTGTGGGCGATTACGTCTATCTCGGATAGACAGTCCAGTTGGGTAGGTCTAACTTCGAGAAAGAGGTCAACCGTCGAATCCAACTCGGTTGAGCAGCGTTCGGGAAGCTATGCGGTATCTTCTCGTCCAACATACCACAGTGTCTCAAGACGAAAGTCTTTAACCAGTGCGTGTTGCCAGTGATGACATATGGCTCCGAAACCTGGTCGCTAACAATGGGCCTCATCAGAAGGCTTAAAGTCACCCAAAGAGCAATGGAAAGGGCTATGCTCGGGGTTTCCTTGCGTGATCGAATAAAAAATGAAGATATCCGCAGAAAAACTAAGGTTGCCGACATAGCACTAAGAATTGCCAAACTTAAGTGGCAATGGGCAGGGCACATTGATAGCAGAACAGATGGCCGTTGGGGCTGAAAGGTTCTGGAGTGGCGACCACGTACCGGAAGACGCAGCGTTGGAAGGCCTCCTACAAGGTGGACCGATGACCTGGTGAAGGTAGCGGGAAACCGATGGATGCGGGACGCACATGATCGTTCGTTGTGGCGACGCTTGGGGGAGGCCTATGTCCAACAGTGGACGTCTATCGGCTGAAATGATGATGATGATGAATGTAGTTCGAAGAATCGGTTTAGATAAATAATGTTAAAAGATGAGTTTTGTATGTATAGCAATGGAAAACCTAGAGAAATTAGAACATTATCATGGATACTAGTAGGAATATATAACTTACATGTCATATATTTAGACGACATTTTCGCGCATCAATCTAAACTTAGAAAAAAAAAATGCTTTTCTATTGCTGGTGAACTGCCTTTAAAGTGAGTACCGCCATTTGCTTTTCTTAAAATATTTGATTGAGCATTTATAGGTTTATATTATTTTTTCTGTTCGATACGTTATCCTATTTCAAATTTCAATTTCGTGGAAGATGGTGTGGAATTTACATTTTTATTTCTATGATAAAACTACTGTTTATAGATTCGGAAGTGTATAAATGTTGTCATCACAAATAAATAAAATAAATTATTATACATGAAAAACTGTACAGCAAATAGTTTTTTTTTTTTAATGAGTCCTTCGAACACCATTAATGGACCATTAACAAGCAACCGTCGTCGTCAGCCTCGTGATTATTTGAAGTTTACACGAAACTTTCATTTTTGCAAACATAGACAATCAACGAGTAGATAGATAAGTTTGATTCCCGAATCATTTCACATACAACATCTTTTAAAATACTTTATATTTCAGTGACCAGGTAAGGATTTTACTACCTGCAATAAACTATCGAAAGTAACAATAATAAATTCAATTTGGTTTGACACAGTTTAACGCAATCCCACGGCAGTTTATACGCAATAAACAGTCCACAATAAAACTGAAAACATAAGCCGATAAATATATATTTTATTACCACCGATTAACGAAATTAAGTAGCCACCTGACGGGTTTACAATGTTCGTGAGTTATTGATGGGCGTAAAATACTGCTCACGATACAATATTATGCTCTCAACACTCTCCCATTTTATAGCATTCATTTTTTTCTTATTTTCGTTCTTATCTTAATACTAACTAGCCTTATTCTGTCAGCGGCTTCGCCCACTTGACTGTGGAAAATTTTGCCATGGGACCATAATTGCAAGATCCTAAGTACAATGAGAACAAGGCTTTCACGTATGCCAAATTACATTCAAATCCATTCAGCCATTTCAGCGTGAAATTTTAACATACATTTTTACCTTTATAATATTAAAGTGATATGCTTCTGTACGCAACAAAAGTCTATGTTTTGAACAGATACTAACGATTAATTTCAGATATTTTTGCAATAATTAAAAATAAAGTGATTATAATTAATATGATAAAATATTTGTTTGATAAACAGTTTGCAAAATAACTGTCTACTTTTACCTGGAGAAGAGAAATGCTCATAAAATTCTTAAGTAAAAGTGTAACAGACTAACTGTCCCCTGCGGTTTTTTGTTTTCTGCCTTGATCGTTACGTGATGTTATATACCTAGTATATAGCCCTCTAAGCTATTCAACATTAAAATAACTTTTCAATTTGAACCAATACCTAGTTATTTGGGATTACCACGTTCAAACAAATAAACTCTTCATTTTTGTATTATCTATAAATACATAACATACATAATCAGCCTTTTATTGTTCCCACTGGTGGGACTCAGGCCTCCTCTCTAGGAGAGGGAACCGAGTAGATAGTAGACTTAAAAACTATAAGTTTGTTCTGAAACTTGTCAAGCACAGATAAGTAGGAGAGAGGAAGGCGGGCCTCGGAAGTACAGCGCTTTGACATCGCTTTACAGCTTAAAAGTTAACCGTTTATAAACATATCAATAATGATTCCTACCCTGGTTCAAAATACTTGAGTAGGTACTATAAAAATGTTTAGAACAAAAAATCTGTTTAATTTCAAATTGAATTTATTTACTTACGAGTACAAAGCACTTGTATAACTTTACAGACTATATCATGAAATGAAACAGTCTAAATAATTACTTACTCACTGAAGTTATAACTTATTAGCTTTTACCCGCGGCTTCGCCCACGTACACAAAGCATAGACTATGTCGCTCAGGAATAAAGCAGCTTTCTATCAGTGAAAAAATTTTAGCAATCGGACCATTGCTTTCGGAGATTACCTCCTACAAACAAACTTGACCTCTTTATGATCGTAGTATAGATTACAGGTATCAATATCAAAACCATGAAACTGTAGGAACCAATTAATTAATTGAAGTCATTACGTTGGTGCTCGGATATTGGAATCAATTAAATTGATTCATCATGAGCGAAGCGCTTCAAACTGGCGTGTTTCGATCAATCATGGACGATCCTCGCGTTATTGACAATTGACTTAATACTGAAGCAATTGATTGCTAATTACAATTGCACATTTTTAATTAGTTTGCATGCGAAATGGAAGGGTTATTTGTGGACTTCAATGTAAATACGAAATGTCTTTTTAAGCTTTAAATAGGTTCAATTATAAATCTAATTTCAATGTGCTTATGTCAGTAAAGCAAGCTTTAATAGCCCAGCAGTTTAAATCACAATAGAACGGAGGAGGAAGCGAGTTCAAAACTCATACGTTGAGAAATTCACGAGAATGATAAGTAATACTATCATGACAATCATATTTACACTGTAGGCACTGGCTTGCGGACGGCGAGCAATGGGTAGTTCGCGGTCCGAGTTACTGTCCGGATGTGTCGTCGACGGCGCGTACTGTTCCCGCGCGCCTCAAGGAGCAGTCAGCAACAGCAGCACCCAGCTGGGTCGAAGCCTACTGGGGCCAGGGTTAGCTCCGAAAGGTAGCTCAGCAGTGGGACCGAGTGAGGGAGGAACAGGAGTGGGTTTTTAGCCAGTAAAAGTCTGGCACTATCTCCCGCTCCGCCCAAGAGCGGGGGATTTCATAAGATGATTTTACTTCCGTAAAAAAAACATATTTAGCACAATAAATGAAAGGCATTTTGTTCCTCTAAAGCAATAATCAAATAGCTACAAATAAGACCAAGCGTTTTTTCATAAACTAAAATTTTTAAAAAAACACAGTGGTTTTTTAGCGTCAGACACAAAAGAAGCATCGATGACTGAATCTCGTAGAAGAAGTGTTCGAGAAATATAAGCGCTAAATTAGCATTTGCTCATTGTTTAAAACCCAATATTATCACGAACTGCCATTGAATGAACTCTTACAATATCAACTTAAATTCATTTTCAGCAATAAATCACGTGTAGTCGTCGCCTCGGTGCGAGATAAGTCCACAAGATCACAATAAATCAAGAAGTGACGTATCTACGTACGTGGCTCGCATCTTTAGCGCGCTCGCCGAATTTAACGAGCTTTCTAAGAAGATAAATTAGGTGACGATTTGATCGTACTTTTATTACAGCTCTCAATTAAAATGTATTTGAAATACATTTGTTTTCATTAGTATAGTTAAAGTTAATCTTGTGTTTCACTAATTAGGGTGTGTTTGTGTTAATGACCTAAAAATTTTATAATTTTAGTTAAAATGTATTATTTTATTACTTAAACATATATGTACTTGTTGACCGATTACTTGATTTTGTAATAGCTTTTAGGGCTTCTTCACACGTCTCACAACCACACCACATCGCAACGACAAAAGTTGTCAGCAGTGGTTACGTGTGAATAGTGTCGCTGCAGCTTTTTGTAGTTGCGTTGTGGTACCGACAAAATGTCGATGTGGTTACGTTGTCGCCAGTAGTTGCGATGCGGTTACGTGGTGTGCAGACACGGTTACTTACTGTCGTTGCGTTGACGCGTCGTTGTGGTTGCGATGTGGTCGGTATCATACACACGGTTGGTAACAACTGCAAAATGTGGTACGTGTGAATAGTCCTATTCATTTTCAATACGAAATATAGTGGTGTGGTTGTGGTACGTGTGAAGAATCCCTTAGGGTTCCGTACGTTGGAAAGAAAAACGAGATACTTCATAAGATCTAACGCGAGTCTGTCTGACATAATATGTCACAGGCAATTTGCTTTGAATCTATCTTGTATAGGTATATAATAGCATATATATTCTTCAGCCTAATAAAATAACCATTAAATATAGACCCAAAATATCCTAGCCCAATTGACAGGCCCTATGGAGCATAACATGTACCTACTAATTGGTAGCAGACTAATTACCACCAATATAATTGGCGCGCGCCTCGCTGCCCCGGGTATATTTTATATCAAATATGACCCTCCGATCAAACGGTCAGATAGGCATTCAAATTAGGTTTGTAATTGACGTATTGTTATCTCTAGGTATGTTTATTTAACCGGTATCGGATGTTATAAAATAAAGGTATTGTTCAATTTATATACCGTATCGTAAAAGAGACGAGTAATAGTTTTAAATATTAAAAGACTGACATTATGAGATTATTGATTTCTTTTTAAAAAATGGACGACAAACAAAACACAAACTGAGAGAGAAAATTAAACCACCAAGTACTATAATTCCAATGTGGTCATTACTACCTTAAATAATGAGTCACAAATTGTATAATATATTAATCTTTTATCGTATAAGAAAATACATAATTAAATCAAACAATTCCGTGTCGTGGAGACGGTAAGTAGGCATACTGCCCACGAATTATATACTACACTAGTTTAGTTTGCATGAATGCACGAGGAAGGCGGCCATCAGATAAGAGTGGCAACGTGTGGTGAAGCTTGCCACCAACACATGAAGTGATGACCACGACCACTCTGTCAATGTGAATGAACCGACGAGGAAGAAGAAGAAGTTTAGTTTGAGTGATTCAATGGCCGAAACAACTTTAGTTTTTTCTGTCAGCTGCATTATCAGAGGCATTTTGCATATTGCAAAAGCTACGGAACCCTAAATTGATTCTGTATACACACAGTAACAGCGAGCTTAAAATGATGAAACTTTAAAAGCACCGCCAGCTTCTTGGCAGAAATATTTATAAAACAGCGCCACTTCCATAACATTACACAAGTCTTTGACTCCTTTATATCAAAAGTTCAAAACAGACATTTATACAAATACACTTCTTTGTACTCCGAGATTTCAATTTATCCGTAAAATTCAACGAGAATATTTCAACATTGGTGCAATAAAAATTCTATGCAATTTCACCTAAGTAAGTTTTGAATGAAAAAGCGCTTCATGGAATTTTCCGTTTAAATACTTCTTTGATTTTTACCTAGTTAAAGGAGCTTTTTACTCTAGTTATCATTTAAAAAGCGTAATCGGAGTATTAAATAATGGTATTTCGTAATAGATTAAAAGTTGTCTTGGTTTGTTTTGTTTGAGTTTAATACGTAGGGGAAGGGAGGGCAAGATGAATATAGCGGGCAACATGAATCATTCTTATAATTTGCTCTATCGAATCAGTGCATACACGTCCATAGCGCAAGTAGACGCGCGGTGAGGCGGGGGCTCGCAAACCAGTACGAACCGGACTGCCAGCGCGTGAGTACGCACGTCAGCGACAAAAAACAATACGAACTCTCGACACTAAAATATTTGACTACGGTAAGTTTTGAGATTTCTAACGGAATTAATCATCTATGTAATATATTTTCATTGTTTTAGTTAGTTTATTTATTGTAAATTAATGTATTTTTAAAGTTTTTTTCAACAGTATTCTCATTACATTTTTAGGTTATGTTTCATTCGTAAAGTAGCCTGGCGGGCAAAATGAATATAGGCATATTCGTCTTGCCCTCCTATATTCATCTTACCCGATAACCTAAAAAAATTTTTTAATTCTGTTTTAGATGGTTTCAAATTACAAAAGAAAAACCAATAGAGGTGATTGGACACAAAAAAATTTAGAACGGGCTATGGAAGAAGCTAGTCGAACTTCGGTTCGCGCTGCAGCAAAGAAATACAACATTCCGTTTAGTACCTTATTAAGACATTGTAAAACAAGATCTACCAGCAAACATTTAGGTAGGTTCAAACCAATTTTTACTGCAGACGAAGAAAATACTTTAAAAAAATATCTCACAAGAATGGACGATTTATTTTATGGTCTAACACCTACTGATTTTAAAAAACTTGTTGGAGAATTCGCTCAGAAGCTAGGTAAAGGGGACAGGTTTCCAAAAGGTTGTGCAGGTAAAGACTGGTTATCCGGGTTTCGAAAAAGGCACACGTCAATTGTGCTAAGAACCCCTGAACCTACATCATTGGCTAGAGCCCGTGGATTTAACCGTCCCCAGGTAGAAAGATTCTATGATCTTTTAGAAGAATTGATCGACAAACACTCCTTGGATCCTACACAAATTTATAATATGGACGAGACAGGTATTCGCTCATCTACTACCAAACCCCCAAAAATTCTTTCTACTTATGGCAAGCGACAGGTTGGCCTAATCTCCAGCGCAGAACGAGGAGTTTTAACGACAGTAGTGTGCTGCTGTAATGCAGCAGGGTCGTTCCTACCGCCTTTTTTTATTTTTAAGCGGAAAAGATTTGTCCCTCGTCTGCTTGATGGAGCTCCACCTGGATCACAAGGCACTGTATCGGATTCAGGCTGGATTTCTGGGCCAATATTTTTGACTTGGTTGGAATTTCTAGTTGAGAAGACGCGACCAACAGAACAAAAGAAATTACTTCTTTTGTTAGACAACCACGAGTCACATAAATACTATCCTGCTCTTGAGTACGCTACTAAGCACCATATAATATTTCTATCGTTTCCACCACATACTACAAATAAGCTACAACCTTTAGATGTTGCTGTATATGGACCGATCAAAAAGTATTTCGAGCAAGAAATCGCAACGTTTCACAAAGCACATCCAGGTAGAACCATCGCACAACTAGATGTGGCATCCATATTTAATCCTGCCTATTTGAAAGGTGCCACTCCCGTAAATTCTATTAGTGGATTTCGTACTACAGGAATATGTCCATATAACAGAAATTTATTCCAAGAGTGTGATTTTGCCCCTGCCTCAGTTACCGACCAACCGCAAATAGACGACACCAATGGACTTCAAATTAACAGGGTTCCACTCACGGCCATTTCATCTACTAGCCTAGAAGTACCGAGTCATAAGACACCTCCACCATCACCATCAATGTCGGTGGCATCCACTGTCGCCATGCCTGATTCACAAACATCTGCTGAGGTTGTTCTCAAATCTATACGTCCAATCCCAACCGCTGTAGGTCAGAAAATGACTACAAGAAAAAGAAAAAGTCAAAAAGCTGAGATTTTGACTTCGACGCCTGTGAAGGTGGACCAAAAAGAAAGATTCCAAAAGGCTGAACAGCGCGCTGTTAAAAATTTGGGCAAGGAGAATCTATTATCATCCACAAACTATCAGACACCTTCCACATCAAGAATGAAACAAAAAAAATCGGTGCAGGGTGCTGCCAAAACTGTGTGTGATTATTATTGCACAGTATGCAAGGAACAATTTGTACATCCTCCAGCTGAAGACTGGATACAATGCTCCCAGTGTAAGGACTGGACTCACGAAGCCTGATCAGCTTATCTTGGAAGAGGAACATACTTTTGTGATGACTGTCAAGATAATTGAGCATTTTCTCATCTTGAATCATCTTGCCCGATCGCTAGAACCATCTTACCCGATAGTATAGGGCAAGATGAATCAAACCTTATATTTCATATATTGATCTCGTGTAACAATTGTGATAAAAATTAGAGTCATTTCTTTGATTATTATGAAAGTTTAATTATAGTTGATTTTGAGAAATTAAAGGTTACTTAGTATTCTATTAAGATTTTTTTTTATTAATTATTAAAGTTAAGTGAACCATCTTGCCCGCTCTTCCCCTACGTTAGACGGAAAGTTTTCGCAAAATTTGCCATATTTGCTCGACTTAAGCAATGAGCTCATGTTTAGTCATAGCAATTAAATACTATTGTAGCAATGATCTAACATTAATTAAAATGAGAGTTTAATCCTCGGCTTCATGTACAACATAATTTTAAGTTTATGCGGAACCTGAATACAGTTTGTTCAGAATCAGTAACTGCTGGATTCCAACGATTTTTACACCACGTTATATTTTTCCCACAAATATTTCACAAGTTGGACACCACCGCCACTAAGTACAACACAGGTCACAGCAGGCAGCAACAGTGCGAGCAAACAGCTGGGTGCACGTGCAAAATAACGCTTCAGTCACCTGGATGGTCTAGTGACCATGTGTGTTCCCACTGCTGGGACTTCTTCTGCAGGAAAAGGAATGAGCCGTAATCACCACGTAGGCCCAGTGCGGGCCCATCTAGGACATGCCGGTTGCCTCACGATGTTTTCCTTCACCGCTTTGAGAGCAGTGGTGATGAAATAAATTACACAAAGTAATGTTGCTGACTGGATTGAACCCGCGACTCGTTTGTCGGGGCAGTTATCACGGGGCCACCACTGCTCTCAACCTGGGTTTCAGGAATAATTACCTGTTCCTTGTAAAGGCACTCTTTATCTAATCTCTCCGTAATGAATGCCAACCAAACAATATCGCAGTCTCACTAACATAGCGGCATATTAAAATTGAATATGCATCGTTCGTTCGCTCGCTACTTTAATATTCATCGCTCGCTCACTACACAACTCAATAAAACGTGTTTACGAGCGGCAAGCGATGTATAGCGAAGCGGGCGCCCATGAATTGCTAACGTGCGATCAACTCGCGCATTATGTTGGATTTTATTCGACTCAGATATGCGAAGTATCGAGTTTAGAGTAACTGCAGTTGGTATAAAACGTAGAATTATAGCAGCTTTATATTTATGTGAGTGGGCTGGAGTTTACAGGGGCGCCGGTTACAAGTAGAATATTATACTTTGGAAAATACTCGGCACGAGGTGAAATATGACGTACTTACTACGTGTATTCTGAAACAGTGTAGGAAAATTACGTCTATTAACATTTGAGTTTGAATTTATTTTCAGTTTTGTTGAATTATGTTAAAAAATTATAGAAAATTATTCTGTACAAGAATGTTCTTTGTTTACAACTTCATTTCGCTATAAATAAATAGTGGTCTCACTTGTAATACGCGGCGAAAGTTATACCAACGAATTGGCCGCACAAGTACAGACAAGGCTAATTCTGTGAAACACCTTGAAAACCTGATACAAAACGACGCTCAATAGTCGCGCTTACAACTACTGTAATAGACCACAAAACAGTCAATTCACTAAAGTGTTGTTCGTTTAAAATAACCAAAACCTTAACCGTCCAATCATGTACACTTGGAGACATTTACAACCAGCTGCACTTCGGTACAGACGTGCACAAAAGTGAACATAAAGTGTCGCGCATGATGCGAGTTGCGGTCTGCGGGCCATTACACGGAATTGTGGTAAATTGCTGGAAACAGTGCTGCTCACGACTGTACTGACGCATGTAGAGGGAACAGAAGAGTTTGGCGTGCAGGAAATAATAGTCGACTATACAGCGCGTGGGGATAAATTAGCGTCTTATATCACGGGCGTCATATTGAATTCTGACTGAATGAAAGATGCTAGAGTTAACTCAAGAGCATCTTGAATAATAAAATCCAGAATTAATTCAAATGAAAAATACACCTTTATGCCTGAGGAGCATGCTCTAATTTTCACACCTACTTCAGGATAATTGAAAACAAGTTTTAGCTAGCCTCCGGCCACCATGAGCTGTGCTTGGCGGATTAAGTTGCACAAAAGTATTTCAACACTAGTTGACTCTAAGTAGATATCGTACCCTTATTGGAAAAACCAATTATCTGCGTTTTTGTTTTATTGAGTTATATTATTATATTCGATCAAATCTTTAGATTCCTTTTGCCGAAGCCATCTTGGTAAATAAGTGTCATAGCTAATAACCAGTACTACATTACCCCTAGCCAAGTTGCTAATCTGCAATCGGTAACGCTAGTATAAAGCTTCAAATGTACGGGAATGACGTCATCTCAACGCTCAGTCACGTGGTCAGAACAAAAGAACTGGCGGCGCAGCCAACTCGAAGCATTCGGCGCAAGCGAAACGGTTGCAACTTGGCTAGGGGGGCAGTTTTACTTGCAGATTCGTTTTGATAAGACGAATCGATAGCTATAATTAACTTAATTTGGGTAAAAATCCAGACAGTTGGTTTTTGCAATAACAGTACGATATAATATTGAGATATAAGAGATATATCGAAAACCAGAGCTGTCCTTGCGATCTAGGAACGCAATGAGCAACTGAAGTAAAGAGAAGCTTTCATTACGAATGTTTTGTTTAGGTTTCTAGGCGACATGTGACAGGCTTGCGATGCAGCTGACATTTAATAATAGTACATTATAATATAAGTGTGTAATGTTAGTGATTACAGTCGAAGCGGTATTTAGACCCGAGCCGTGGCGAGGGTCTTAAGAGAGCCGAGAACGGTAATCGTTAATTACTCACTTGTGTCATACGACGTTTTTCAATACACTTGTGAAGAAAATAACAGTAAAACTAGTAAAATGCTAGTAAATTTTTTTGTGACATGGCGGTAAAAATCTGTTTTCATATACGCGCGCATAATTTTTTTATTTACCCCTAGGGGATGGCTAAGGTATTTTGATCATAGTGCCTAGTCTTACGTTTATGTTTTTTGCGTGAATTTTTTTTACTATAATGACTTTCGAAGTGACAATGGAATACGCATGTAACATTTTCTAATGATTTTGTAGTATTCAATTTTATTTTATTAAAACAGCCACTGAATTTCACTCGAATAAATCAAGCCAAAAACCGCGCACGTCTTAAAGTGGTGGCAATAGACCACAATAAAAACAAAAAACAAATTTTATTTGAATGTACGACTTATTTGCTAAATGTTTTTTATTATTAAATAAATCGTTTGTAGAAATTAAAATGGTCAAAATTGCATGAAATAAGTAAATAAGACACTAATTTATACCATTGAACGCAATAACTTTGTGAAATTTTTTTGTACTCATTTGTTTTGCGAACAAAGAGGTTGAACAAAAAGGTTTTAATTACATTATAGAACTAGTGCGTAATGGTAATCAACATGTCACAGTTTGGTAACAAGTGCCTTTATATACCTAAGTGCAGTGCAATAAGAGTCACTTTCTGAGCAAGTGTATTGAAAAATTGATTATTATTTTAATTTATTTTAATTGGATTTAATGTACATATTGTGATTTTAATTGTTTTATTCCTATATTAATTTTAATTGTGACTTCTGTTTGTATTAATTTTTCTATGAGTCATTGATACTTAAAATAAATTATATAATTATTATTATATTCGAATCACATTATTGATCAATGGGTTTATAAGAAGTAGCAGTCTAGCAGTACAATACCGTTGCCAGCTACAGCCGATGGCAGCAGGGTACTTGTATGACTTATTTTGATTTAGCTTCCACGACATAAATAAAATGACGTTTTCGAGCAGGTGGTGTGAAAATATCTTTGCAGCACAGGGCTATAATCATTTTCCTAGTGAATTTATAGAAGAAAAAACTTTTAGGAACAAAGAGGAATTGCGCTTGAGATGCTTGTGTGATTAAACATTTGTGCAAAGATAAAAATCCATAAATAAAAACTAAAAACGTGAAATATCACTTATGCAAATGGATTTTGCGATAAAATCAAATACACGAACAGTATTTTCAAATACGAATATAATTAGCCTCTTTGTACTTACATCTTATTCTATCATCTTGGTTATAAACTATCTCATTATTCAACAAAGTCTGATCATTTAAAAGTGATTATTGACATTAGCATCCTATAATGATATTACAGTAACAGTAGATTCAAGGGTCGCCGTACACGGGTCACGCAACTACCACAAGCATCGCCACGAGTAACTAGAAGCGGCCAAAAAGATAGCTGAAGCGCGCGACAGCCGGTGGTTACTGCACTAGTTTTTTCTTAAAAAAAAGAGTGCAGCAATCACCATGTCATCAAGAAGGTTTAATTGCACGAGTGGCGTGTAGCAGCGTTTTGGGCCGTCGTTTAGTGGTCGATACGGGCCACAAGAAGCGAGCAGCGACTGTTTGTAGCCTGTGGCGGTCACCGGCCTCAGTCGTGTGCTGTGAGTCCATGTAAAATGTGTGAATACTACAGGAAATATAACCGGTTGGCTTGTCTGTGGCTACCCTAAACAGAGGTCCAGTGCCCGTCACCGACCGCCGCCGCCGGGCCGGTCGCCGCGGTAACCTATTTCCCTCCCGCTGACTTACTTCCAGAGATAGCTGATCAATATGGAAATTGGTGTGGAATAGCATGCAAATACAAGAGATGATAAAACGTTTACAACAAATAGAGGCGAAGTTCAGCTACATAGAAGCTGTGTTCGAAGATAATACTAGAACTATGTCTTTATAAAACCTCATTGGCGAATAACAGTATACGCTTTAGGTATGCCACTATGTTCTGGAATTGGCATGTACATCTTATGGTAATCTCTGAAATGGACACACTACATTATTGATACTGATCTCCCATCTATCTATTGTGGTCTGGTTTCCCCACTTAATCCAAAGTGGGCCAATTGTTCGTTGATCATACCGACCTGCAATAATGATACTTTGGTCATGTGTTGAGGTGGTGGTAATTGAAACTTGAGATCACTGAAGCGTTGGACCGATCACATAAAATTTCAAAATTAGCGAGCCAGTTAATTAGTACACCAGACCGTCATTTAATAGAACTAGACAGAGAGATAACACATTACCTGCAATTGAATACAATTCATTGCGACCACATCTGTTCTGTCAAGATCAAAAAGAAGAAACATCCAGCAAACAGCCTTGTTCTATTAAATCCACCTTCTTACTACTACTGTATATAAAGTATCAATAAACAGTTATTGATGGTAAAGTGCTTTTTTTAGGTGGGAAATCATCTAAATTATATCTCCCGCCCTTGGGCGAAGCGGGAGGGCGTGTCAGACTTTTACTGACTAAAAAATTACTCCTGTTCCTTTTTTGTCATTGTTCCAGGGCCCCGGAGGTCTCTTTTACAGAACATCACCCATGGCCTTAGTACTGCTGGGCCCCTACAGTTGTTTACAACCCCTTGAGGTGAAGGGTTGAACAAAGACTTACAGATATGGAGCAATTCATTTTATCATCATCACTCTATACTTTTTCCCTACTAGCTTGTGGTCAGCATCCAGTCTAACCGGATGCGGCTGAATACTTGCCTTTTACTAGGAGCAATTGCCTATCAGATCTCCATAACCCAGTTAGAGGGCAACACGATCCTCTTTGGATAGACTCCCGTGACTACTTGTAACAACGCTCAAAGATCTATGAATTTCAACCGAGACCAACGGCTTTACGTGCTTTTTAAGGCACAGGGTAGTGTCAGTAACGCAAATCACCTAAGATCAAAATAAAAGAAATGTCCATAATGGTCCTTTGAAGTTGTCTAGTTTTCCATCTACTTTGTTAATGTAATCGCATCATGTCTCACAACTGTAGCGAACAAGCTATATACCCAACAATGTACTTTACACTCCCTTAAAAGTACATTAAAGTGACTGGAGTTCGTAAATCAATTAAGCTGGCCGATTAGCCCGTAATACAAGCTACAACAGCTGCATGTGCAAAGGAGGGTAATTCACTATTTAACAACGACTAACTTGGATTGGGATAGAATGGAGTTGGTATCAGTTTGAGTTCGACGTGATTGCCTTGCGCTGGCATCATACATAGATGTGAGGACAATATTGTCTATCGCTAACATTGTGTAAGAGACCTCTGGGATGGTGGGTAAGTGGATTACCGACATTGTAACATTTTATGATTATTTTAAGAGCCTCCTTAGGCGAAATCGATTACGAGATCGTTGAACCTTATCGAGTAAATCTATCACACTTCTATATAAACGCGAAAGTTTGTGAGTGTGCGTGTGTGATTTTTACTTCTTCACACTCGAACGACAGAACGGATTTGGACGAAATTTGACATATGGATAGACTTTATCGTGGAATAGCACATCTATTTCATCATCCAGATACTTTCTAACCTGGGAGATTGTTCCCTTGGGATGTTCTATTTGGGGATCCTTAAGTTTTTTTTTTTTTTTTTTTTTTTATTAATGATAGGCGTTTGACCACTGATGGCGTGATGGCGTGGAACATGTTTTCTTAGAAGTAATCTTTTAAATCTTGACCTTAAGGCTAGGACTTTAGGTTGTAGCTATCAGGAAACATCTAACACCCTCCTACAAACAGATAATGTTTTTTATACTCGTTTGGATTTTTTACCAAACCAAAATACTTCCCAATGCAACTAGTCTTAAATTAACAAGCCAGGTTTCTCTGGTATGCAATTAAGTTACCGGAGTTGCTTCTCTCACAAACCAGCCTTCACGTTGCCGACGAGGAGGTAATTACCGTTCGCTCATTCACTATTTATGTAATTTTCAATAGCCTCGCCTACTTAAGAAGTAGGTTTCACGCTAAGGGCGGCCACACGCTTGCGACAAAATGTAACAACTTCCTGACTACCTTTGGCTTGACACAAGATTCAGGGGTGGGTACCTACTTTTTTACTCAGTAAGATTACGGAGAACTTCTAAGGAGTTCAATTATAATGAAAAATGTCCATCCTAATCTAATGAATCTATCGAACTCTTCCGAAACAGCTTGACCGATTTTCATGAAATGTGTAGTGTATATTTGGTTGGTCTAAGAATAGGTTCTAGGTTTTTATTCCTTCCCCCTATACACTTTTTTATTTCTTATTTTATATGGAAGAGCAACGTTTGCTGGGTTAGCTAGTATATACTTGTCGATTTCGGCTACAGTGACTAGTTTCTGTCATCAGTGCAACTACGGGTTTCAATCATGTTCGAATGTCAGATAGTTCTTATAAAAAAGGTCTCTCATTGCTTGTCTGTATATTTACCATAAATTCAGAAACCACTAAACGAATTTTCATGCGGCTTTTATCAATATACAGAGTCATTCATGAAGAAGGTTAAATATGCCTATTATAGTAGAGAAAAGCTTTGAATTTACCTAAAAGGTTGCCAGAGAATTTAAAGTCACCTTGTAAATTGGTAAAAAATATAGTTATGAAAGCGCCTGTGACGGTGTTTTCTCTCATTGTTTTCCCTATTTGAGTTAGATAGCAACCTACAGTAGGATCCTTTTGACACTTGCTACGTGTCTCACAGGACGAACAGGAACCATTTGTTTTTGTCAAGGGTGAGTCTGGTTGGATAGGCTCATTTTATTTGAGGGATAGTTACAATGACTAGTAGATAAATTATTCAAGCGCCTAATGTGAGCAGCGCTGTCTGGCCTAAACTCACTTTATTTAGAGAAAACAGATATTTTTATTGCATGATTATAAAAGTTGCTAAATATTTTTAACATCGTAGCATATTTTACAGGAGGAACAAAATCCCGTTTTTCTTAAATGTATCAGTGATTTATACGCTCACCGAACTGTACTGTTGGCAGGAGTTAGGAATAATGAGATGTCCCCTCGAAAATACGTAGGTATTTTTATAAATAGCCGATAACAAATTAGACAATTTTGCGCGGGAAATACGAACGCGTTCATTAGATGCATTTTGAAATTATCTGTTAGATAGCATCATATTCATCACATTTTTTTTCTTTATACTTCGCTTTCTTATAATGAGGCTGACGATACATTGCAAGACAGACGCTATTGTTAATCTTGAGGTTTGCATCTGGATGATGTCGGCACAAGAGCGTGAAGATTGGTATGACCAATTAAAGTGCTAGCAGTGGATGAAATAAGACTGCAGATGATTTGTAAAACCCACAGAACAGATGAAAGAGGTTACAATGGCCTTGTGGGCGGGGCAGGCATGCCACAAAGTAGGACAATGCTCATAGTTCAACTACCAGTAGCAAACTTGCGATCTAAGTATGCGTAGTCTGTTAGTTGCGTAATGCGCGTTCGTATTGGTTTATTGCCTATAGTGGAGTTAAAGAGTGTGAGACAAGCGGCGACACTTGTTGTAGTACAAATCGGAAACTATTTCCTTTCTGACCTCTTTCATCTTTTCTGTGGTAAAATCGATAGGCACGAGTACATTGAAATTGAAAATTGCAAAATAGTGAAAGTAAAACGGTTAATATAGAAAAGAAGGCGATTGTAAAAGCATAACAAAACCTGGAAATTATAGAAAGACCAAAATATCTGATACACTTGCCTGGACGTCCAATAAGTAGTGGACATAGCCAGTGAACTACAATAAGTTTTGATTGGTGTACGTCACTGTGGCATTTAAGCTACTTGCATACTTCTGTGCTGGCTACAAGCATGTGTAGGCCTTTAAGCTAGAAACAGTGACTACAAAATTAATACGTTCGTCCCAGCGCCACTTTCGTAAGGTGCACACATTATGACACAATATTTTCTCATACCAAGTGGACAATACGTTGATAAACGTTCTGCTCTACAAGCAACTCTAGGTATTTGATAATTGCAAGTATTGCAGCAAAAAAGCTTAACTAATAGCATTGACTATCGCTGCTCAGCGTTATGAGACGTAGTGCAAATAATAACATATTTTTATTGGACGTGGTTAGACGTTATTTTGACAACAAGTTGTACTTTGACATCACAAAACGTTGCTGATTTAAAAGCGTTAAATAAATTATGAAATAACAAAACAATACGAACCATCGCCATTACGTATGGACGCACAGTATCTTCATTATTCCAATAAAGCCTTTTTAAAGTTTGACAATGAGAATGTTCTCGTGAAAGTATCGATTCCATTCGAATTTACTTTCCAATCCTCTGGGAAATCACGTTTTTGTAGAACGATGCTGTGTATTGACCGTTGTATCCATCTGACCATGACATCTCCTACAATCATAGTGGGTAAGTAGACGCCCAGTTTTACGCTAACAATATCAACATGTAAATATTCTCATTAGCATTTTCCCCTTGAAGCCTGATTACATCAGGACAATATGGAAAAAATATTTCCTTTAAAAAATTCATAAAGTACTGAGATTGAAGCAGAAAACTACGAGTATGAAACAATATCATTACCTCTAAAGTTGTTATACAAGCAGCATTATTATTAACTAGCTTTTACTCACGACTTCACCTGCGTACATGAAATATAGCCTATGTCACTCAGGAGTAAAGTAGCTTTCTAACGGAGAAAAATTTTTAGCAATCGGACCAGTACTTTCAGAGATTATTTCCTACATACAAAAAAACAAACTTTACCTCTTTATTGTATTAGTGTAGATTTTTTTTTTAATTAAGATTTTATTTAGGGGCTTTTGTCCAAAAAGGACATGTCAGCCCCATCGTACCTTATAACAATTACTTTTTTTTTTTTTTTATCTGTTATAAACTAGTACTTGACTGCGATCCCGCCTGATGGTAAGCAGTGATGCAATCGTTGATGGTGAGGCGCACTAGTTTATTAAGAGCCTATTTACTCTAGCCTTGAAGACACCCAAATTATAATCAGACGGAAAGACCGCAGCAGGCAAACTGTTCCTAGTAGTGTAGATAAAAAGCGATTAGTCGCACCTACGGCAGCGCCCTAACGCGTCGTCTACCCGGATATTGTCGGCAGCGCCGGCCGCAGTAATTAACCTCTGTGTTTGTCTTGCACGTCGCCGCCGCTCCGGCTCGACTGCTCCGGCAAACCCGTTTACTTTTACAACTAACCGGTTTATTCGCACCTAACTGGTGAACGATTAATCCCGCCGGGCTTCGAACCAAACTTATCGGATCTAAAACGAAGATAGAAAGCTGAATATATTCGCAAATACCGAAGCGCCCACGTTTTACGCGATTGCTGGAATAAATGTACCTGTAGGTGTGGTTACGAAGAGGAAATCGGAAACCACGGTTGGAAGATCAAATCAATATTGTAAAATTTTGAGAACCAACTTTATTGGTTCTAGTAAATGAGAAGTGATGAGAAAAGAAATGTGTACAACTTTTAATTGACCCTTATTGTCATGGCTTTCTAAACATATTTGTATGATAATGTATTGTTTAGTTTATGTTACAATAACACTATGAACGCGCTCTGGTTGTGATCACGCATGCATTAAATGCAATGTTTCTACTTCACGCCACATGCCACGCAATGGGCATTAGCCCAGTGTAGGTACTATATAACAAACACACGCTAACGTTTTATATCGATAAACGTACATATAGTAAATAATATATAATTTAGGTAATCATTTAAATTAAAACGTTCATGTTATCACAGGATTTTGATGAGTATCGACGAGATTTTTGTATTTTTGGCAGCTTTAGCATTTTAGGTACAGGATCAGCTTTTAGCCTTACCAATAATTCACGCAGTGGCACCTTTTCAAATTGTAATCAGAAAAAAGCATATAGTTGAGTATAGGTACTCATTTAAAAATAACAGGTAATTACTAACTTCCTGCATATACAGAATATGCCTCAGTCTATGCAAAACATGATAGATCATTTTTTATTCGGCACAGACAACACACCAGCAACAACATACGCCAAGACGCTCAAGGACCAAGGCGATTACGTCCACCTCTATACTTTTGTGTGCATAAAACATTTAATAAATAAATAATAAACAACACAAAATACAAAAGAAAGAAGCAGTGCTCTGATATATACAACACAATCGCGTTAGGTGTGTCCAAATCGAAAGGGTTGCCGTCTCAGCAATTACTGGACATAAGATACCTTGTACTGTTAGACAACTGTGTTCCAGCTGGCACCCCGGAGTGACATACGGAAGAGAGTAAATAAAAGCTTAATGTAGATTTATATCATAAATACCGCATTATTCACTGAAAACCACTCACTGAACAAAATTAACATCTCGTTTGTCAAACTCTAAGCTCTGCAATCGGTAGCAATTAATTTTTGTCCACTGAACTATGAAAATGTCCGAGTCATTTAGTTAACGGTACAATGTGTCAGAAATTCAATCAATTATGAAATTTTACGCTACTAACATTGTAGTTACGGCTGTTGGACATGTTAGTGTAATTAATTCTGCCAATTATGGCCTTAAAAGCTACCTATCATTGTTGACAATATTTGTGTGAAAACAGTGACATTGTGCACGAAAAATGTCCAGTTTTTGTGGGTCAGGCCACGAGAGGATAGCCGTTGGAAAAAGCTAGTTACGAATTCCTTAAAGAATTTGGCAGAGGTATAAAATAATACTAATACTGAATTCCGATCCTATTAGCTAATCTCAACGGAGAATAGGTAAGATAGGTACATAAGAGATATCTTATTGCACATGTGGGTGTCAAACAATTTGCACTCTCTGTTGGTTTACTTTCATAGTCCAATCGTACGGCAATCCGACACGACCGAAGAGAGATCAGGCGCAAAAGCATCGGCTTTACATGCCTTACGAGGTTCGGAGGTGATACACACAACACTAACTTTTAAACTCCAGGCAGCTATAGAGTTATTCGTAATGGGAAAACCTATCAACACATTCTGCTCGACCTGAATATCGAACCCAGATCTTTAGACTCAGCAGTTGTGCTTGCCAAAATCCACACAACACTGAAATCTAGTTCTTGTTCTTGCAGTACAACCCGCCAGATAGATAATATTTTCCACATAAAACGGATATTCCGGTGCTGTTGTATCGCCTAGCAGTTCCTAAGTTGAGTACTATATGTTTGCAAAACAGCGCCGTTGTGATTGTAACGCGTGTTGCTAACGGGCGGAGTTCACAAAAGAGGCTTAAGTGTTAACTACTTGCGCCGACTCGCAGGGACTTGCAGCACTTGCAGCGACTTGCAGCTTAGCGAGAAATTTGTGAGCGAAACATATCTGAGAAACATGGCACTTGTTTACTTACCAAAATGTGAGAATTTGGTAAAGGAGCTCCTTAGGGTTGCTTAAGAAATGATGTTAAAGCGGAGTACTCTCGTTTTCTTTAATAAAGAATACAGAAGGGAACTTTCTAAGGCTACAAAACTGAGAGATAGAACTGAATTTCTTTAAAAGTTAGGTTAATGATGTCAAGCCATCATACGTTTCATGCTTTGTTCAGTGGTAGGCTATTTCCGATAACTGAACAACATTTTGCCATATGTTAATTTAAGCTTAATTTGTTCCCGTACATATTCCATTATCTCCAATTTTGTACCTAGTACTTAAATTCCGTAAAATCAAAGTCACTTTATTCGGGACTTGGAGTCCTTGTTCTATTGTTCAAATATTCCGAGTAGTGTCCATTATCCAACTCACATCGAGCGGATATTCCGGGTAGCACGTACGTCGGTCGTCAGATCGTTGCACCAGATATTCTGGGAAGGTAATTGGTGAAAAACATTAAAGTGCGAACTAGCGTATTTTTTACAAATCCCTTTCAAATATTGAAATTGATACTGAAAAGTAGAACGGGATACTCGTAGTTTGTTGTTTATTAACAGGCGGGAGTCAATTTCTGCATCCTGCTTCTGCAACACTCAACTTTATTACTCAAGTAGGATAAGGGACGCGCGGTTGGTTGGCGATATAAAATCCACAAATAGTAAACTGCGACGAGCTAGGCCTAACAGGAGGTGGTAGGTCAAGAAAGATTTATTCTGAAAACATTACCCTCCTTCTGAGGACCAGAGAAGAAGGAAAGGAGGCCCTTGCCCGGCAGCAGATGAACAAAATAAAATAAATTGACTATATTTATTTTCCTTTTTTATTCTATAATTTGATGTACTGTGCTTGTACATACACGCGTGAAAACAGTAAAAGATAACAATACATTTTTAGTATGAGTACAAAGAACTTACTTGTTTCAAAAGAAATTTCTTCCAACAGACTTTTGACTTGAAAGATTAAAATCATATTAAAATAAATAAAGTAGACGTAATGTGAATTAGAAGAATATATGTGATGTTTATTTTATTTATTGAGAATTTACGTTTTACGACTTTAGTGCGGCCTAAAAGTAGTACGATAATGGTATCCAATAATAACAAACCTGTACCTCGGGTACCCTAAAAGCTAGTAATTTTATTACTTACGTAAATCGCCAATTAATCACTTTGTAAAAAGCTTATGACAAGCATTGCAACCTCCAAACCTTGTAAGTTTTTATTACATAAAATAAATCAACTTCTCACACAAATAGTCAAACACATCGTACTGCGTGCTATTATAATATAATATATATAAAATCAGATCCCCATTTGCCCCAAATCATATGAAGCCGTATTATTCTCATTTCCGCACCTTTCATTACCTTTCCTCAGACATTATTTTCTTCTCTTTCATTAGTATTCGTGAAATCACAACACGTATATTTCTTTTGCTGGGCCATAAATATGACCCATTACGAGTCTAAATAGGTAAATGAACTCAGCAGGTCAACTTTAAACAAAACATACATATTTAGAATACCCAAAAATTCGACCAGTACCATGCCAAAGAAAATCATTCATTATGCGTACAACCAAGGAGTGGAACTCCCTGCCGGAGTCTGTGTTTTCTGATACTTATAACTTAGGGGTCTTTAAGTCAAGAGTGAATAGGTTACTTCTAGGCAATCATGCTTCATCGTCCGCCACATCATTGCTTCCTCTCAGGTGAGATAGTGGTCCAATGTGAGCCTATAATAAAAAAAAGTTATTGAGTTGTGGAGGTTCCCATGTATAATAACGGAGAGTAAAATTAGAAGCTGCCTCAATATAACTATGTATGTAGTTTAGAAAAAGTGGTCTGTGACTGGTGAGGTATATTACTATTAGTAGCAGGGAGAGTCGTACCGGAGGGCGGTCGCTCTAGCAACACGCGGGCTTGCGATAGTCGTTGGTAGGATTCGGGAGTTGGGAGGTGGCTCTGCAAAAATCCGAGGCTATGTGTTTTTACGGCCTTCGGAACGCGCCACCATCGGGTTCCCAATTTAACGGTAGGAGGAGTTCGCATCGGCGTCAGGTCGTCGATGAAGTACCTGGGACTCGTACTCGACAGCCGGTGGAAATTCGGGAAGCATTTCCGTCGTCTGGCTCCCAAACTGAACCGGACTGGGGCTGCGCTCAAGCGGCTCCTGCCCAACCTTGGGGGCCCGGATGCCTCCTGTCGGAGGCTCTACGCGGGTATCGTTCGGTCCATGGCCCTTTACGGGGCGCCGGTGTGGGCGCCGTCGCTGCAATAGCGACCGGTGGCCATGCTGAACGCCTGCCAGAGGGTCATGGCAATACGGACGGTGCGGAGATACCGCACGAATTCCCACGAAGCGGCGAGCCTTCTTGCTGGTCTACCACCGTGGGATCTGGAGGCAACAGTCCTTGCACACATACACGATATGCGCGTGGAGATGCAACGCCAGGGTGAAAGTCTGCTGCCGCAACAGGTCACGGCATGGCGGACAGAGCTCCGGCGGGATCTCATGGTGAATTGGCGTCAGCGACTATTGCTGTGCTATACCCAGTGCTGGGTACGCCTCTTTGAGGCGTGGCTGGTAAGATCTCACGGCATCCTTACCTTCCGTATGACACAGGTCCTCACCGGACATGACACGTTCGGGAGGTTCCTCCACTGGATTCGTGCGGAAGTGACGCCCGGGTGTCGCCACGGTGCGGAATACCCGGAGGACACGGTGGAGCCCACAGTCGAGGTGTGCCCTGCTTGGGCGGAGCATCGCCGTGCCCTCGTGGGGGCGATCGGCGGCGGAGACCTCTTGCGCCGGGCCTTGGTTCATGCCATGATCCGGAGCGAGGAGGAGTGGCAGGCAGTCGCTGACTTCTGCGAAATAAAAAAAAAACGTATGAACCACTTGGGTCATTGCGAGACAAGAGTAGAAAGATGATGATGATAATGACTTAGAAATAACAAAATATACTGCCGCAAAATATGATTTTTATTATAAGTTGTCGTGAGTACAAAGACAAAGTTTCGTTTTCGCGGGTATGCTGGAAGAGATTTCGTTAGAAATAAGCATCAACTATGTACCTATTTTTCTGTTTCTGTCTTCTTTTCTTATATAAGTTAAGTGTGTACTGAATTGTTAAATACATAAATAAAGCTGGCATTCAATTAGCAGTTTCAAGAATGGATCTTCTGAGCTACATGTTCATTGTACCAGGTACTCATGGTATAATTCATCTCAGTGGGGGTAAATATTCGTATTTGCCCTTATTTCGCGTGACAGGTACTTCATCAAGTCAAGGGTGTAGCGGTACAGTTGTTCCGCAAACAGAAAATTGTTTCAGTAACACTTACTTAGTGATAGTGTGCTGATTGTGAGCTTTTATGAGTCAGTTGTTACTTTGTAAACTTGTATTATATTGCCATAATCCGTAACATCGTAATATCAAAGTCTTTTCAAATGAGTTATCATTTTTTTTCTTACCTGGCCTACATTCATGTTTACTTTGTGTACCCACAAAGTAAACATGAATCGTTCACACATATATTATAATTTCATTTATTTAACACATCCAGACTATTTGTAGAACATTCTTTTAATGCAAGAATCGCCCGTGACATGCTGAACAGCAGTTAATCGCTCAAGCACTCCACCAAACGTGTCGATATTAGTCGGCAATTACATAATGGTTTACTTGTAATACTTTTGGAGAAACTTGTATACTATATTTATTTACTTACATCCACGTCTATTATTCTACTCTTCTACTAGCATTGTCAATATATATTTATTGTCAAACACATTTTGTGAAACAATCGATGCCTTACAAAAAAATAACATAACATAATCAGCCTTATAATGTTCCCACTGGCAGCTGGGACACTCGCCTCCTCTCTAAAGGAGAGGAACTGGTCCGTAATCATGACCAAAAAAAATCACGCGGGCGCGGTGTGGACTGGTAGGTGCCATAAGTCTTCCAATTTTTGGTTCTAGGACATGCCGGTTTCCTTACCATGTTTTTCTTCGGTGTTTGGAGTGTGAGTGTAAATTTGGGTGGTGATGACATATATTACACATTATGTTGTTTGCTGGGAGAAAAGTCATTGCTGAGTTAAGCAAGCTCGCCTTTGTGCATGAACTGTCTATATAACCGTGTACTAAGTACGTTTTTGTGAAAAGTAAAGAATTAAAGAAAGAATTATGACTTACATCTGTTCACAGTATTCGACTTGTTTTATCACACAAAAATCATGTGACAAAACAAGTCAAAACTCACCCCATCTTCCACTAACACCAGTGATCAATACTTTCTGCCAATTAATAAAACTTTATCGATGTTTAATTTAAACATTCCTAATAAACACGCCCATTAGACCATGACGGAATTGTCTAGTGTTCCGATTACTGAAATGTAATGAAATTTCACTAACACTGCCTCGCCGGCGACCGCAAACCTAGAACGATATAACTGTAGTTTGCGACACGGGATTATAGCATGTATTTCTGGGAGTAAAGAGTGATTATTGTGTGTGACTAAGTTTTAATTAAATTATAGCATCTTGTATACAAAGCGGAAATTGTAGCAACATTAACAGATCATCTGCTACGACTGGATTGGGTTAGTGTGAGCTTCTTAAGAAAAATGATATGTTTGAATCGTTTTAGTGAGACAAAGGAGTTCTATCGAATTCCATATATTACTAATAATAATAATATAATTATAGAATAGTAAGGCAATGGCTCGATAGCCAAGAGCCTCGACAAACACATTATGAGGCTCGCCTTAGGTGGCTAGGGATTGATTCAGAAAGCGGTATTCCTAAATACGGCTCGTATTATTAGGAAGTTCCTTTTTCTGGAGCCCTGACCGCTGGTAGCTTGGACCCTGTTCCCGATATCAGTAGCCCGGTTCACGTAATGAAAACCGTAACGATATCGTAGCGATTTATTTGTTTAGACCATTTCCTTATTTACATCCAACAATCGAGTTTGAACGACCCCGATTTTAAAGTCGTTTGATATTCGTCGACTAAAAAAAAAATCTGTTTTACATTATCCGGATAGAATACTTATTAATGTAACTGGAAATAAGTCGATAGATCGTGACCGCTTTTGGATAGGACTTCGATCGAACGACTATAAAACTTCAACGCTATTTGGCTTGTTTGATTTTACGTGAATCAGGCTTCAGTTCTGGGTGGGGATCAAATCCACGACCTCCAGCATTGCAATTAGAGCTACTGACCACAATTAAACTCAAAGGCATCAAAGTCAATATTAATAAATTAATTGGCACTTCATGTTATGAGTTAATTAATAACTAGGATTGTCATTTGACAAGCTTTTGACAAACTTCTATTTAGAAGTTTAATTAGATTTGTGAATGCATGGCATATTAATAAAATACTCTATTTCATTCTGTTATTATTTTTAGTTTAATTAATAAACTATGATATTGATTAATTAAAGTAGATAATGCTAATCTATTATTTAAAGTGTATAAAAATTACAAAATCATGGCTCCTCATGAAAAATTCTGGCCAGAACGAGTCGGGCTCGCGCGATGAGGGCCTGATGAGAAGGATTTCCTTGCGAGTGGCAAAAAATGCACATCAACGTAGCATAAACGGTCTTATCTTTAGTTTGCATTGATTTTGAAGTTTGTTGGTTACCACAAGCAGCTGACCTGAGTATTTAATACTAGCATTTGCTTCGCCGGCGCCGGCGTACATAAAATATAGCTTATGTCACTCAAAAATAAGGCAGCTTTCATTCGATGAAAAAATTTTAGCAATCGGACTAATACTTCCAGAGATTATCTCCGACAAACAGAAAAACATAAAAAAAAAATATCCCTTTGTTATATTACAGTAGATTCAGCTGCGTACCATCCACGCTTTCCTGAGGAAAAGGGTTTTCATAGATAGACAGACGGACAGATGGACAGGCGAACAGTGGGACAGTTGAACAGTTGAACAGGCGGACAGACGGGCAGAGTGACAGGCGGACACATGGACAGACAAACAACAAAGTAATCAGTACGTCAGCTTAGGTATGGACCCCTAAAATGCAAAAAATACAGCCACAACTTTTATCCTAATAATGATTTCAAAAGAATTTTTCAGTAAACAGAAACCAGTAAGCATTTGAGCCCATGGGAGGGTGTCACAGTACGTCAGCGGGACTTACGAGCGAACGTAAAGAAGTTAGCCGCAGATACGCTGCGCCGTGTCGCTGCAGCGCTGGAAAGCGGCCAGGCGCGCGTGAAGCCGTATTCGACATAAAATGTTATGCTTTAAAATATGTGCTGTGAACCCGGGCCCGTTTGTTTTGTGGTATCTGTTTTAGAGATTTACAGGGTTTTGTGTACATGTCGCGTTACTTATTTAGAGTAATTTTCAACCCCAGATATACGAACTTTCGGGCGGAGCACCGCCGTGTCCTCTTGAGGATGATCGGCGGCGGCGGGATCGACGATGGTACGGAGCGAGTAGGAATGCTAGTGAAAGAGGTGGCTGCACGCGTGAGGGAACAGACTTCCTCACGCCTCAGCCACCGGGCCCGACTCTGATTACCAGACACCGTAGACGTAGGCTTGCGGATGGCGAGCAATGGGTAGCTCGTCGTCAGGCTGTCCGGCAACCGCAGTCTGTTGTACAAACTGTATTTTGAGAAAACTGGTACTTATATACATATAATGAACAAAAGAACATAGTGTTTAGTCAGTAAAAGTCTGACACACCCTCCCCTCCCACGGAGATGTCATTGGATGATTTACCACGTAAAAAAAAATCATTAAATAAACAACACTCTTATGGAGTGAAGAAGACCGTTATTGTGATGATATATAAGTATTGATTGTGATGCTAATTAAACCCCATGAACACAATACTTAAATCAAACACTTCCTATGTCATTTCTTCCGCAATACAAACACAGCTGTACATACTGTTCCTACACGTCGTTTGTAACATTACCCACATTACGGCCTATTGGTCGTCAAGCGTGTAACGTAACGCGACCGTCGCTCGAGTGTGCTCGACCAGTCAGCCGGCAAAACAGGCCAATGTTATTGAAAGCTAATATCATCGTTGTTATGAGGTTTAATAAGATAGTGGTAACTGTTGTGTTCGTTTTCCTAGAAATGTTTGTTAATGATTTATTAGTGGTCGAACGATTGTTTACCTCGTTAGTCTGGGTTTGCAAATTCCGCTGCTGAAAATGGGTCCTAAAAGGTGCTGCAAATGATTTTCATATTGAGCAAAATGTTATTTAGTTTTCCACATGTACACACACCAAATAGACTCCACACCCAAGTTGGGTGCAGCAAAGATAATCTCCATAGATGGGGGTTCTTGGATGGTTCCGATCTTCAGTGTTTGTGCGGCGTCTCTCCACACAACATGTCCCACCTTCCTTCCTGCATCACGTACACTGTTACTTGTTCACGTAGGGACCTAATGACAGCATCAGTGGACAGTATTGCCGAATTCTGGGCTATGTAAGGAATTTAACTAGTTTTATCATCGATACGCTAAGAAGAGGCAGGTACATTTGTGTTCAGTGGATAGCAAAATACCTGGTCCCTACAACTGGGTGGGAAGTATGAAAAAAGCGAATAATAGTTCAACAGAAGACTATTATGAATGAAGTTTTGGTTAGCATTGCACTAGACACTACCTGGAGGTAGTGTGCGGGTGTTCATCTACATCTACACTAATATAATAAAGAGATAATGTTTGTTTTTTTGTATATGTGTTTTCTTTGTTTGGAGGAGGTAATCTCTGAAAGTACTGGTCCGATTGCGAAAATTTTTTCACCAATAGAAAGCTGCTTTATTCTTGAGTGATATAGGCTAAATTTTAATACGCGGGCGAAGCTGCTGTCAAAAGCTAGTCATTAATAATATTATAAGTAGATACTCATAACTATACCAAGCAACCAAGTCGTCGACGGCGCGCACTGTTCCCGCGCGCCTCAAGGAGTTGTCAGCAACAGCAGGGGCCCAGCCGGGTCGAAGTCTATTGGGGCCTGGGTTATCCGAAAGGGAGCTCGAGCCCCGGTATGAAGGCTAAAAGGAACGGGGTGAGTTTTTAGTCAGAAAGAGTCTGACACTATCTCCCGCTCCGCCCAAGAGCGGGGGTTGTCATTGTATAACTTTCCCCACCATAAAAAAAAAATACCAAGCACACCCCGGGTGAGCATATATATAGAAAGAAACGAAAGAGAGGCTATTACTTTCTATTTTCATCATTTGATGCAAATAAAGAGGCGTTAAGAGCATTGGTGAGCCAGTGATAACGATCGCAACTTACAAGTAGTAACGTCATGGAAAACTCTGCCAGGCACCTCATTTTGTGTAATTTATTTCATCACTACTGCTGCAAAAGTGTTAAAAACATTGTGAGGAAACTGGCATGTCCTAGAAAAAAAAACAAAGGTATGTGACGTCCTTATCCTGCATGATGGACTACAACCCTACGACAAATTCCAGCCCGATCTTAAAGAAGAAGTTTGAGTCCCAGCAGTGAGAACGTTATGTAGCTGATTATGTTATGTTGTTAAAATATAAACTCATTTGTTATGAATTATATCTTAACTCATAATTTTGAAGTTCTCAGTAGATGGTAATTCACTTATGAATACAGGTTACAACGTTAATATAATCTATAAGCATATATTAAGATAACACCTCCCGTTAATCCGTCGCTAAAACTTTGATAATAACATTACTCCATTGTGGTGACTTTGAGTAATGAGTGCGCACATCAATTTCAGATGAGACGCCTCGATTCACTCACAGTGCCTACCTAATTACCGGCTTATTTTGGAGTGATTAACAAATGGAGTGCTGCCTTTGGATTAAGCTTCATAAGTCTGAGAACCAAACTTGTCAAGGGTATCATCGTGTTTCCCAGTAACTGAGATGTGGAGGTTAAATAGGCATTCAATTCCCTGCCCTGGAGTATGATCCGGAGGGCACACTGGTACCACCGGGTACCTGAGTACCTCTGTCGTGTGGTCGAGGTATATCTGTTGGACGGGTACCCCAGTCACCAGGGCGATTGGAGACGCTGAGTGATGTCGTGCGGTGTTCCGCAGGGATTGATATTAGGACCACCCTTGTGAAACATAAGGTACGACTAATTGCTGCGCAGCGACTTCCCTGACGGTGTCAGCGTGGTCTGCTACGCAGACGACACGCTGGTTCTAGCGCAGGGAGTGTCGTACCAGGTGGCAGTTGCTCTAGCGACACGCGGGGTTGCAATAGTCGTTGATAGGATCCAGCAGCAGCAGCAGCAGTTGGGACTCGAGGTGGCGCTGCACAAGTCCGAGGCTATGTGTTTTCACAGCCCTCGGAACGCGCCACCATCGGGTTCCCAATTATCGGTAGGAGGAGTTCACATCGGCGTTGGGTCAACGATGAAGTACCTGGGACTCGTCCTCGACACTGGTGGAAATTCGTGGAGAATTTCCAACGTCTGGCTCCCAAAGTAAACCGGCCTGGGAGACGGCACGCACTGTTCCCGCGCGCCTCAAGGAGCTGTCAGCAACAGCAAGGGCCCAGCTGGACCGAAGCCTACTGGGGCCAGGGTTAGTTTTGAAAGAGTAGCTCAGCCCCGGTATGAAGGCTCGAAGGAACGGGGTGGGCTTTTTTGACCAGTAAGAGTCTGAAACTATCTCCCGCTCCGCCCAAGAGCGGGGGATGTCATTAGATGATTTTTCCACCATAAAAAAAGGTTAAATAGGCAGTTGGTTCATAATAATAAGACCATTTAATTGGTCATGAACATTTGCAAAAAAAATCACCTAGATTTATGGGGAAAAGATCTAGGGTGTAGGACCCTTACTTCACTAAAACTACCCCTGTATTCCTCACACACGGATCCCAGTGACTTTTTTACATACCTCTCCGAACCTCCCTTTCTGTAACGTTTGAGCACATCCTTAGGGTGACTGAAAAGGGGTCTTCCCTGATCCTCACTGTGCATGACAGCACGGGCACTTTACCATCACCCAGTTTACATAGTAGAAAAATTAATGTCCTTAGTATTCCATTAATTGTATACTCCGTGTACAGAACTTGTGGGCGGCAGAAAATTTGTAACTCACCTAAATTTAAGTCTAGACTTGTGCGAAGCAGTTTGCGCAGTTTTTGTTAAGGCTTCGGCTGCAAAGAAGTGGATGTCAGTCAATCTGTTGAAGTGGCGTTGAAGGAGCATACATTGTGACTTTTTGCATGATAGGTATGAACAAGTCTGGAGTATTTTGATTCAGATCATAGTGATTTTTAGTTTTAACGTTTTATGTGACTTCGTTACATTTATATAAGCTAAAAAAAACTGTTGTTAGTATCTTACATTTAGGATGAATATGAGGTAAACATACATCGCGTTACCAGTTATCTGTATATTATAGGACCTGATATAAAAGAGGCAAACATATTAAATTATTCGGACGCCAAACCATGGGTAGCTTCTACTTTATTTATTTTTGATATTAAATAAGTATTATGTTTTATATACATAGTTTTTTTTTAATAAAACTAAACGAGTATATTGTATTTGCGTATTTTTGAAAGACGTACATAGGTATATTGTAAATAATTAAGTTCATCTGTGCTACCAAACCTATTTCTACTGACTGTTAATGATAACAGCACTCATTGTGTTAAGATTTCATTAACACTTCATAGTTATTACCACGACTGTTAGAATAACGTAGAACCATCTGATTGTGTGCTTACGTGCTTGAAATCTTAAGGCGAATGATAATTGCTATGGTAATGGTAAACTAAATTATTCTCATAAAATATTGTGGTCTATTATTTTGTAAGTATTTTGCATGTAATGTTGTTTTTTTGGTACTATTGTGAATACCTAGTACGAGTATATTTATTTATTATAAAGGCGAAAAGTTATAAGTGTCTTGCAATTTAGCTTCACTTTTTTTTTGGACTGACCGACATTTGACTATTCAATAGTGCCTGAAAACGGTCTATATGAAATAAATGATTTTTATTTTGCTTATATGTTTTTCTATTTCTTCATTTGAGCGTGAACGTCTAAACAGATTTGGATGACATTTGGCACACGAATAGACCATGTCCTAAAATAGCACATAGGACACTTTTTATCCATAGAGCATTTTCTTTCGTACTTTTTAACTTTTAACTTTTACTGCGTTACATAACGCAACGCTACGTACTTTTTGGTGCGTTACTTTTTCTCTAGATACCCGCTCCTTCTTTACGCTCGGAGAGCTGAATGAACCTTATCCTGAAACATTACATACAATATTTATTAAAATATTTTTTTGTTTGTAGGAGGTAATTTCTGGAAGTACTGGTCCGATTTCAAAAATTTTTTCACCGATAGAAAGCTGCTTTATTTCTGAGTGACATAGGCTATATTCTATGTACGCGGGCGAAGCTGCGGGCATAAGCTAGTGTTGTATAAACAAAATAACGCAGTTAAATAAAACCAAAGCATCAACTTTCAAACCCTCGTTCACCATTATTTTACACTCACAGTTCCTTAACTGTCTTGTTCCCAGCGCTCCGTGGCGGCGTCAGTGGAGCGTTAGTGTCAGCTCGTGGACTGCGGCTGACTCAGCGGGAAGTGCTCGACGCGCCACGGGCTTTATATCTCGACGCTTTATTTTATCTGTTAGATGATGTGGTGAAGTTGCGTTGCTATTAGGGTTTCTATAATATTTTAAATAAATTCCTGCCAGTGACTTTGCCTGCGTGATAAAATGGGGATAAATAGTATTTTATGTGCTATTCCAGGATATGGTTTACTTGTGTGCTAAGTTTCATCGCAATTTGTTCAGCTGTTCAAGTGTAAAGAAATAACAAATACATAAACACACAAACTGTCGCTTGTATAATATAAAAAGCGTGTGAAAGCGCAGGTAAAAATCACAATTATGTACATACAAGTTTAATACTAAAAAAATATATTTTTATTATTTTAAAAATGACATTAATGATTGGACAGTATAAAATAAATCATTTAAGAAAATTAAGTAACAGCCCTTGAAAAATAAGTTGTTTATTTATTTTTTATTAATAATGGGCTTAATATTTTTCACAGTTCAAGTTTTTAAAACTGTGTAAATACACAGTAAACAGACGCGTAGCGATTCGAACATCAGTACTACGCCGTAGTAGAGTTACGATACAAATGTCGCAGCTGAGCTACGCCGTAGCTGATATGACAGTGCTACGCCCTAGCTGATATAGCAGTGCTACGACGTAGCTATTGAAGTAATGCTACGCTGTAGCTGACGTAGAAGTACATCGTTGTAATGGGCGCCGTATACAGACCACACGCGATAGCCACAAACGCCGCCAACAGAAGAAGCGGCCACAAAAGACGCTGAAGCGCGCAACAGCCGCTTGTGGCCGGTGGCAAATTCACAGTATCATAATGGACTCTTGACGAAAAAGTTTAAATTCGCGAGTGGCGTGTGACAGCGTCTTGTGTCGGTGTTTAGTGGCCAGTGCGAGCTACAAGATACGAGCAGCAGCGTTTTGTACCGTTTGGCGACTTCCAGCGTCAACCATGTACGGCAAGTCCATATAAAACGTATGAAACCTACAGGAAATACGCCAGTGAAAGAAAGAAAGAAGAAGAAAGAAAGAAAATACGTTTATTTGGCACATAGGTACACACAATGAGATAACAATTATTAAAGTAAAGAAACTTAAACTTAAAGATATCTACCTTTTTTTTTTTTTTTTTTTTTATGGTGGGAAAAAATCATGCATTGACATCCCCCGCCCTTGGGTGGAGCGGGAGATAGTGTCAGACTCTTACTGACTAAAAGACCCACCCCGTTCCTTCTAGCCTTCATACCGGGGCTCGAGCGCCCTTTCGGATAACCCTGGCCCCAGTAGGCTTCGACCCGGCTGGGTCTCTGCTGTTGCTGACAACTCCTTGAGGCGCGCGGGAACAGTGCGCGCCGTCGACGACTTGGGCTTGGTCCGGACAGTTACCGGACGGCCGGACAGTGAGCTACCCATTGCTCACTGTCCGCAAGCCCGCGTCTACGTTGGCCGGAAATCGGGATCAGAATCCCGGCGACGGCGGCGGCGATAACGCCGTTGCCTGATGCGTTCGGCCTCCTCCTTTGCGAGCATTACTGCTTCGCAGAAGTCGGCGACCGCCTGCCACTCCTCCTCGCTCCGGACCATGGCCTCAACCAAGGCCCGGCGCGAGAGGTCTCCGCCGCCGATCGCCCCCACGAGGGCACGGCGATGCTCCGCCCAAGCAGGGCACACCTCGACTGTGTGCTCCACCGTGTCCTCCGGGCGTTCCGCACAGTGGCGACACCCGGGCGTCACCTCCGCATGAATCCCGTGCAGGAAACTCCCGAACGAACCATGTCCGGTGAGTACCTGCGTCATGCGGAAGGTAAGGACGCCGTGAGGTCTTTCCAGCCACGCCTCAAAGAGGGGACTTACCGCCATAATTGTGGCGTGCCCAGCACTGGGTTGCGATAGTCGTTGACGCCATTTCACCATGAGATCCCGCCGGAGCTCTGTCCGCCATGCCGTGACCTGTCGCGGCAGCGGACTTTCACCCCGGCGTTGCATCTCCACGCGCATATCGTGCATGTGTGCAAGGACTGTTGCCTCCAGATCCCACGGTGGTAGGCCAGCCAGAAGGCTCGCCGCTTCGCGGGAGACCGTGCAGTATCCCCGCACCATCCTTATCGCCATGACCCTCTGACAGGCGTTCAGTATGGCCGCCGGTTGCTTTTTCAGCGATGGCGCCCACACCGGCGCCCCGTAGAGGGCCATGGACCGAACGATCCCCGCGTAGAGCCTTCGGCAGGAGGCATCCGGACCCCCAAGGTTGGGCAGGAGCCGCTTGAGCGCAGCCCCAGCCCGGTTGAGTTTGGGGGCCAGACGTCGGAAATGCTCCACGAAATTCCACCGGCTGTCGAGGACGAGTCCCAGGTACTTCATCGTCGACCCGACACCGATGTCAACTCCTCCTACCGTTAGTTGGGAACTCAATGGCGGCGCGTTCCGAGACCGGCGACCGTGGAAACACATCGCCTCGGATTTGTGAAGCGCCACCTCGAGTCCCAACTCCTGGATCCTGCCAACGACCATCGCAACCCCGCGTGTCGCTAGAGCGACCGCCGCCTGGTACGACTCTCCCCGCGCTAGAACCAGCGTGTCGTCTGCGTAGCAAACCACGCTGACCCCGTCGGGGAAGTCGCCGCGCAGCACGTAGTCGTACCCGATGTTCCACAAGGGTGGCCCTAGTACCGACCCCTGCGGAACACCGCACGACATCTCTCGACGTTTCCAGTCTCCCTGGTGACCGGGGTAGACTATAAATCTATCCGACAGATAGGCCTCGACCACTCGACAGAGGTATTCGGGCACCCGGTGGTACCGGAGTGCCCTCCGGATCGTACTCCAGGGCAGGGAGTTGAAGGCGTTGGCAATGTCCAAGGACACTGCCACGACACACCTGCCCCGGGACACCGCAGCCCCCGTCGTGAGGGCTCGCACGCGCATGATGGCGTCCACCGTAGAGCGCATCCTGCGAAAGCCGAACTGTCCGTCCGAAAGGTCCGGCCCCACCCGTGTTAGGCGCCCGACGAGGCGGTTTGCAATGACTCTCTCAAAGAGCTTGCCCACCTCGTCGAGCAGCACAATGGGCCGGTACGCGGACGGAGAGTCCGCAGGGCGCCCTGGCTTCGCTATGAGGACCAGTTTCCCCGTCTTCCAGCAAAGTGGGAACTGGCCCCTCTCCAAACATGCGCTGAAGAGCCCTCTCAGTCGAGGCCCGAGAGCCTCCATGGCCAGGACCCAAGCCTTTCCAGGCAAGCCGTCGGGTCCCGGGGCGGTGTTTTTGGCACTCAGCCTTCGCACCGCCACTCTCATCTCTACCTCGGTCACCTCTGGAGCATCGTCGTCGTCGCTGTTGCGGTCCGCGTCAGACACCGCTGGCGGTGGAGGCGGAGCCATGGGCGGGGGGGAGTGTTCCCCCCGCGCAGGGAACAGAGCGTTCACCGCACCCTCTACGATCTGGGGCCGGAGACTCTGAGTCAGTGGGGGAGCCCAGGGGCGGAGCTTTTCCCGTACCATATTGTACGGGCGCCCCCATGGGTCCGCGTTCAGAGACCCCAGCCACACGTTGCGGGCCTCCAGTTTGGCCCGCTTGATCTCCGTTCGGAGGGTGCGTTTTGCCGCTCTGTATCCCTCATACAGCTCCGCCTCTCTGGCCTCCGCATCCGGCGGGCGGATGCGGCGCCTGCAGTGTCTGGCGTACCGGCGCCGCGCGTGACTGCATGCGTTGCGCAGTGCAGCAATCTCCGGCGACCACCAGCACACCTGGCGCTTAGCTCGCCCTGGACGGACTCGGGGCATTGCCGCGTCGCAGATTTGCGACATGGCCTCCCGGAACCACTCCGCCTCGACGTCTATGTCGACAGGCCTGTCCGGTGCTTGCACCCAGGCCTGTACCGTCGCGGCTTCCAGGAGGAGCTCCCGGTCCATCTGCTTAAGCGCCCACCGCGGACCGCAAGGGCTCCGTCGGACCGGCGCGGCCGAGGTTTCGGCGGAGACGTCCAACCGGATGTACCGGTGGTCGGAGTACGTCTCCACCTCCTCCATAACGCGCCAGTCGACGACACGCGGCAACAGAGCGGGGCTGGCGAACGAAATGTCCACCACTGATTCACCCCGCATCCGCGCCAACGTGGGGACAGAGCCCCGGTTCAGGACGACCAGGCCCAGCTCCAAAGCCCAGTCCTCCACCATCTGACCCCGTGGGTTCGTGTACCGGGAACCCCAAGCCGTATTCCAGGCGTTGAAGTCCCCGCAAACGACCACGGGGAGGGTACCAAACCCAGCGACGACGACATTTAGCTCCATAAGGGAGACCTGGAGTTCGTCGAGAGATCTGCTCGGGGACAGGTAGACGCCTACCACTGCAATGTCCCCGAACCGTGCTGCCACGCAGCCCCGCCCCCTCGCAACAGCCTCGAGGGGCGGGGTACCGGCGGCGGCCGACGAGATTAACGTCACCGAGCCGTCTAGGTCCTGAACCCAGTCTCCACGGGGATGGACGTAGTACGGCTCGGAGACGACGGCGACATTTATCGACCACTGCGCCATGCTCTGGAGCAACAGATCCTGAGCGGGGGCGCAGTGGTTGATATTCGCCTGGAGGAGACGGAATGGGGCCGTTATTGGCAGTCCATCGTCTCCTCCCGAGCCCTTCTAGGGGGCACTGCCGCGGCGGGTGCGGCGGCGACTGCGGCGGGTGCGGCGGCGAGAGCGGCGGGTGCGGTGGCGATAGCGGCGGCGGCCAAGGAGGCGGCTGCGGCGGTGAGGACGTCGGCGGGGATGGGCCTACGGGCCTTGCCCTTGGCCTTGGCGGGGGGGTCGCAGGACCTGCCCCCAGCCCGGTGGTCGGCCGGCTTGCCTGCCGCCGCACACGCATAACAATGCGGCGGAGCACGGCATTCTGCGGCCTTGTGACCGGGCTGGCCACATTGGTGGCAGCGGTCGCTGCGGTCCACCTCCGCGGCGCAGTGGGCGCCAACGTGGTGCCCCACTTGGCACCGGAAGCACCGCAAAGGTCTGGGCTCCAGCAGTTTCACCTGTGCGGAGACCCAGCCCACCAACAGCCGTCGGCCCTCCCCTGTGATGGTCTTGGCCGCCGACACGGGACAGCTAACCGTAACGGCTCGCATGCCCGTGCTGTCAGCGCGGATGGTGCCCGCCCGGACCTGTTCGGTCGTGCACCCGCCCGCCCTGACAATGGCGGCCACCACCTCGTCCACCTTGACTGAGTCGTCCAGGCCCATGATGCGCATGTCTATGCACTTTGTGGGCCTGGACACTCGGGCCTCTTCCGCGTTGAGGGACGCCCTGATCCTTTCGGCCAGGGCATCCGCTGCAGGGCCGCTGGCCGCACCGGGAACCTCCAGGATTCGGGCCCCCGTGAGCGTACGCCTCATGCGGAAGCCCCCAGCGGCTCCAAGCTCGCCAAGGTGGGGCAACACCGCCTGCTTCGCCTTCTCCATGACGTCGTCGTACGTCACGCCCTTCTTTTCCGCCTCAGGCTGCAGCGTAATAACTACAGCCTCGGAATTCGGGGCGCGAAGTCTCGCCGCCATGGCTCGCTTCCTCCTGTCCTTCCGCCTCGCGCGCTTTTTGGCCGCTCTGGCCGCCTTGCCCGCCTTCTTCGCGGCGCCGACGACCGTCCAAGCGCCGCCGGGTTCCTCAGGTGGAGGAGGTGGCGGGCGGGGCCTAGTCGCCGCCGCGGCAGGAGGTCCCGCCGGTTTAGCAGCAGCAGGCGTCGCCACTCCCTTTTGCCGCCGTTGCTGCTTGGCCGTCGGGGGCGGTCTCGCGGGCTCCGATGCCGCGGCCCCGCGCCCTGCTAGCCCCGATGGACCCGCCTTGGGCACAGAAGCCGCAGCCGCGGCGGCGGCGTAAGACGGCGCCTTTCGCTGCTGGCCAGAGGCCGCTAGCGGAGGGCGCAGCACGATGCCCTCCAGCAGGGACAGCTGCTGCTGGATGCGCAGCTGGAACTGCTGCTGCTGCTGCTGCAGCTGTTGCTGGAGAGCAGCCAGTTCCTGCCGCACCAGCGTCAGCAGCTGGCTCTCCGGCTCGGGCTGGGTCTGGGGCCGGCTTTGCCCATGCCCTTGCCTGCGCTGCCCATCCGTCGGCTCCTGTGGGCCTGCTCTGGCAAGCTCCGCCTGGATTTCGGCCCGGAGCTCAGCCTGGAGCTCGCTCCGGAGCCTCTCCACCCTCTTTTTGATGGAGGCGTCAAACGCCTCCTTGAGGGACTTGGCATGGCGCCGCACCGTTCTCTCCTTTGAGGCTTTTTCCCTTTTGCGGCTCATATCCCGCAAAAGGGTGACGGCCAGCCCTTGGAAGGACCTGCCCGACTCCCCGTCTGAATCCGCCTCGGCACGCCTCTCGCTGCCAGACGGCTCCGAAAGGTCCCTCCCAGGGGCGGCCACTCCGGGGTGACGCCCCTCCGCGGCAAGCCTGACGGCTCGCTGAGCGGAGTCTTTGGCCACCAAACCTTTCCCCCGCCCACGGGCCCGGCCCACGCCGCGGCTGCTCGAGGGGACTTTCGGCGCCGAACGGCTCTCTCCCTCCGTGTCGGAGGACAACCTGTCCCCCGGCATAGAGCGCCGCTTTCGGGAGAGACGAGAGACTCTACCGGTGTCTCCACCGGGGTCCCCCGCAGCCTCCTCGCCTCTACCTCTACCGGGGTCTCCCCCAGCCTCCTCTGTCTCCGAGCCCTCCAGGCTCCCTCTGGATGCCGCGTCGGACTCCGACCGCGCATCACTCTCCGGTTTTTTAAAGAATTTAGAGTTCACTTTTTCCATTTTGTTCCCACGAGTATTATACTTCGGGTACTTGCTCAAAACACGTGGTTCGCACTAGAGACTAATTTAGCTACCCATTAGTCAAGCTAACAACCTCCCTCACGGTGCGCCGCCGCTTGGAGGTTTGGGGTAATTTTTTATAGAGGTTGTCTTCCTCGCGGCCCGGGCGGTTAAGCCAGGACCCTCGTCCCCCATCAAAAGTCAGAAACATGACCTTGGACAATCTCTGGGGCTACGAGACTAACGGTGGCAGAAGGAGGAGCAAGCCTTCCTCCTGCCTGCCCGGCGGCAGTGTGAGTGCACACCGAGCCCGCTCTTACTTCGCCACTGTGCCCTCTGCTATAGCAGAGGGACACGCGTTGAAGTGTTCCGACAGACAGAACATTCGCAGACGGCCATCGAGGCCCCTTAGGCAGCAATACCCAAGGGGGTCGTTGGCCGCCTCCCAGGGTGCACCGTCCCGCAGACTGGCCTTCGCTCCGGACGTATCCGCAAGGGAACTACAGCCTGCGGGCACTCGTGGAGGTTTTCTGTCGTGGCACCCCAAAGATATCTACCTGGTATGTCTCACGGCTGCGCCAAATGGGTCCAGTTCAGCATGATGCCAGGCCACTACGTAGCAGTTGCCTGACGCTGGTTTTCAACTGAACCTTGCTATGAGTCTACGGATGTTAATCAGTTATTAGGTGTGAGATAAATAAATATATGTATATTATTATATGTAGGTATAAATTAGTATGTAGTAAATGATAAATAATAGTAAGGTGTTTAGTGATAGATATATATGAAACAGGAAAAAAACACATTCTATGAATAAATAAGTCATCATCAAAACTATAGGTACTATACGTAAATTCAATCGCACAGTCCTTACGGCTAACAAAAAAACCGGTCCTAAGCGATTCAATGTACCGTGGTTCGTGTTACGTAACAAATATTAGTATGCCTTGGGTAGCTGAGCGCAACAGACTTGCAGACAGAGTTGCATTTAACCAAATATATAAAGAAATAAACTTCGGGTATCAGATGAAAAAAAAAATATGATTATGTTCAGAAAAATATGATTGTGTCAGTGAAACCCAGTGAGTGTAATTATGTGTATTGAATGTAAGTATCGCAAATGTATAGTATCTAATAACCATTTAAGTGTTCGAGTAAGTAATGTATGTACTTTTATGTATATATTACTTTTTAATTGCAGATCATAATGACTTTGTCGAGTTACCAAAAAGACGATTATTACAATTCAAGGAGGATGAAAGTTGAAGCCGAAACCGATTGCAAGCATCTGCTGCAAGTAGGCCAGGCCCGTAAGGTACGTGAACATAAACGCAAATCGCATGACAGAAACGGCAATAACAAAATGAAAAGGAAAAAACATTAATTAAAAAAATTAAACAAAAAAATGTATTAACGCATCCTTTGCTTTATACAGGTCTCCAAAAAATACATGGGAACGCACGTGAAATAGTAGACATGTCAAAAATCCCTCGCAACAGGCGAAGAGACGAGGCAGCTGCAGGGGATAAACGGCACACAACCACCCACATTATAGTAACTATGGAACCATAAGGGTCAGTGCGGTGACCATAAGGGTCACCACATACGGACCACCGGCCACAACTACAAAACGCCGACACATATTTCCTGTAGTTTTCACATATTACCTGCATATTTCCTGTCATTTTCTTACGTAAAATGTAGACTCGTCACACACGGTTGACGCCGATGGTCGCCACATGCTACATATTGTCGCTACTTGCTTCTTGTGGCCCGCACTGGCCATTAAAGGCCGATACAAAACGCCATCACACGCCTCGCGCAAAAAAGCAGGAAAAATGGCGGTGGTGGCGTCTTGTGGTTGTGGCCGGTGGCCTGTGTGCGGCGACCCTAAATAAAACTTATTTTTATGTTATACAATGTTCCCGAAATTATTTGCATGTAAACGATAAATCCTCATAGTAATGTTAATCCCTGCAGCAAAGTAAGTCGAGTAAACAGTTGGTTTAGCTTTGATGCGAACTATTTACGTGTGTAAGTTGGGGCGCCTGGCCGAAACTGTTCCGGTGCAAAAGTAAACGTATGCTGCTCTTTGAACTGCTTTATAGAAACAAAGTACTTTTCGTGAAATGAAACATGTTTGCAAACTGTATCGTTAGTTTGTGTAAAGTTGGAGAATATTTTTTTTTATGAAACTACCTTTGTTCAACATGAGGTTTCCAATCGTTTCAGTAGCTTGTAACTTCAATATATTTATTTTATGGACCCTGATCATCTGAAACAAAATTTATTAGTACATAAAACATAAAGCTGGTTTATTTTTTTAAAAGTTGGTCAAATAATGAAAAGTGATGATGATTGTCAATGTTTGTAACACAAACATTTTATAGTTATTTCTGCAAAAAGGCTATCACATATTATCGCGGAAGTGACGCTCGGGTGTCACTACTGTGTGGATCGTCCGGAAGATACGGTGGAGCATATAGGTGTGCCCCGCTTGGGCAGAGCACCGCCATGTCCTCGTGGAGGCGATCGGCGGTAGCGATTTCTCGCGCCAGGTCTTGTTACAGGCCATGGTCAGAAGCAAAGAGGAGTGTCAGGCGGACGCCTACTTCTGCGAAACAGTAATGCTAGCGAAGGAGGAGGCCGCACGCGTGAGGCAACGGACCTCGCGCCCCAGCCGCTGCCGGGACTCCAATCCCGATTTCCAGCCACCGTAGACCCTGGCTTGCGGAGGGCGAGCGATGGGTAGCTCCCTGTCTGACCGTCCGGTAACTGTCCAGACCGAGTCCAAGACGTCGATCGTGCGCCTCCTTACTGGGGCCACAGGCAGTGTAAAAATGAGACACGGGGCCCTGGGACGAAGGTAAGGATGGAACAGGAGTGGGTTTTTTAGTCATTAAAAGTCTGATACTATCTCCTGGTCCGCCCAAGAGCGGGTATGTCAAAAAAATTACATAATATGAAGGAGCATAATTTATTATTTATTAATCAAAATATAGTAAAGTGCGTGCAATGTTTAAAAGAAAAAAAAAAACATTTATTATAATATTTATTCGATCTTTGCATATTACATTACCTTTATTATTTAAGCTCATTAATAATTACAATAGTGAAATATGCAACGTTTTGAATTAGTGAAATATTCGGTAAACCTAAGTTTACGCTATCTTCACCTCACCTCACACAAAATGAAGAAAGGATTTAAAAAAGGGAACCGCAAAAGCAAAATTACCGCTAAATGGTCGGAACGTACCGCAACCGTTCACATACCAGCTCGTGGCCGCAGAACACTCCTCCTACAGCGGCGCGCGGTCGCGAGAATGCAACGTCGGCTGGTTCGAGCTTCGAGCCTGTGTTCACGAGAACGGTGCGATCGGAAATAGGTGGCGCCTTCGCGATGTAATGCTAAATGGAAAATGTTAACGTGACGTGATTGTGGACATTGTTGGAATTAGATGTTGATGTAGCCTGATTTGGTGGTACTTTCTATTTTTTAGTATATTATATACATGTACATTCTTGCTGTTAGTGTTAAAGGGTCTAGCCACTAAAGTGAAAGGCGACTACCTCATTCATGAGGTGAGGGATGGGATGGAAATCATGCGGTTTATAGCCTTTTATAAGATGATGCTACTTAGTAAGGACCAAACCCAAGTCGACAAGGCGTTATGTTCCACGCGCACCTTCAAGAGTGGTCAGACTGAAGGGTCCCATTAGGCCTGTTGCCTGCAAGCGCTGTGGTAATGTTTGAAAGAGTTAGCGTGGAATGCAAAGAACAACTGAAGGAACACAAATGATGACTTCCGACCTATAAAAAGGTCAAAGTTTCGTTTCTGAATTCGCCTAAAGTGTTACTAGTTTCCAAAGCTGCGTCTTCTGGTACGCGGTCGCCACTCCAGAACCTTTCAGCCCCAACGGCCATCATTCTGTTCTGCGAGCACAGGATCGTCCATTGTGGCGACACTTAGGGGAGGCCTATGTCCAACAGTAGACGTATATCGGTTGAAATGATGATGATGATGATATTACTAGTTTTATACATCAGCAAACTAGCAGTTTTAGTTTAGTGCGTACATTGTGCTCTATGGATTCCATTACATCATATACTTAAACATAACTAATAAAATGGTGCTGCTATATGTACAGCCGTTTTAGATACAAGTATGTTTCGTAAACAAATTAAATACAATTTCTAGGTGATCAAAATCTTCTAAATCCATCACTCATCGTCAAATACGTAATCTGACTAATGTTTTAATTCATTAAACCCCAAGGGAACGCTGGAGTTCGCTCTCTGATTGTCTTTATGAGAGTGTTTGTAAAGATAGTTGTAATGTTTGTTACTCTTTCACGCAAAAACTATTGAACGAATTTTAATTCAACGTTACAGCAATTCAGCTCATACATCAGAACAATATAAAAGCTATAATTTATAATTGCTAAAGTACGAATTCCACACGGATAAAGCCGCTTGCAGAATTTAGTACATTGTAGAAGGCGTTCAACCTATTCCATGGCTGTTCGCTCAGTGAACAAAGTCCCAGCAATCAGTAAATAGTGTCACTGGAAATGCAACGCCGCTGTTTGCACTATCACACTGTGACACCCTGCCGGAGTGGATTGTGGCGATAGAAATCGAACGGCTCGGAGTCGATTATTTGAAAACTTGTGAAGTTAAAATATGTAAACCACACCTAATAGTTAATTTATTTAATCTCCTATACGTTACTGTACCTCTCTGACTGTACTTGGCAAAGACCTTCCACAAGTCCTTCCACATATTCTTCTCCCTTACCGTCTTAAACCAGTTCTTAAGCTACGCATCTAGATCATCTCACCACCTCTTTCTAGTCCAACCTCGAACTATCTAATTAATATAACTAAAATTATGATGAGGTCAAATTGTTTTATTTGGAGCAGATAATGATGCCATAAGAAGTACTGATAGAGAACTAAACTGTCGTTATGGGCCTTAGGCTAATTTTTATTCCGATATAATGTACAGTACGTGCCTTATCTGATAAGTTAGGTAAAAAAAATCGCAGGGAAAAGAAAGTCTGTACGGCAAATGGGATTACTTTTCTTCAAATAATATCTATATTTCGTTTAACACTGATTAATTTTCGTCGTTTATCAATTCGAATTTATTTCAAAATATTAGTTAAAGCTACAGAAACCTATCTCAAAACAATTTAGAATTCAAATGGTGTAATTCCAAGAAAGGTCTTGATTCTGAAATCAACCAACTCAATCTCTAATGTCTCAATTCAAAGCCGAGGGTAACAAAAATCAAGCACTGTCATTCAGTACCTAAAAAATAGGCTGTATTCTCGCAGTTACAAAACAAATCTAGACTCTTACAAACAGAATCACTTTCCTCAATTTTCCATAGACCATTAAATGTAAAAACAAAAGCGTTCGTAGGTGGGTGGGCGGCTGAATTTACATAATCGTCGGCGGCTGAAGCACGGCGGCGGCGGAACGTCGGCGGGTCGTGAACGCACCGTTTGCCGCAGTCGTGCGGGTCGTGCGCGATCGCAGCTGACTTATGTACTCTATGCCAGATTTACGAGAGATCGTGCTGCACGGCTAAAGTGTGTTGAGTGGGTGTTTAATGGTGAAAGATATTGGAGAATGGTGGTGTATACTGAATGTAGATTTGTAGATGTTAGTTAAATCAAACAACCAACATAAAAGAGAAGAGAATTGATGATAGCGTGAGAGTTAATAGTAGATAATGAATTAAGAAATACGCCATATTACGCCAAACATGCTATCGGACACGATCAGCGCATTACGTTTCTTCTATCTTTTATTCACTTTTCTATTTTTTTACTTTGTGTTTTTAACGATTTTGCTGTGTCTGTTCCGAATAAAAAATATTGTATTCTATTCTACAAGTAATATGGGACGAGCGTAGGAAGATAATTCTCTCTCTGCGTATTACATTGATTGTGTTAATAAAGACAGTCAACGCCTGCATTAAATAACACTTTTTTTTGAGAGCTCGAGAAAATTTAAAGAGACAGCAATCATTATAATCGTTTTTTTTTCTTAATTTCATTCTATCGCCACAATGGCGATATAATATATTGAGTCGTATTACACCTCCTGCATATTGCCTATTTCTTTCTTCAGCACCTCTTTACAGTACAAAGGCACTAAAAGTACCTCGCCAAGGTTTATAGTAGTGTTTATTGTCACACGTTTCTATCGGCTCCCCATTTGAATCTGCAGACACAATGTAATTCTAAACTACTATACCTCTCGTAAGTACCTAATCCTGTAACACTAGTAGTTACGGAGACAAGAATGACATTCTAAATTGCCCACAACAATACATCAAATAGAAACTATTAGAAAGCATGCATGCTTTAGGAGACAATTTAGTAAATTGTGTTCAAAGTAATAAATTTTGAAATGGTAAGGTTACGGTTTATGCAGGCAACAGTTTGTGTTATGTAAAGATATTTAAAAAAAGAAAAAAAAAATCAGACTGTCTAAAAAAGGACACATCCGCGTTTGATTTCGTGCATTTAAAAATCCGTATTATTTAATACGGAACCTAGAAGGTAAAATTATAAATAAACGTTTTAAAACTTTGGACATTGTATCTGTATACATACATAAATAGTGCAAATATGATGACTGTAATTTCAAGGTTAAAGCGTGACCATAAAGACAGGTAGGTAGACGGAAGAGTGGAAGAGAGAGCAATAGAGCTCCGATTGGTCCATATAAAATCATCTGTATTAATATCTCAAGTAGAACAACCAGTCAGAAGCTATCTAAGTTTTTATCCTACGTGAAAATCAGTACTTCTAATATTTATTAGGTTTTCTCCAATACAAATTATATAATATTACTATTTATAAACAACTAAATAACTATAATTACAGTAAATAAAATAATAATAATAATAAAACCCTACGCTAATTATATATATCTAACTAAAATCAAACTAACATATAGCATACTCCTACTTCATCTTTTCTGACATGCAGTTGGGTAAATCAGAATATAAAGACAATGGTCTGAGATGTGTTCCCATATCATTAAGCAAACTGCTAGGTACCCTATCTAACGTTCCTAAGTGCCTATACCGCTATAAGCATAATACCTACACAACACATTATTTCCTATTCACCTACCTATTTATCACTAGGGATTTAACATAAACACTAATGGTATCTCTTAAACGATCTCGAATGAGGTCCTAACATGGACTCAAAACATCTCAGTCACGCTGTCCACATAATGAAGACAGACATCACGATAATCACGGCTTATATTAAAGTCCCCCAACACATAGTCCATAGTCCCTCGCTCATTAGACCGATGGGCCGTGATCCCCGTCTAAACGCCCCTCAACTAATCCTGGAGCGTATTTATTTAGGTGCTAACGAAATTCTTTCACGGCCCACTGGAATCTAATCAAATTAGAGACAGATTTACTGATTGGTGGCCACTCAGTTAGCGGGGTCAAGTTAGTGAATTATCGCTTGATAGGATGTCACATAACTGTTTTTAATTAGTAAATGTATTGGTCTAACTCATCAAAAATATGAAATAATTGTAATAAGAGTATTAATTGAACTTTTTATTAAAAATATTCAACAAAAATAAATCCTTAAAAAGTACTTGTAATAGTCATTTCTATAAAAACGAGCCAGTAAGAAGCCCTATTGGTACAAATATACCATGAATGCATGTTATACCGTTTAGAACAGGCAAATGACCAACTATCCATAAGGCAATATTAAACTTTCAGATAAATGATATTTTTAAAGTAACATACCTCTTTAGAGCACATTTATAAATAAAAAAATACATAATGCAATAAAATAGTCGAAATTTTTGACTAGACTTTTGATTTCAAGACTTGATTATTAAGTACCCAGCTTGTCCAATTTTATCCGGCCTACTTAGATCTGTGTCTACTGACAACTAAACGCGTCTTTCATAGCCACACCACAATCACTTCGTACAGGCTTTATCCGATTTGACATTTGCAAAATTACATTTGCCCTTAAAATTCCTCTCGTTTCCGTCGTTCACTCATACATAAGGCATATTATTATGATTGAGTTATATTCGCTAACGTTGAGGACGTACAACTTTCTTATATTGGTGTTAAAGAAATCTTATTACAATGGAATTATTCAATACAATGTTCGAAGTAATTCTGGCATTGTAGTCATTTGATAATACGTACATCTCAGTGTTATTCCTATTTTGAATTAAGGTAGCAGTGAAGTGTTTCGTGTGCAATGCATGCTCCAAGACATTAAAGCTCTCTATTAAAACAGGTAAAACTTTATTACATACAACAGTACATTTTCAACGAAGAGCTATCGGCTATTAAATACATATTTACACCTTCTAAATCCCAACACAAAACGACCAGTTAACAGGCGAGAAAGTGTGAAAACGTAAAGAAACTTCACCTCGTCCCGGCGGGACGGAGCGGGACGACGAGGGACGTAGCGGGACGGGTCCGGACGGCGGCGGGACGGCGGCAGCGCAATAACACTGGATATTGGAAAAGTTCCACTAACTTTACCTCTGGCCCGCGGGTGCTGTTGGTAACCGCTTAGATTTCACGCCACAGTTTAATCGCTAGAATGGCGTGGAACTAGTGTGACGGTCTGTTTGAGTTCCCAACTCAAATATTAACTTTTGACCACAATGGCGGTGCGAGATTTTAAATCAGAGCCGTATGGCAAAGCGCACTATTATATCAACGCTTAACGCATAATTATACTCATTATAATTAACACAATACATTGTATGAGTACCTGCATAGCATAGCACTCTATAGCATAACCAGTTTTATAATGTTCCCACTACTAACTTCCTCTCTAGGAGAGGGAAAAGGCCGTAATTACCCACGCGGGCCCAGTGCGGGTTGATGGATGTCACATGTCTTCGAATTTTTTGAATCTAGGATATGCTGGTTTCCTCACGACTCAAGAGATTTTCCTTCACAATTTTGAGAGCAGTGGTGAAAAAATAAACTACACAAAGTAATGGGCCTGGCTTAGTTAACTTAACCAGTGACCTACAACTCGTAAGACGGGACCGTTACCACTGAGCCACCACTGGGCTCAGTACCTGAGAGTATCTGCATAATTAACAGTAATTGGAGACGTGCGTAGGCGACTACATAGCCTAACCTTTAGCTATAATTATAATTTACATGGAAAACTTTCACGAACATTTTTGCTATCAACTAGTTTATTTCGTTGTATTCGAGAAAAATATGATCCAAATCCCGTATACAGTAGGACAATAATGGACTCTAAAAACGGAGACCACATCAGAGGTGCAAAACTAATAGTACCTAAGCCGCGCACCGCGCTCCGCAAAAGTGCATTACTGCTCACATTGTGTTCTGTCCACTCGCTGCAATAGGACGCAGCATCGCGACACACTATAATAAAGCACTCTCGGGCCCGCTTACGTCAATTACTCCGAGTAAAGCGACCCGCTTTGTCGATGGTTTGTGCCTAATTTGTCACAGCAAATGCTGTTTTGGTTTCCAGTTTTTGATGGCACTGTAACGATCACTTATGTGCTCAATTAGAACATGTACAACAGCCGTCGTGTTGTTGCCCAGACCAGACACGCCACCCGATTGTTCGGAGTATCCTCCCATTTCAACAGAGATTGTGGAACTGTAATATTTGGTTTTGCCTAACTTTATATACTATTTTTTTGACCCGACTTTTACTTTACCCAGATAATAACGCGAAATTATTAGGTATAAAACAGGAACGTTTGCATTCACATCAAAGTCACATTAACCAAAAACCACATCTGATTTTTAAAGTTTTTGCCACTTCTTGAAACTAAACTATGGTTGCGACTTGAATTTGAATGTTTTGTAAGTACGAGAATTGGCCTTCAGTAAAAAAAAAAACCAATTGCAAGTCGGACACGTGCACGCGGGCTCCGTACCGACCGTAGCAAAAAACGGTAAAAAGAGTCATGTTTGATGTATGCCCATACATACATCAAACATGACTCTTTTTACCTCATTCAAAAAATGACAGCGGAGTCTTAGTAATGGGGCCCGTTTTACCCTTTGGGTCCTGAATTAGATTTGGTGTTTGGATATTGTCAAAAACACCCAGTTTCATGGTTTCGGGATTAACACCACCTATGGGATTAATCTACTTAATTTATACAACAACACAGAATGTTCAAGAAGATTTACTCAAACTTTTACTAAGATTAGGAAAAATTACTGTTTATTCAAACAATATAAACGCCAAGACACTCGTATCTTAAAAGTAGCTGCTTTAATAGCTAAGCCGCGTTTGCCGCAAGACGCGTACTTATCGTCTAATGAAGCCGCAGCTTTACGCGCAGTACGCCGCGTATCGCCGGCGCGCCGTAGCACGCGGCTCTTAATACGATTCATTGAACGGTTTATTCTTTGCTGAATCGTGTACAATGTTATGTTATATTTAGTTTAAACAGGTTTTTGTTTTGACGTGATTTGCTCGAATATTTCATTTGATAGAATAAATGGGCAGTACTAGTTACTATCACATTTATGAAGGTCTATAATTTTTATTTTCCACAGCTTTCACACAACGCTATCTAGTCTCTAAGCAGAGTTTGTACTGTGAGTACTAGAAAACTGACAAACTAATATATTTCTAAATACATACATATTATAGGTAACTCCCAGACACAGAACAAAATGATCATGCTAATCACACAGATATTTGTTTTGGGTGGGAATTAAACCCACGACCTCTAGCATAGCAGTCAGGACCACTATCCACTAGACCATCACTGCTTACCATCAGGTGGGATCGCAGTCAAGCACTAGTTTATATCAATTAAAAAAAAAACCATCAGGCTAGTCGAAGTGTAGAGTACAATACCATCAATTTGTATTGATGGTATTGTACTCCAGATTTCATTAAGAGAATGTCATTTTACAATAACCAAATGGTTGTCCATTTGATTATTGTAAAATGACATTCTCTTAGGCCAGGCTTATGTAGGAGTAGGTTGGCCACGTCGAATGAATACACCTGGACAGGTAGGCAAAGATCATTACTCACTTGAGGTCTTAGGTAGGACGATGCCATCGAGGTCGCCATGGTTAGTGGTGTGATGATATGATCATGCTCGTGGAGAAAACTTGACCAGAGATTGCTCATGACAGAGATAGATAGATTGATAGATTGATTCTTTATTGTACACTAAAAATAAAAATTACATGAGAAACTTAAAATTTATAGGGTGTCACAAAGGGCAATGAAAGGCCCATTCCCAGCCGTGGGGTACAATGTACATAAGTGCATAAACACAAACAGACAGATATTTATGTAAATCCTCCGTTAATATTGCCTAACATTCCTCGAGGCTTTCGCCTGATACGAATACAGCTTAATGCCAAAGCTGTCCACAGTAGGACCTGCATCAAAAGCATATATTGAAGTAGGCTTTCAAGCGATTATACGCATTGTGTGAGATATACCGGACTTAAGGCGTATAGTCCCTTGAACCATCTGACCGAAATTATGTGAACGCAACTCTCGCACTCGCCTAGGTGGCAGTACGCAAATCTGTGCATTTATTTGCGGCCAGCAGCGCCCGGAAAGCGCTTTAAATCCATTTTCTCTGCGAGATATTGATTGATTTACATATGCAATGTTCACTTTGAAGAATATTTAACCACCAATTTTTATGTGTAAAAATGTTTCTAAAGGTCCAAGCCGTTTCGAAGGAGTAGGGAAAAGTTGCGAAAAGTTGCGAAATTGCTAAATATTTTTTTTTTTTAGACAAAAGTATTAATTGCACGAAAAAATCAAATGTTGATATTATTATTCATGAATCTATAATAAACATATATTTTTTTCAAACCAATTGACCTAGCCGTTACGGAGGAGTAGGCCTCAGAAAATCACTGTTTTATGGCACTTTTCGGGCGCTTGGCCCTTAATAAGCGGTAGAAATTGCTAGAAATGAACTAAGTATAATAATTTGAATAATCCTACTGAGGGATTATAATTAGGAAGTGGGAGGCGGATTTGTGGAATCTATCTATTATATTGTGAAATCAGAATCTTGCTCTGATTAATAATCCGTTTTGCGATCGTTTGTGTTGTCCTTTAAAGTCGTAAAGCTACAAAGAGATATTTTTTCTAGTTAATTAATTGTTTTGCTTTTAATTAATTCAAGCTAATTAATAAATGCAAGGTTTACACTGAATTCTTATGTATACTCACGTCTATAATATTCTATTAAAGGAGACAATTGTGTTATACATGGTAGTCTTTTTACTACTACCATGACCATGACTACCATGTATAACATGAATGTATAGGCGATGACCTCTTCGGTCCATCCCTGGTTCAAACCTTGTACCAAACCGAGCGAGACAGAATAGGAAGTAGTCACCTATTTTTGAGGGAGGTGGTTGAAACCGTAAGAGAGAGAATATCTTCACGTCCTAGTCGCCGCTGTAAGAGACAGGCACTGGGGGCCCGGACTCGCGAGGCGCTTGTAGGCATGGGCTTGTGCATAGCATATCCATGCGCGTCTTAAAGCATTGGCAGCATCGTTGAGGGTGCCTAGTAGACCCAATGCTTGCTAGGGCTGCGAAAATTTTCGAAAAAGTTACCGTTGTGCAGGAATGCAAAAAGAAATTAAAAAATTCAAGTGGGTTAACGCTAATAAAAGTCTGACAAGCTCTCTTGTTCCACCCAGAATGGAAAGCTATTTGGTGATTTACTACCTAGAAAAAAGCTGTAGGTACTGGTCCTACACCTTTTCACATCGCCAGGCATGTTTAAGCCCGGAGCAACCTCCACCTACTAATAATTAGCCATCTACTAATTAATCCGTCATAAATTATTACTTTGGGCCGCAACTCAGAAATGGGAAGTCAAATCCGGACCTCACGTTCAGTTATAGCACTAGCAGCTACTAGAATATCAAACAAGATTCAAACAATTAAGTTGCGTGAAAAAACAAATCAAAAATACTTATATTATCCAGTTAGATTAGGTACGACCCACGCACAGACGTTTACGTAACACAACAAGCAATACAATACATTCCAAGTAAAAACTGAAGTACCAAAAGTAGCCTACATTAAAGACGATCGTACAAAATTTTATTCCGCGCTAAATTGCAATTTTATTCAACTAAAATAAGATTGCAAACACGATTCCGTCTGGAAGTGCTTTTTGTGCTCGCGGCGTCGAACGAGATCCAAAGTTAAGCGTTATTATTCTACTGTTTTCTTATTTACAAACATTACGCCGGCTTACGGTCGCCAGAAAGAAAACACGTACAAAAAGGTATTGCGATTTAACGCACTGAGAGAGAAAATTGTACCGAGAGTATTTGATAAGGAGGCGTTTTGTTTTGTGCGGTATTTCAATTTTGTGTGATGAAAAATCTCATCTCGAAGGTAAGGAATTATGTTAAATGAGCATAAACAACCGAGTGTATGAGTACTTGTGTACGTAGGGGAATAAATTATTATTGATTCTAGAATTTAATGTTATTCATACTATAAGCAACAAACAGTGCCGTTTTCATAATTTAATATATGTATAAAAAAATCATGTAAAGTGGCTTGTATGTATTTATGTGTAGGTTTGAGAATATGTCGCAAGTTATTTTTACCCTCCTACTCCTACCCCACTTCTTTGTTTGATAATTTATATGGCATAATAACCTCTGCCTGGTCAGCTATCACCACTATAATAATAAGTTGTTATGCCTTTTAAATTGTAACAACGAGCGGTGTAATCATCGATTTTACTCTGGTAGCCAATTGTACTTTTCTTCTTAAGACCTACATGTTTATTTCGACAAACATTCGCACTCCATCGCACAGATGTTACGCGTAAAACAATTTTCTTTTCAAGGACCTTTAGCGAGCGTGACTTGGCGGGAAAACGTTCCGCACTCAGCTCGTAGAGCGAAATACAGAAAGGATTAGTGCGCTAAGCTAGCTCCAGTGCGTTTTTCCACAGCGTTTTTTAGCTCGCCACTTCGCTAGACGCGTTTTTTAGTCTTGCTTTTTAAAGGTCTCCGGTCAGACGGGTGTAATTGTCCTCTTTAATCTTGCTCGCGTTTGATTGGACTAAAGTACCTGCTGGGGTTGGTTTTTAAATTGCAAGTGATGAAGATGTGTGGATACGGTTGTGGGTGTTAGAGGGGATTGTTATATTTGTGGTCGACGATGGTTTTATTGAAACAGAGTGTAGTTTTTACTTTGAAGAATGAGTTTGATTATTGAGTTTAGAGTTATTTAGGGGAAAGAGGTTGTATTCCCTTTTTAACTTTGACATAATCAGAGTATATGACCGTCGCGCTCGGGGGGTATTATTTTAACGTAAATCATCAAAAAATTAAATAAATAAACTTTTTCTGGATTTTTCTTGGAAAACTAAGCGTTCTTCTAAGTCATTCAAGTTGTACAGACGTGTGTACAATCGGAGCTCGTGGTGTTAACTATTTTTCTTCCATGCCAGTGTATTTCTTTTATTCATCATCTTTCAGTCTTATGGGTGGAGTTCCCATGGCTTCTTATGGGCGGTAGAGGTTAGGAAGGTATTCAACCAGCTAAAGTAAAAATTTCAAATAAACACGTCTTATGATTTTTCATAATAATAAAAATAACTACGTGGGTAAGCTAATATAAAGTACCTAATTTATACTACATTTTTGTTTCTTTAAAGTTAACACAAATTGATATCTATTACTGTCTCTCAATGTTAATCCTGCTGCTAACCTACTTAACTTTATATAATTTCTAGGCACACTGTCGTATATTCTCAGAGACATGAGCACCTCAGACCAGACCACAATCCTTGTGGGCGCACCAATATGCCTATTTGTAAAGGTATTGTGTTTCCATCCCACATTTCACATCTGAATTCTATTCTCTGCGACTGTAGATTTACAAAACAGTATTTCAACAGGATTTTTACGACAACTATCTTAATAAATAACTATCTTGGCTATAAAAAAATCTTCTAGAAATCTTGACTCTGAGATGGTCAGATGTGTCAAAATTATTAACTTAAATATTGCAGGCTTCGCAGACTTTACATTAAGATCTACTTTTTATCCGACAGCACCAAAAACGGGAAACTAAACAGCTTGATGCATTTGAGCTTGATAGTTATCGTTAGACCTCCCTTAGATATGACAGTGACATAAAAAATATAAAAAAATAAATTGGCAGATTGTTGGTGCCAAACTATAAGCCTAATTATAACAGTTATGTAGGGTATTAAAATAAAGGACTTAAGGAGACGATTTAAAAAGTATTAGGTACTCAATAAAATGCAGGAAATAAAACTTTTTTTGTTTGATAAAAAATAAACATGTTTTCTTTCTTTCTTTCTTCTTTCTTTTTTATTTTCTACATTTCACACAGTTCCAAAAAAGCCTACCGCAAAAATACTACAGGCGGTGTCGACTTCCTGCTATGTTTTTTCTTCACCACACTAGGTAGACTGGTAGAAAATGCCTAAGGCATTAAGTCCGCCTTTGTACTTTTATTTTAAACTTCTTAGCCTTTTTAACAGCGTCGGGTTTTTACTTATTTGTTTGACTCCCTAGGTCTTGTGACACACTATTTTTATACATTTTCACAACATACTAAAAACAAAACATACTAAACTATGAAACATTTGTTTTAATATTGTTTGCCATTACTAATTTTATTAATATAGTCATTTAGTCTTTAGAGGGATCGTTTTCAAAGTTTTTAATACAGAATTTCAATTTGAATTCTTTTTCTCCCGCCCCACCCCTGGGCGGATAGTGTTAAATTTTACTGACTAAAAAACCCACCCCGTTCCTTCATTGCCTTTCATACAAGGGCCGAGCCTTCCTTTCAAAAGCAGACCCTTGGCCCCAGTAGGCTGCGGCCCTGCTGAGCCCCTGCGGTTGCTGACAATTCCTTGAGGTGCGCGGGAACAGTACGCGCCGTCGACGACTTGGGCGCGGTCCGAACATTTACTGGAGGGTCGGACAGCGAGCTGCCCATTGATCGCAGTCTGTAAGCCCGCGCCTACGTTGGCCGAAAATCGGGATCTGCGTATTATATAATTGTGGCGTACCCAAGCTTGTATTGATTTCGAAGTTCGTTCTCACCTATCCTACTGTTTATTCTTTGCTCTGTATTTCAAAGTATTGGCCTTAGCTAGATATCTTGCTAACTGACACGTGTGATATCGAATATCAAAGGAGAATTAATTAATCAATTGAAATGTACTAGGGACTGTGATCTTGGTATTGGTTATGGGGCAGGGAAAGGTAGGCGTGGATTACATAAGCGAATAAATGTCGATGTGAGTACTATATAGTTCTGAGATCGCTCCTTTTTTGTGGTTTTATAATGTTTTTAACTTGCACAAGTAGTTTCTGAATAGTAATTAAATGCTGATGATAATTATAATAAATTAACAAATATGGAATGGAAACTCAAGCATGTTTCAAATTGCTGTTTGTGAATATGAGAGCAGTAGCTCAGCGCTTTTTTTAAATCCTAAAAATTAATCTAGCCCAACTAACTAATCTTAACACAATATTTTCGGTAATCTATGATTCCCTGCCGGAGTCTGTGTTTCCTGATAGCTACAACTTAGGGGTCTTTAAGTTCAAAGTGAATAGATTCCTTCTAGGCAAGCTTGCTCCATCGTCGACCACATCATCGCTTACCATCAGGTGAGATGGTCAAAACGCGAGCCTATCAATAATAAAAAAGGTATAAAAAGAGAAACTGAATGACTAACATATCAAAGCACAGTCGAAACTGAAAAAACTAGCGACTGTGTTTTCTGTTATGACGTAGGCGAGTATTAAGGGCCAAGTGCCCGAAAAGTGCCATAAAACAGTGATTTTCTGAGGCCTACTCCTCCGTAACGGCTAGGTCAATTGGTTTGAAAAAAATGTATGTTTATTATAGATTCATGAACAATAATATCAACATTTGATTTTTTCGTGCAATTACTACTTTTGTAAAAAAAAAATATTTAGCAATTTAGCAACTTTTCGCAACTTTTCCCTACTCCTTCGAAACGGCTTGGACCTTTAGAAACATTTTTACACATAAAAATTGGTGGTTAAATATTCTTCAAAGTGAACATTGCATATGTAAATCAATCAATATCTCGCAGAGAAAATGGATTTAAAGCGCTTTCCGGGCGCTGCTGGCCGCAAATAAATGCACAGATTTGCGTACTGCCGCCTAGGCGAGTGCGAGAGTTGCGTTCACATAATTTCGGTCAGATGGTTCAAGGGACTATACGCCTTAAGAGGATTTTCCAAAATTAACGTTCCATAATATTTGTAAAGGAAAAATTATTTAATGCGCAAGCGAGCGAAGCCTCTGGCAGAAGTAGTAGGAGAGAGTGATTGATATACAGACAGTTCATTACAAAGTATTACAGTATCTGTTTTTACGAAATGATAATCTCTTTTTATAGTAATTTCCTATAGATAAAAATAAATACATCATAAACTGAACCGATCAAAACTCAAGTAAATTTTTGCACGGTTGACCATTCCAGAGGATATCGGGTTCAGTCACCGATCGACTCAAACCGAGTTAAGCGTTAAATAAATAATGCTCGGATGTAGAAGCTCCTTGGACGTAATAAGATATCGTAATCGAATCCTGTTGAGTGGTAATGAGGGGCACAAAGATACCTCTCCAATTGCGAATATCGAGGTTAAGGAAGCAGAAACTCTGGAGTTTAGTTTTGTAGTCAAGAAATTCAGACTTCATTGTGAAAGAAAATTTTGAGCTACTTTTGTTTAAGTAAGTGTCAGCATGATACCTTATTGTTAATTAGTAACATGTATCTTAGAATCAGATTATATATTCATGAGGTAGGATTTATTTCAAATGAGTGGCAACAATTGGATGAACATATTAGCTTACCAATTAAATTTTTAAAATAACCAAAATCCAACAATATCTAAGAGAATTTAAGTATTTATTAACATTTAAGAAACACTACTTCTAAGCTAGCGCGATCCATGATATCTCAAGCATCTATTCACAAAAAAGACGCTTTAAAATAGATGATTTACGTAATTGTGTCTGTTTTTTTTCCTCAGCAAGTATACAAAGCCAGTGACATGACACACACCAAAGATATCTCGTGACCACATAAAAAAACACTCTTCACAATGCATGTTAGGGCTCATTCTAGAAGAGATGGTAGGGGTCTCCTCTGAGCCCCGTTGTGGACGACAGCTCGTGATTACTAGGCCACTGTCTTTTCTGGTGTCAGTCAGTGAGCAGACAAAATCCGCACTTTGACCATCCGACCTGACTGAGTCTACTTGGCTTTAAATGTTGCAAGTGGTGTTTCAACATTTTAAGCAAAGAGTTGGTTGCAGCTCAGTCAGCTTCGTCTTTTAGACTACCATGGTCTTACAGGAGGAACTTGGTTCTCGTTTTTAGTCTCCTTCATTAAATCCCTCACGACTGCTAGCAGAGACAGATCTTGTCAGAACTAGGTGGTCAAGACTGCTGCTCAGAGGCCCATCAAGGCGCCACAACTGTGTACATACACGACTTATTCTAAACATGTTAGGGAAAATTGATGATTCAAAAGAAAATCTGCGTAAAATTAAATCCTTTCTATCCCTTTATTTATCAGGTAAACAAACTTCCCAAAGCCTCGGCAACTAAAAACAGGAAAGAAAATCTTTTTTCGTTAAACTCGCCACTATATCTCAATAGTTTGGCGCCAAATAGAGATAGATTGCTGCTCGATACCTTTCAACACGGATTACTGTATTTACTAGCTTTATATTTTATTTATTCAGAATACTTCGCTAATGGGTAGAAGATAAAATAAATAAAAGATTTTATCTTGATGCTTCTAGAATACTATGTTATTATTGAGTTGCCATGTAGTCTTCAAAATGATTATTTTATGTTTTCGTGAAATCAGAATGATTACGTTGTTGTCCGACTTTATCTGCATGAATACCATGCCAAAGTTTGTTTTTTTTTTTCATTAAAATGACAGATTGACGAAGACATCAGCTGATGAAAACACCTATACCTACAAAAAATATATTAATAGTAGCGAATGTAACTCGTGCCCGCTAGAGTCACGTACAAAAGACAAAACAAAATGTGTCCAGTACGCATGACTGCATGATAGACACTACGCGTTTTAAATGCTAAAAAGTCTTTTAAAAAAGCATTGCTTTTCTTATTTGTATGGTTAATTATATCGTACAATTCATCCCGGTTTATGTTATGTTAAATGCTTCGTTACTAGTTATTTTATGTATACGAGTATAAGCATCGGATCGCTTAGATTTGAGCACCGACTCCGAGTTACCAGCCTGTCAGTTTACAATCGGTTGCAAGCCCGTTCCATCATCGGACCATCATACGCACGACAATACGGCACCGGTACATGGTAGACATCCCTCCAATACACATAAAACATTTTGTGAACACATTGATTGTGCGCGTACAGTTAAGGGCCAAACGTTCGAAAAGTGCCATAAAACAGTGATTTTCTGAGGCCTACTCCTCCGTAACGGCTAGGTCAATTGGTTTGAAAAAAATATATGTTTATTATAGATTCATGAACAATAATATCAACATTTGATTTTTTTGTGCAATTAATACTTTTGTCAAAAAAAAATATTTAGCAATTTCGCAACTTTTCGCAACTTTTCCCTACTCCTTCGAAACGGCTTGGACCTTTAGAAACATTTTTACACATAAAAATTGGTGGTTAAATATTCTTCAAAGTGAACATTGCATATGTAAATCAATCAATATCTCGCAGAGAAAATGGATTTAAAGCGCTTTCCGGGCGCTGCTGGCCGCAAATAAATGCACAGATTGCGTACTGCCGCCTAGGCGAGTGCAAGAGTTGCGTTCACATAATTTCGGCCAGATGGTTCAAGGAACTATACGCCTTAAGAGTGACATCCCCTGCTGGAATCTGTGTGTCCTGATAGCTTTTTTTTTTTTTCGATGGGAATAATCGTCCAATGACAACCCCCGCTCTCGGGCGGAGCGGGAGATAGTGTCAGACTCTTACTGACTAAAAAACCCATCCCGTTCCTTCAAGCCTTTATACCGGGGTTCGAGCGCCCTTCCGAATAACCCTGGCCCCAGTAGGCTTCGACCCGGCTGGGCCCCTGCTGTTGCTGTCAACTCCTTGAGGCGCGCGGGAACAGCGCGCGCCATCGACGACTTGGGCTTGGTTCGGACAGTTAACGGACGGCCGGACAGCGAGCTACCCTGTCACTGAGCTGCTGCTCACTGTCCGCAAGCCCGCGCCTACGGTGGCTGGAAATCGGGATCGGAATCCCGGCGGCGGCGAGAGCGCCGTTGCCTGATGCGGTCGGCCTCCTCCTTAGCGGGCATTACTGCTTCGCAGAAGTCGGCGACCGCCTGCCACTCCTCCTCGCTCCGGACCATAACCTCAACCAAGGCCCGGCGCCAGAGGTCTCCACCGCCGATCGCCCCTACGAGGGCACGGCGATACTCCGCCCAAGCCGAACTTGCCATGTCCGGTGAGGACCTGTGTCATGCGGAAGGTAAGGACGCCGTGAGGTCTTTCCAGCCACGCCTCAAAGAGGGGACTTACCGTGCTGGGCACGCCACAATTCCATAATTGTGGCGTGCACGGGGTTGCGATAGTCGCTGACGCCATTCCACCATGAGATCCATCCCGCTGGAGCTCTGTCTGCCATGCCGTGACCTGTCGCGGCAGAGGACTTTCACCCCGGCGTTGCATCTCCACGCGCATCTCGTGCATGTGTGCAAGATAGCTACAACCTGAGGATCTTTAAGTTAAAAGTGAATAGTTTAGTCCTAAGTAAGCGCGTTCCATCGTCGACCACATCGTTGCTTTCCATCAGGCAAGATAGTGGTCAAGCGCGAGCCTATCAAAACAAATCACATTTCACAGTAAAAATAAGTGTCTAAATAACACCAAGTTAACATAGGTAGGTATTGATATTATCAGTCCAGTTTACGAGTCAAATAACTCATATACGGCTATTATTTTATTATTCTGTTTGTCTTTTCCCCTTATCGAGGCAAAAGATCTTTATGGCAACATTACATTTAATAGACGAGATTACTCTGACGGGGAAATTGACAAAAATGCGGGTAATATAACACAATTCACACTGGCACAAAGGGTCACAAGCTGCCTAACGGTCACACGATGTCCCCACGGCCGCCATTACACAGGTGACAATTAATAACATTAAACATAATGACGTCACCGGTACATAGAAAAAGGCTGGCAATTAAATAAATGAGAACAGAACGATGGGACCGTTACCCTGGATAGAGACATTATATGAACGCATGATGCTGGGCGCTTCAATATGCTCAAAGTGCACATAAGCCTTGAATGCGTGCTTTTTACCGTTCCGTAAAAAAGGTGGCTAATATTTAGCACCCTATTAAAATGCTAATAATCAAAAATCAAATAATCAGCTCGACTCTGTCTGTTTGTTTATCACTGAACTATCGCCCCTAAAATAACATTTCATATACAGGAAAACCCTATCATTTTAACCTTATTTCAATGTTATTACTTAATGGGGAATTATAAAACGAGCGACTAAAAAAAAAACTTAGCGACTGATGATGAGATACTGTTTTAATAACTTGAGCGGTATGAATTTGAGTAAGCGACACATTAACTAAACTAAAAACAAATATTGATTAACAATAAAATCCAGAACGAGCTTACTAAAAGTGGGTTATTGAAATCCTAGTTAAACGATTAAATTAGTATGTGAGCGACTAAAATAATAAGTGAGCGACTAGAAATAAAAATGAGGTTTTAAATAAGGAATTTACGCTAGCAAATGTTTTCATCATTGTGTAATTATCTAGTCGCAGGTAGATTCATCATTTGAACTGGGTGAAATAGGTTAGGTTAGGTTAGAACTGTGACCTACCGCGCGTGAGCCGAGTGAGCGAAGCGAACGGTGCCGCGGCAGCGGCCGGCGAACGCTACGACCAAGTTGCTCGCAGATTTTATTTCACCATTTTTTTATTATTCGGGTTTTCGCAATATACGGATTATCAAATTACCTTGTGACATACATAATACATAAATATCGGTATTTAGGACATTCGATACTGTGTACATTTATATTTAGGACATTCGAAACACTTCATTTAAGATAAAATGCCGCTCAGTATAAATAAATCATTGGCCAAATATTGAAAAAAATGCAAGACGTTGACACACAAACAAATATTAGGTCGCTCAAATATTATGAAGCTTCTCATTTTGTATTTTAAGTAACTCAAATTAAAGTTTCTAAGTCGCTGTTCTATTGATTTCTCGTCACTCGCAGTCAGTCGCTCACTTATTATTTCTATAACCCAAAATAATTATTTTTGTCACTTAAAATTTTAATTTACAGTCACTCGTTTAAATACTACCCTTACTTAATGTTGTAACGGCAACTTAAATACATAATTATTCATACAGATGATACAGCCCGCTGATAGACGGATGGATACTGTTCTGGTAATAAACCCTAAAAAAGTAAACATTGACAATATTAATGGTGGTACAAAACTCCTACTAGCCAACTCAAACTTGGCATTAATGTTTTTGCTTCTATGATCCATGATTGGTGGACGAACCAACGAGAGAACGATGGAAGCGAGTAGGCTTTTACATTTTATTACTGGCAAAACAATGCACTTGTAGGTTATATGTTTTTTTCATGCATGACCCTCACATCGTGTGGGACCACGCGATGTGAGGTTAAATGCTGTCATACTGACTGGTGTTAATTAACACACTAGGAAATACTAGAGAGCATCGTGGCTTTACTTTCAACCGAAAGTTATGCTATTTGAAGTGAGAAACAAAATGGCGTGTGTACCACAGCGATTTAAATTATAGTAATTACCGATAAAATGATACCAGATATTTTAGAGTTAGGTACTGAATAGAATACATTTTAGGTACATTTTATCGGTAATTACTATAATTTAAAACGCTGTGGTACACCCGGTATTTTGACTCTCACTATTTGAACATAAATTTTCAATGATGTCACTTGTGAAAGACACTTTCAGAGGGCAATGCGAGCTACCCGCTCGCCGTCCAGCCGTCCAATAACCAGACCAAGCCCCAGTCGTTAACGGCACGTAGTGTTCCACAAACACATAAAAGAGATGTCAGTAAATCATTAGAGACCAGAAGGACTGATGACAACTGGGGCCGCTGGACATTTCTGAAAAGAAAACCCTGAAGGACATAGGTATAGTTTTCGTCAGTAAAAGTCTGATGTACCCCCGCTCCAAAAGTCATTGGATGCTTGAATTTTTTGCTTAGCCTGTTCAGTCCCACTCAAAGGCCTCCCACCACTCCTTCCATCTTTCGCGTGCCTGGGTTTTCTCTTGCCAGTTCTGGTGGGATCTGTCTAGTTCGTCGCGCCATATCCTTCGTGGTCTGCTTGGAATATAAAAAATAAGGGTTTACCAAAAGTTTATTTTATGTTGTTAATTATTATTGTCTGTGCGATAAAAGAACCGTCGTGGCGTAAAGTGAAAACAACATTAAGATCCGTCAAATGCCAAACGTCGTATTATGTTGACAGAGGGTTTGTTTACTATGTTACTTTATTGTGATTTTTAATTGAAATCTTCAGAAATGTGATAAAAAATTTCACTGAGCTGCAAGGGAAATAATCTATACATATAATAAAATCGTAGGAAAGTCAAAACTGTACATTGAATATTTTTTAAAAAGAATACTTGGGGCGTGATCTACAATCGATATCGAAGCCAAAAATATAGTTTTTAGAATTTTTGTCTGTTTGTCTGTTTATCTGTTTGTCTGTTTGTCTGTATGTATGTCCGGGCTAAACTCAAAAAGTACTGCATGGATTTACTTCAAATTTTGCATGAATATTACTAAGAGGTCGGGTCAACATATAGGCTACATATTATCACGCTATCACCTACGGGGGAGGAGCTGTGAATCTTTATTTTTCTTAAGCATTCTGTGACAGCGTGTAATCTAACGATGCATATTTAAATGTTGTTTTTGAGTAAGCCATGCTATTATCTAGCTTTACACCATAAAAACTACGCCATTTAAGTAACTTGGGCAGAGAAACATAGTTTAAAATGAATGTTAATAGTATAGAGACAATTTTGAAGCAGCGTCATCTATGAGATTTTATAAAAATCAAATCAAGTTACATGTTAACGCTTTTTGGAAATTAATAATTTAAATTTTATCATGTAGTTAGTTATTCTTAAAATTCATAGATGGCGATGTGATGTGATGTGCATTTTCTTCATAAAAGTTGTATCATATAGTTCGTTTTGACAAATTCAAGTTCCAACAAAACCCTGAAAAAACTTGAGTAGAGTTGAGTAAGACAATTAAAAAAAAAATGCGGTGTTAAATATTACATGGTGACATTTTTCCAGCTCTGTGAAGTCGACCAGTTTGCGAGATCCCTTACGTATGACGAGGTGCCTTCATATTACACGTACGACAAGCAAAGTGGTGTATTTAACCGACATCGACGAGGAGGTGCTGTGGAAGGTTTTCCGGGAATTTTCAAGGACGCCGCATTGGGTAGGGTTTATACCGTGCATCCAAATAATGGCGAATGCTATTTTCTGCGGTTAATACTTCACACTGTCCGAGGCCCAACGTCTTTCGCCTTTCTGAGGACATTTGATGGCGTGGAGTATCCCACTTACCACGTCACCTTCTCGACGGTGACCAAAATTGGGATCCTCGCGGAGGCGAGCGTCAGTGACAGTCCCAGCCGCATGCGTCATCTTTTTGCCGTCATCTTAATGTTTTCTGGAGTCGCGAACCCGGTAGCTTTGTGGGAGAAGTATCGCCATCATCTGTCTGAAGATTTTCTACGAGCTTTGAGGCGTGCTACTGGAGACGAAGTCGAAGTAACTGATGAACGCGTGCTGAACACCTGTCTCAGTTCACTTCAAGATGTGGTCATTTCTATGGGCGGCAATCCGCTGATCGAATATGGGTTACCAGCTCCCCAATCATCACCGCATCAAGGCCGTGGAAATCAGGAGTATAACGCTGAGACAAATTACGAGCCGGGCGAAATGACCACCATACGAAATGACCATGTCACCGTGTTCTCTTCAGAGCAAAAACAAATGACAACGTCCTTGAAAGCGTTGGGCAAAACCAGGGTAAAATGTTTTTCTTGGATGCTCTTGGTAGAACAGGAAAAACCTTTGTTACCACTGGCATACTTGCAGAGGTCAGGAGGCAAGGCAAAATTGCTATTGCTGTAGCGTCGTCGGGAATCGCTGCCATACTGCTTCCGGGTGGCAAGACAGCACATGCCATGTTTAAAATTCCCATCGATTTAGAGAGCGCCGAAAAGCCTGTTTGTGGTGTGTCACGTAACAGCGATAAGGGACACTTGCTCAAGGATTGCTCTCTGATCGTATGGGATGAGTGTACGATGGCCAATAGGAAGGCAGTTGAGGCCGTGGACAGAACCCTGCAGGACATCCGCAGGAACGAACATTTGATGAGTGGTGTCACAGTTCTGTTCAGTGGTGATTTCCGGCAAACACTTCCCGCGGTGACGCGGGGATCGAGGGCTGACGAGGTGAATGCTTCGTTGAAGCGATCTTTGTTGTGGTCACGAGTTCGTACGCTGCGCTTGACCATTAATATGAGAGCTCGGCTCGGCGGCAATGCACGTGCATTGCAAGAATTCTCCGATGTCCTTCTAAGTCTTGACGAAGGCACTCTGACAGGTGGTGCTTCCAGAGTCTCTCGGTAGAGTGGTATCCAGCTTAGAAGAACTCATTCGCTGTGTGTACGGGGACATCAGTCGTATACCGCACCAGCTTCTTGGGTTGTGAGCGATAACGCCGACGCCCAAAAATGATCAGGCTGCAGCAAATAACGAATGCATTCTCTCGGAAATTGAGGGGAATGAATTGGTCTACACCTCGATAAACACTGTTGTCGAGCAAGATGACGCCACACATTATCCCGTGGAATTTCTGAACTCCCTGTCAGCAAGTGGACTTCCAGCGCATACCATCAAGCTGAAGGTCGGTGTCCCGATTATGCTTCTTCGGAACCTATCTCCTCCGAAGTTGTGTAACGAGACCCGCCTTAATCTCGCTCCACAGACACACTTTTGAGGCGGAAATTCTTACGGGTTGTGGCGTCGGCGAGGCAGTATTTATACCACGCATTCCCCTCATACCTCACAACTTCCCGTTCCAGTTCAAGCGCGTACAGTTCCCCGTGAGTGTTTGCTTCGCGATGACCATCAATAAGTCACAGGGGCAGACACTGAGGGCAGCGGGTGTCGACCTCAGAACGAGTTGCTTCTCACACGGGCAACTGTACGTCACTTGCTCCCGCGTCACCAGTACTGACTCTCTTTACATTTTGGCTCCTGGCAGCATAACTACCAACGTAGTTTATAGGGAAGTGTTGTAAGGTATGATACCTTTGTACGTATTTTTACTCTTTTGTGTCCTGGAATGTATTCCTGCATTATTTTCTCTATTTCCTTCAGTCTCATCTTATGACTGAACTCAGCAGGATTCCCATATAACTCTCTTCACTTGCTTCGTTTGCAAACGATAAACAACTTTTAAAATAGCATTAAAATATAAGTAAGATGCTATTTTTGGTGCTGTAGAGCCTTCACGCAGACGACGTCGCGGGCAGCAGCTAGTATTTAATATATTACAGTTTTGCCCAAGATAACAAATGGCAAATCACACCATTATTGATCAAAACAAAGTCACAAACTTGGGAAACATTGATATGCTGTGTTTTTGGTACGTAACACTTTTATTTTAATGTTTTTAGACTTCCTAGATGAACTCATGTCCCTGTTATCTCCAAATATGTATAAATTAAACGGAAATTCATTTAAACATGACGATATTTGTTTATTTTGTTTTGGTCAACTTTTTCGATGGCTAGTATATAGAGTATTGATACTTTAAATTTATAATCTATTATCTAATTTATAATTTATTATCTATTTATTTATTTTTTATTTTCTTTAAAATTGCATATTACCTTCCTCATCTCTATATGTTTTCTTAAGATCTTCATCCAATTTTATCCATATTTTTCTACTTTGATGCCTTTTCTTTATACTATTTTTTATTTCTGAGAAAGTATTTGTTGGAATAATTAAATAAATTGAAAAATTATGGAGCAAGGAAAGAATTTTTGTCTTGACAGTAACAGTTTTATTTTTCTAGTACAATGCTATTGACAGCTTAACAAAAGAGTTTTGATTAGGCTTATACAAGAAGTATTTATTTTAACATCCTCCCGTAATCAAAATTCCAATAAACAAAAAAAAAAGTATCAAAAGTGCTTAAAAAATAATAGTGGGAAAAATACAAAACAACAATTAAGAACATAAACCTAAATCTTCTATGCACTTAGTATGTGCTGTTTTTTGTAATGGCTTAGTCATTATATCAGCTGCCATTTCACTACTGCACTTATACTCTAAATTAATTTTGGACTCTGACACTTTTTCACGTATGAAATGAAAACGTGTATCTATATGCTTAGTACGGTTGTGATGAACTGGATTCTGAGCTAACTGATATGCACTCTGAGAATCTGTGTAAATTGTAACAGGAATATCGCTATCTTTATTATTTACCTCGGAAATAAACCGGCGCAGAAATAAAGCCTCTTTAGCGGCATCCGTTAACGCCATGTACTCTGCTTCTGCGGACGAAAGTGCCACAGTTGGCTGTTTTCTGGAACACCATGATATCACCCCATTTGCTAATACGAAGCAATATCCCGTATATGACCGACGATCCTTGGTACAATTTGCCCAATCGGCATCTGCATAACCCATTAGAGGTTTTTCCGATTTCCTATATACAATACTCAAATCAATGGTTTGCTTCAAATACTGAAGCACACGCTTAGCTGCAATCCAGTGATTTTTATTAAAGTTAGTGTTAAACTGACTTAAGTAGCTAGTTGCGAAAGCAATATCGGGACGTGAATTAACAGCAAGGAACATGAGGCAACCTACTAAATTTTGGTAAGGATATACATTCTGCTCACAATGTTCATCATGCTCTAATTTAGAGACTAAAGGAGTATTATAACCCCTACAACTCTCCATCCCAAATCTCTTTAATACATCTTTTATGTATGTTTTTTGATTTAGATGTATACTATAATCATCACTTTGATAAATATTAAGACCTAGATAATAATTTAATTTTCCAAGATCTTTTATATTAAAATAATCTTCAATGTCACGTTTGACAATGTTAAAAGTCATAATATCTTTAAAGAAAATTATTATGTCATCAACGTATATAGCGAGAATAACGAGCTCTGAACCAAAAAGCTTTTTGTAAACACAGGGTTTAGAAGCTGTTTTATGAAAACCTATTTTTGACAAAGTTTCATTCAATGCAATGTTCCAGGCGCGTGGTGCCTGTTTGAGTCCATATAAAGACTTCTTCAACAGACAAACCTTGTCTTCCTGGCCTTTAACAACAAAACCTTCAGGCTGACACATATAAACTTCCTCTTGAAGTTCGCCATTTAGAAAAGCCGTGTCGACATCTATATGCCGCATCTGTAGGCCTTTTTCAGCAGCAAAGGCAAATAAAGTACGTAAAGAAGAATTACGAATGACTGGGGCAAAAGTTTCAGAGTAATCTATACCAGGTACTTGATTATAACCTTTCACCACCAATCTCGCCTTGTACTTTATGACATTTCCAAGCGAATCGGTTTTCTTTTTAAAAACCCACTTACAAGGAATTACCTTTTGTTTTGGTTTTTCCACTAGAAGCCAAGTTTTCAGCTTTATCAATGCATCAAATTCATTCTGCATTGCTAGTTTCCATTTACTGGCATCTGGATTATTGATAGCCTGGGAATAGCAAGTCGGCTGATCTTGATCTTCCGAAATAATATAACTAAAGAAATCAGGAGGCTTCCGAGGTCGAGATGGGTATCTAGGAACTTCTACTGTTGGGTTTCTAGAACTCAAACTAGAACTCGGATCAGTTTCATTATATACAGTTTCCGGTGAAACATCACAATATGGATCTTGTGCATCCTCAAAAACTTCACAAGTGTTTTCCGAAAGTTGGTTATCAGAAATAGAAACAACGCGTTCAGGGGACTCTACAGGTTCCTGACTATTTCTATCATGATAAACATTTTCAGATAAAATTATGTGAGGTGTCGCACTTTGTTTTTGTCCAACCGATGTTTGTTTCAATTTTGTGAAACAATCCTCAAAAAACACTGCATCTCTCGACTTAAATAGCTTCCGTGGATTCTCAGTATTCCTAAAAAAGTAACTATTAGGATCATCTGTATATCCAACAAAATGGTTCTCACTCGCTTTCAAGTCCAATTTCCTTCTATGAGCAGCAGGTACTTGGAAAAGAGCTCTGCATCCAAATACTTTGAGATGACTTAAATTTGGCTTTGTACCATGCCACTTCTCATAAGGAGTTGCACTGTTTAAGGCACGATGAGGTGACCTATTTTGTAAATAAACTGCTGTCTTCAAAGCATCTTCCCAGAACGCCTTAGAAAGTGAACTCTCAGCAAGCATACACCTTGCTTTTTCCACAATTGAACGTATAGTTCGTTCAGCCACACCATTTTGCTGTGGACTGTACGGCGTCGTAGTTTGGTGCACTATTCCTTGAGAAAAAAGATAAGCAGCAAAATCGCTATTTACAAATTCAGTTCCATTATCGGTTCTAAATATTTTTATTTTTAAACCCGTTTGCCTCTCCACTAACTTTTGGAAAAAACAAAACTTGTCTTTTACTTGAGTTTTCGAAGCAATAAAATAAATAAAAATTGTTCGAGTAAAATCATCTACAAATATTAAGCCGTACCTGTTTCCTTGGAACGAAGTTTCTGGAAACGGACCGAAGAGGTCACTATGTACTAATTCCAATTTAGAAACTGCCGCATGATATCTAAGTTTCTTGAAAGGTTTACGAGCCTGCTTGCCTTCCACACAAGCAACACAATTCGTCTTGTCTACTTCTACATAGTCTATACCTACGTTACTACTCTTAAGATTATGCATCCCAATGCGACACAAATGACCTAACCGTCTATGCCAAAGTTTGTACTTAGAAACAGAGTCAGAGTGCACATCAAAAGCCATACCTCGAGGAATATTAACTGAACAATCCAGCTTGTACAGTCCTCCACAAGAAAAACCACGTAATAGACAGTCACCTGTAAAAGAAAAAGTGTCAGAATTGTAAAAGCTACAGCCCTTGTTATTAAACACAATAGTAAATCCTTTCTCGACTGCTTTGTAAACTGATATCAAATTAGCTTTTAATTTTGGTACATAAACGACATCATTTATAGAATTAACAGAAGAAGATGAATTTATACTGATGTCACCAATTCCTTTTGTATCAACTTGTTCACCGTTAGCAACAGTTATTTTACCCGATTCTACAGATTTGAAATTTTTTAACCACCTTCGTTGTGACGTCATGTGCTTGGACGCTCCAGAATCAACATACCAAACTTCCTCATGTTCACCAGTAGTAAGAGCAAAAAGAGAAGAATCTGGTTTGGTCAACTTCTCTTTGTTCTTCTTCTTTAGTGGACAATCCGGTCGCTTGTGACCTGGCGCCTGACAGTCGTAACAAACAATGGGTTTTTTCTTTTTCTTAGAACTCAACGACGGACGAACACATTTAGATTTCAAAACAGAATCATCAATAATTGGTTCCTTTGACATTTCATTCAGTAATCTCATCTTCACCACTTCGCTGGTAACTGCTATGTTACTATTTTCTAAAGCCATTATTAACGGTTCATATTTAGATGAAAGACCTCCTAATAATATAGCTGCAATTGAACTGTCATCAATAATTTTGCCAATTTCGGCTAAATCTTGAGCAGTACACATTATAGCATTGATGTAACTCTCTAAATTGTCATAGTCATTGAGGCTTATTCTATATAATTTCCTCTCTAAAGCCAGCTTTCTACCCATTCCGCAGTCTTCATAAGCTCGCTGGAGATTTCTCCATGCTTCAGCTGCTGTCTGAGCTGATCTTACATGCGTTATGGCCATACCCTCTATTGTTAGGCATATTTTGGTAAGTGCTTTAGTGTCCTTTTTTACCTTGACCACCTGCGAAGTCCTGTCTCCCTCTGGATAGCCTGATATCGCTTCCCATAAGTCTTCATGGAGAAGATAATTTCGCATCTTAAACTTCCATTTCGCATAATCACCTTTATTCGCCAATATAAAGGTAGGAATCGAAGAAGAAAAATTGACGATCGGACTAGAACAGTCTCCTCCTTCACTCATTTTAAATAATTTTCAATTTACGTATGACGTAAGATAACTTTGAAAATCTAACTATTATTTTTAGAAAATCAATATACTTCTTACTATTCGTGCTGATAACGTGTTGGAATAATTAAATAAATTGAAAAATTATGGAGCAAGGAAAGAATTTTTGTCTTGACAGTAACAGTTTTATTTTTCTAGTACAATGCTATTGACAGCTTAACAAAAGAGTTTTGATTAGGCTTATACAAGAAGTATTTATTTTAACAGTATTCATTTTGACAATATATGTATGATGAATCACCGGCTTCAGCTCATCAGGTAAAACATAACATTTTCCTTCTTCTGTAGATATTGAGGTTATGGCTAATACATTTGATTTGCCATCATTTGAAGCTATCATCGTAAACTCAAATTGCAGCCGGTCCATCTTCTTTTAGTTAACAAAAATGTCGTTTTATAAGATATATTATTGAGGATTTTCGAAATAAACCACAAATTGTTTCTCTGAAAACAAAGATTTGTTTTATTCAACATGCTTTTACAGTATAACAATTATCGTTTAACTAAAATTACACTTTTATCTCACCTGAAAACAAAGAAACGACATTTAAAGTTCACTAATATCGCCTCCTCAATTATATCCCTTTAATTATCTCTCTACAAGTTTTTATAACAATAAAATGCACAAAATAATCTAAACATCATCTGCCAATGAATGATACGTCACCCCGTATTCACAGCTTAAAAATTAAATTAATGAAATGTCATTTCCAAGGAGGTCATTTCATTACATGCATTTCGACTAACTTAGAATATTTCTTTTCAAGCTTTAGTAAGGATACAGTAACTAAAATAAAAAAGGGAAGATTCTGTACAAATTTACCTATGAAATCAATTCCCGAATTGAGTTACGAAGATTTTTCCGAATTGCAAACAATTTTTTTTTTGTGGCGGATCTATCAATTTATAATTTTCAGATTTTTCCCTGTACTTGTTCAATGAGACCTTGATTTATGCCAAATTTCAGGATTCTAGGTCAACACGATTCATCCTATGAACTTTGATTCCCTTGAGTACCTATGGAAATATATGTTTTTTTGCGACATAAACGGCCGTATGTTTTTATTTTCGTTAACTCAGAAGTTTTTCATAACTTCAAAAGACCGCAGACTTGAGTGTATGGTTTTAATTTTAACTTGATACCTCCAAGCGTTATCGAGTTAAAGGGTCTTAACAGATAAACAGACGGACAACCAAGTGATTCCAAGGATCTTATATACGAGATGGTCCCTTACAGGCTAAATAGATTTTTTACAAAGCAACATTACAAATTCTGAAATGTACTTTATTTTCATTGTCATTAAGTTCATATTTTTCATTAATTAGCAAAAGGGAAAAATGTACTGAGGAAGACAACGAGAAAGTGGTAGTGTGTTCCAATTTTACCTTTATATTTAACTAGGGTAAACATAAACTTGCTGCTAGCTACAATATTCCAGTCAGTGACAATAGACCGATCCCAGTCAAAGTGATACAACCATTTTCGTTGGAACTGGGTAAGTGGTCGTTGGTGGAACGTACCTAGATAGGCAGTACAGCAGTTTCTTCACGCTATTTTCCTTTACCGGTTCGTGTTTGCATTTAAATGTTCATCATCATTACAATCGAAAGACGTCCACTGTTCGACATAGGCCTCCCCCAGGTGTCGCCACAATTAACGGCATTACGCAAAAACTTATAAACGGGTGAATTTAATGATAAACGTTAACGTATAGCTTATAACCTATATTTTTGCTAAGTTTAATAGGCTACTAATATTATAAATGCGAAAGTTTGTGAAGATGGATGGAGGTACTCGTATGTATGGATGTGTCGCGGAAAAACTACTAGACAGATGAACCTAATCATAAACATTGCAATAATATAGCACATAAGCTATAACTTTGCAGTTTCATTAGGTGAGCAAATTCAGCCAATAGGATAATTTTTATTATAGGGTGAAGCCGCTGGAAGAAGCTAGTCTAACATAGTTTCAAAATATCAAGATTTAACAGTCGCACTATAATGACGTCACAATGTTGCTTACATAACAAAAACGATATTTATCTACAGCAGCGCCCTCAAATCCCACGATGGTTTACTTTCCGCACAGACTCTACCTTCATCAGTTTACCACAAACATCTTGTTATGAGAATGAAAAACGAATAAAAAATGGATCGACAAGGTTTTTTACAAAGATACTCGTACAATTTAATTTCAAAGACATGATTATAATATTTGCTAGCCGCGCACATACGAGTAAGTTCTATTTGCATACCGATATAGTAATTAGCTGCCTCAAGCACAACACAATTATACAAATTAATTACAAACAAATCGGACTAATCAGTGGGTTAATTGGATCAGAGCGTATTACAATTAAATATGTAGCTAGCTGTAAATAATTACTACTGTAATATTGGATCGCAAGTACTGGCAAATGATCCGCCTAGAAATGTAGATGCAGAAGGTTCACGCAGTGTAACAAAAAATCCTTGAACGCTAAATTAATAATAAAGTGTTAGTGTTATAGCTTTTATATTAGTAGTAATATTTGATCCCAACGTCCTCGTATCGCAATAAAAAATTGCGGTGTACTGACGACTCGAGCACGCTTAAATAAAAATGTTACTATGTATAATTTTAATAAAAAAGTTCTAAGTGATACATATTTATATTTTTTTACTTTTTCAAAGACTTTTTTACGGTAATCCGGTGCAGGAAACTCCCGAACGAACCATGTTCGGTGAGGACCTGCGTCATGCGGAAGGTAAGGACGCCGTGAGGTCTTTCCAGCCACGCCTCAAAGAGGGGACTTACCGCCATGATTGTGGCGTGCCCAGCACTGGGTTGCGATAGTCGTTGACGCCATTTCGCCATGAGATCCCGCCGGAGCTCTGTCCGCCACGCCGTGACCTGTCGCGGCAGCGGACTTTCACCCCGGCGTTGCGTTTACAGCGACGGCGCCCACACCGGCGCCCCGTAGAGGGCCATGGACCGAACGATCCCCGCGTAGAGCCTCCGGCAGGAGGCATCTGGACCCCCAAGGTTGGGCAGGAGCCGCTTGAGCGCAGCCCCAGCCCGGTTGAGTTTGGGAGCCAGACGTCGGAAATGCCCCACGAAATTCCACCGGCTGTCGAGGACGAGTCCCAGGTACTTCATCGTCGACCCGACACCGATGTGAACTCCTCCTACCGTTAGTTGGGAACTCAATGGCGGCGCGTTCCGAGGGCGGCGACCGTGAAAATACATAGCCTTGGATTTGTGAAGCGCCCGATTCCCAACTCCTGGATCCTATCAACGACCATCGCAACCCCGCGTGTCGCTAGAGCGACCGCCGCCTGGTACGACTCTCCCTGCGCTAGTACCAGCGTGCCGACTGCGTAGCAAACCACGCTGACCCCGTCAGGGAAGTCGCCGCGTAGCACGTAGTCGTACCCGATGTTCCACAAGGGTGGCCCTAGTACCGACCTCTGCGGAACACCGCACGACATCTCTCGACGTTTCCAGTCTCCCTGGTGACTGGGGTAGACTATTAATCTCTCCGACAGATAGGCCTCGACCACTCGACTGAGGTATTCGGGCACCCGGTGGTACCGGACTGACCGTCCGAAAGGTCCAGCCCCACCCGTGTTAAGCGCGCGACGAGGCGGTTTGCAATTACTCTGTCAAAGAGCTTGCCCACCTCGTCGAGCAGCACAATGGGCCGGTACACGGACGGAGAGTCCGCAGGGCGCCCCGACTTCGCTATGAGGACCAGTTTCCCCATCTTCCAGCAAAGTGGGAACTGACCCCTCTCCATGCATGCGCTGAAGAGCCCTCTTAGTCGAGGCCCGAGAGCCTTCATGGCCAGGACCCAGGCCTTCCCAGGCAAGCCGTCGGGTATTATAAGTAATATATTATTTTTCTTTTTTCTGCCTCATCGTCACACGACGTACGACATGTACCTCGCAGATTCTAAGTCATGCTGAAGGATCAGGTTAACGTTACTTTGTTTCTGGAATATCGTGGAGACACAATACCACAGACAGATACATAGACCCACATTCACATGTCAAACTTAGACCACCCCTTTTTTTTGGTTATGAGTTAAAAAGATTAAGAAAATTTATATTTGGTACAAGATTGACAATTTTAATGTTAGGCATGGTATAGTATACGTATTTTTTTTTTATATAAAACTGTTTTTGTCTAGCAAGTTATAAACTGAGCTATCCCTCTGGTTTCAAAAAACCACTGGTTGGTACAACCAGGGCTGCTACACGCCAAATCTCTTATAGAAAGCTACTCACAAAAACGAACTGCCGAGCTTCTTGAGCTTTGCAGGACGAAACAGGCACCAATTTCACATAAAACTGAGTGACACTGATGTTTGCCGGTACTGTAATTAGGAGAGGGAGACGCCTAAGCACCTTTTGTGTGAATGCGGGCCCCTTATCCACAAACGCAGTGTCTATCTGGGCCGACACATTATTCGCTCGGAGGAGATTAAAACTCTAAAAGCTAGGAGTATTCTAAATTTCTTGGAAGCCTCCGGGATAAAAGAGTTACTCTAACAAGGTGGCGAGTCACAATAGATCACAATAGATTTAAGTCGCAGTGACTACATCTCCTACACAACGGGTGATGCATAGCCCCTTATCTTCTAAATAATAATCCTTCTGGTTTAGTCATTAGTACATAGAGCTTATAAAATGGTCGGTTACTAGAATAAAGATAAATAATAACAAACGGGTAGAGTTTGTTATTATTTATCTTTTTTTAATAAGGGTGACAATGTAAAAAAGGTCGAGAAGAAAAATAGATCAAAACGATTCGTTATTCAAAAGGAAGATTTACACAATAAGTTCCTGGTTAGTCCTGGAAACAGTTGAGCTAAGCGGTTTCAAGGTACATTTTTTTGAGACACGACAGCTCAGTCATTTTGACGCCATTGAAATTGCGGGGTACACGCAGAATAGTCATTCCAAAAACTGTGACGGTAGTCTTCCCTCTCACTTACACAAAGGCGATAGGCAAGTGCAGGAAAGGGGTAGCTTCAGAAATGCAACAGCCAGTCGGAAAAGTGGATCCTTATTATTTGTAAGGTTGATTAAATTCAAGGACGGTTACTCCATAGTTACTTATTTTTTGAACGATATAGACTAATGCTTGACTGCTATCCCACCTGATGTTAAGCAGTGATGCAGTTGTTAATAGTGAACCTTACTAATTTATTAAGAGCCTATTAACACTAGCCTTGAACGCACTTAAATTATAATCGGACAGGAAGACAGCAGCGGACCAATTGTTCCAGTCCTTCGATTTACGGGGTGTAAGCGAATAAGCGAAAGGTTTAGTCCGAACCGTAAAGGTATCAACAATGTAAGGGTGGACACTCGCCGTACGTCAGGTATTACTAATTTCTTTTTAATTTTTCTATACCCGATTTGCCTGTCACTGCAGTTTCAGATAGCATTTACTTTCACGCATGATATGAAGTAGAACTTCTCAATTCCATATAACCCGTGGTATTATTCCGCACACATGGTACACACGAATCCATTATTCAGGCACATTAATGATATTCGCTGCTGATTGAAATCGGATTATCGTCGAGCCGCACTGATGCAGCCCTGTACTAAAAATTGATTCCTTCCAATGAAATGGTTAGTTAAGTAATGGTTACGTTATGTAAACGAAACAAGAAGTACCCAGTGAAGAGAAGAAGTGTGGACATTCCTACAACGAGAAGTGGATTTGAATGAGACGTAATTAAGACAAAGACTAATTAGTCTATAAGAAATTATAAGTTCTTTAAAGTCCTTGAATAATCTTCTTACTCATTGAATTCCAGGTTTTCATTAATTAGTTGTTATTGACTTGACCTAAAAATATTCTCGACAAGTTTTGCAAAGCATTCCAATATATACATTTTTAAAGGATTGCTAGTCAAGAATATACCTACATTACATAGTTTGATTGAAAATATAGCTGGTCCAAAATTACATATTATAGTCTTTACTCCTCCCGTCTATAGAAACTCACAACTTTTGGAAAAAGTAGACCAGTGCTTGGCTACGATCTCACCTGATGGTAAGCAGTGATGCAATCGTTGATGGTGAGGTGCACTAGTTTATTAAGAGCCTATTCACTCTAGCCTTGAACACACCTAAATTATAATTGGATGTGACGACCGCAAGAGGGAAACTGTTCCAGTCCTTTGATGTACGAAATTGTTACGAAAATAGTTTCTCCAATCATAAATTTGACCTTGGACGACAGAGCACGGCCACGGTTTTCATTCGCCCGGATGGCCTCGGAGTCTCGGAGCAAAATTTTAAGTGCCAGTTAGACTTTCCTCTCCTCGCTCCACAGCACTGAAACATTAAAAAACTAGTAACATTTTTTATTTCCCGCTGGTTGATATTTCGATCGTTGAACACTTGGATATAAACCAAATATGGAATTGACATCCTGTCCTCCTATTGGTGGCGAGATGTCTCGCTATACCAAGAAACACCGACTTCCCAAATTAATGTTGAAATTGTTTTTTGTAGAAGTCAGTTGTTGTAAATATGTACAGAGATAGGTAAACAATAAGTTAATGTTTTAATCATTTATTATATTTTTGTGTGTATGTTTGTAATGAATAAACTCAAAAACTAAACTACTGAGCCGATTTCAAAAATTCTTTCACCATTAGAAAGTTTCATTCACCCTGAGTAGTGAGTAACATAAGTTATATTTGTTGCCTGTGCAAAAGCGTGGGACGGGCCGCAAGTGAATTATATATATTGGTAATCTAACAAAACAATGACATAATAAGAGCTAACTCGCCACTCGTTCGTGCGCTTTCTGTGCTTAAAGCTCTTCTGACTCTAACACCAGAGTGTGACTTGTTGGCTGGGAGATGGATAGATGTGTGTCGTGAATGTCTGAGGTTTTGTGAGAGGATGGATGCAAAAATAAGTAAACGTTGTCATATTTGGTTTTGTGGGATATTTTATTTTATATTAGTGGTAATGTATATGTTTTCTTCTTTTTTTTTCTTGTTTCTGTACAACGCATTAGTTTAGTTAGACTGTAATGTTGTATAAGTAAATTGTAAATAAATAAATAAATAAATATTGATTATTTTTTGAAGAAGCTTTTAAAATTTGAACTTTTGATCCTTAACTTTTGTGACTCCGTCATTATTTCATCATATGAGCAATATATTTCAATGTTTCCTAATAGAAAATCCTCATTCCCGCCCTTTTCCGATTACTTGGGGTTAGTGCTACTCGTTTTTTTCTTCCATGCTGTTCTGTCACCCATCACACTATCACTAACTCCCTTTTCTTTCATATCACCATCTCTTTAAATCACATAATTCTCATTAAACACAAAAATCAATATTTAAATCTCTAACAAGGTCAAAAACCTGAAAAAATCTACGCTTAATAATATAAAGCCTCCTTTCTACGAACAGCGTTGAGCTAAACGACAGTTCATATATTCACGAAGGGTGATATATGGCTGAGCTATGAATCATGTTACCTAATGTAGGAATATCTGCTCACCTGAACGAACTCTTGGGGTTTGCTTTTTGAAAGGAAGTTACGTGATTCTGAAAAAAAATGGTCTTTGTTCTCTAAATGCAAGGAAATGAGGTCTTGTTTAATTCTGGAAAAGATTTTTTAAACTTAACTGTGATCCTACCCGATGGTAAACACTGATGCAATCCTTGATGATGAGACGTAATAGTTTATTAAGAGCTTATTCACTGTAGCCTTAAAAAGACGTAGCGTAGAATACCTGAATTATAATGGACTTGAAGACAGCAGCAGTCAAATTGTTCCAGTCCTTCGACTTGTGCGGTATAAACGATGAGGCAAAACGCTCAGTCCGGACCGTAGAAATGTTAACATAAATAGAGGTGTTAATACTTCATTTCTTTTACTGAAAACATTTTAGGAACACATTTATTGTGCGTACAGCTAAGGATTTGAATTCCCTACAGGAGTCGGGTGTTTTCTGTTAAATACAACCTAAGAGTCTTTAAGTCAATAGTAAATATGTTACTTCTAGGCAAGCATGCTCCATTGTCGGCCATATCATCGTTTATTATCAGGTAAGACAGTGGTCAAGCACGAGCCTATCGATAATAATAAAAAAAAATTAAGCCTAAGAAATCTTAAAACTAGGACTGAATAAGTTTCTTTTAGGCAAGCGTGCTCCATTATTAATGACATCACCGAGGGATAGTATGCTAAAGAGCTAATTTTAAGACTCATAATTGTAAAGATTTCTGAAAGTTACATTGCAATGATTTGTGGCGCCCAAGGGTAAGGTAGGGTAAGGGCAAGGCAACTGCTTCTCATGCACGAGGTGTATATACTTTTTTAAGTTAAGGACATTACGGACACCTCGTGCTTCCGAAAGCTCGTAAAGCTGTTGGTCCTGGTTTTTTTTTGTTCGTAGACCTTTGACAGTCGTTACAGGTAGTCAGACGCCAGAATGTCTGACCATAAGCCTGTACAAGTAGTATCATGTTACACAGTAACTAGATTGTTGAGGTCTGATAGACAGACGCTTCATGTAGGTACCTACTATACAGGTATTCAGCCACATGCGGTTAGACTGGAAGCCGATCATGAGCTGGTTGAAAAAAAAGGGAGATGATGAGACGTTGTAATCATTTCTTTAATCTGGTGCATTAAGTAATATTCCACGTGCTAGTATCTTTTGTAATGAATTCATTAAACCACGTTTTTTCACTCCTAATTTACTCGTACTTTTACTTTAGTATTCTTTTTTTAACCAAGAAGAAAAACTAAGGAGCGAGTCTTATCTCGGTATTTTTTGCTCTCAAAAGTTCTGCAGACAGTATCTTTGCTAAGAATCGTCTTTATTACAAGATTTGTTCCATTTATTCACACTATTTCACAGTTTCGAAATAAGTTTAGCGAGACGGATAAAATACTAAGTGTGACCTGACTTTTTCAGCTTTCGGTATGATAATAATATATGGTCCCGAACAAAACGTGTCTATATACACAAGACTATTTTATTCATTTATTTAAATTGTATGTATGGCAATGGTACATTGGCGCCTTAATGCAACAAGGCATTCGCTACCAGTCAATATTTGGAATAAAAAGACTGTGGTAGGTGTGCATAATAAATAAATAATAGATATTTTAAATTGAACAACATATCATTAAGTTGCTAATATTGATAAAATACATATGTACATCTACATTTCTACATTTAATATTATAAAGAGGTAAAGTTTGATTTTTTTGTTTTTTTTTTGTTTATATTTTTTTTACCTACAGAAAGCTACTTTATTCCTAAGTGACACAGGTTATATTTTATGTACGTGGGTGAAGCCACGGGCAAAAGCGAGTATATTATATTTGCTAAAATTATGAACTTTAAAATACTATGATAAATATCAAATCATTGCTCGTATAATTAAGAGAATTTAAAATATAACAATTATGACAATGACCGAACTAAGGTCGATAGGACTTCAAGAAGTAGATCCGAATTTTTTTAACTCCAATTTAGAATTTTGCACTCTAATTACGTATGTCATCATCATCATCATCAGCCTTTTTAATGTTCCCACTACTGGGACTCAGGCCTCCTCTCTAGGAGAGGGAATGGGCCGTAATCCACCACGCGGGCCCACTGCGGATTGGTGAATGTCACATGTCTTCGAATTTTTGTTTCTAGGACATGCCGGTTTCCTCACGATGTTTTCCTTCACCGTTTTGAGAGCAGATGTGATGAAATAAATTGCACAAAGTAATGCGCCTGGCTGGGTTCGAACCCGCGACCTACAACTCGTAAGTCGGGGTCATTACCACTCGGCCACCACTGCTCTGTATGTATATATTTTGGGTTATTCTGCTCCTTGCAAAAGATGTAATTTTTTTTTTCCAGTATTTCAATATTTTAACTATACGTGAGGACTTGTAATTGGCTTGCTGTCATTTATTGCTTTTTTTAATTTTTAGTTTGTTTAAGCTGTAAGTCCAAGATGTAATAAATAAATAAATCAATTTTATTTTAAATTCAAAACTAGCTACTTGATAAATGCCAAATCATACATCGAAAGACGTTAGTGGAAAGTTTATGGCCAACAAAACACTGCTTAAATTCATCAACCGTATCTATAAAATTCTAGTTTAAAGCTATATTCTCACACTTCTCTATAAAATTTTATAACGTCGTACAGGATTCGGTCGTTTGGCACTAAAAACCCGTTTCCATGGTAACGCGTTTCCGGCGCACAATGAATTCGTACAAAAAGCCCAGAACAAAGTTTTTCATATACACCCCATAACAATTATCTGTAGGGTATATGAGGGTGTGTGTGTTGGTTTTTTTGCATGTTATAATATTTTATGAGGTGCCCGTTCATTGTGCTGGCTACGGGCTGAGGCGTGTGGCGCAAGTTATAAGCGACTAAAGTGATATCAAAACGCCTACGAATACTTACACCAATATTTGATCTAACTATGAATTTTACATTAATCTCTGGTCAGTTATTTTGTATAATTAAACTAAAATAGTTTAGACTAGTAAAAGGGTTAGACCCTTTCATAGTCTTTGAGAATGCAAAGATCAACAGTAAAAAGATGTAATAACGTATAATAGTTTGGCTTTCTTTTTTTAGGTCCATATACCGACTAGCTTTTTTCAGCGGCTTCGTCTACGTTAAAGTAGGTTTCTCCATAGAAACTTTGGACTCCTGTTTCATTACCTCAAGAAGTGACTTTTGAAAAATCCTCTCTAGTGCTCGCTTTTGTTGTAAAAATAAGACTAACTTAAAATTTCACACTCTCAGTCCTAGAAGTTTCGACTGTACGTTGATACGTCAGTCAGTCAGTTTCTCCTTTTATATAAATAAAGACTTTAAAAAAAAAATGATGTCGATTAACGATTAATTCGCTTCCGCTCATAACTTACCCAGCTTAACAAAAAGCCAGCTAGTGGCGTATTGTCGCTCGCTTGCCAACTGCTTCCAATGTTATTATTATTATCTTTTGAAACGCAACTTACGCCCCGCGGCGTCTCTCGTAACGGGTATTAACATAACTCGCGTACAATGAGTTCAGCGCGGGTTACAGAATACGGATACAGGATTATGAAGTACGTGTATGAGTAGTGTGTACTTAGGGAAATGTGACCTCATGCCTAGAATGTGCTGGAGTTAATCATTTTATCGGCTTATTGTATTGTTATGTATAAAGTTTTGTTTTCGGATTATGAGCCCTTGCTAACTATTGAAACTGTGTAGTTTAACCAATAATAATTTAATTCTAGTCGTCCAGTTTATTTTTTGTTGTGTTTTTTAGTTGAGAGCAGTGGTGGCCGAGTGGTAACGGCAGCAACTTATGAGTTGTAGGTTGCAGGTTCAAATTCAGCCAGGCACATTACTTTGTGTAATTTATTTCATCACCACTGCTCTCAAAACGGCGAAGGAAAACATCGTGAGGAAACTGGCATGTAATATCTACTGGGGCCGCGTGGTGGATTACGGTCCATTCCCTCTCCTAGAGAGGAGGTCTGAGTCCCAACAGTGCGAACACTATAAGACCGACTATGATATGCTATGTATTTTAGTGCATCTATCAAAAAGTAGCTTACAGTAAAAAAAAAAAAAAAAAACACAACAATTACACCAATATTATAAAGGCAAAAGTTATTGTGTTTATTTGTTACTTCTTAACGGTCGAACGGCTAAATGGATTTGGATGAAATTCAGCAACTATTATTCTTATAAAAATATAGGTACTGTCAGGTAAATTGCTGACTTCTGCGAAGCAGTAATGCTCGCAAAGGAGGATGCTGACCGCATCAGGCAACGGCGCTCTCGCCGCCGCCGCCGGGATTCCGATCCCGATTTCCGGCCACCGTAGGCGCAGGCTTGCGGACAGTGAGCAATGGGTAGCTCGCTGTCCGGCCGTCTGGTAACTGTCCGGACCAAGCCCAAGTCGTCGACGGCGCGCACTGTTTCCGCGCGCCTCAAAGAGTTGTCAGCAACAGCAGGGGCCCAGCCGGGTCGAAGCCTACTGGGGCCAGGGTTATTCGAAAGGGAACTCGAGCCCCGGTATGAAGGCTTGAAGGAACGGGGTGGGTTTTTTAGTCAGTAAGAGTCTGACACTATCTCCCGCTCCGCCCAAGAGCGGGGGTTGTCATTGGATGATTCTCCCCACCGAGAAAAAAAAAGTTAATTTGTAGATCTAATACCTAAGCTACATTTTAAGCTGCTGCTTTTTAAAAATCATCTTTCTTTTGGCTTTTATTCTTTGTCTACGTACTTATTTTTCTTGACTTACATAAAAAAATAAGGCAAATGATAAAAAAATCGAATATCAATATCTAAACTCAACGCCCTACAATGTTAATAAACCTTACAAATTCTAGACCCGAACTTTAATCAAACTCAAAACTAGCAACACAAAACATTCTATAATACTAATTCCGTTCGCAGGCAAATTGGGTTTGTTTTCCCACAAAAATAATAGGCATGGGACGTGACAGGCAAGCGACATGGCCGCTCAAATTGAACATGTTCCCTTCGTAATGACTGACACGAAGCCTTCATACGAATCTAAGGATAAGTAGGCTGGGTACACTGGCTCGGAGGAATGTTAGCTATGTTTGTGAGACGGCTTATTTTTGGAGGTTATACAAATGTAGACTGTATCGTTGGAGCCTAATATTTAGCTGAAACTATTTTTATGATATCTTTACCAATATTGAAATTATAAAGCTTCAAAACTGCTATTTAGAAAGAAGTCTAATAAAGTTTTTTTTTATATAAGTAACAATTAGGTATCCACTAATATTATAAAGATGAAAAGTTTTTTTTTTAATTACTGGGTCCGATTTCTAAATTTTTTTCACCGATAGAAAGCTGTTTTACTCCTGAGTGATATAGGCTTTATATTTTATGTACGCGAGTGAAGCTGCGGGCAAACGCTAGTTTGAAGTAAATATACAGCCAGCGTCTGTTGGTCAGCGTTCAAAATCACGTTTAGATTGTTATACTTATTAGATATATCACGCTATTATCGCGTGAAACTACACGCTACACATGCTGGAAACACGATTTACACTTTATATACAACTAGCTATTTCCTGCAGCTCCGCCCGCATAAAAGTAGAAAATTGTCCTAAAGGAACACACTCCCGGGATAAAAAAATATTTTTACTATATTTATTCCTATTCCAGAGCATGATCTACCTGTATACCAAGTTTCATTGAAATATGTTTAGCCATTCGAGCGTGAAGAAATAACAAAAGTACACACAAACTCCCGTCTTTATGTTAGTTTGATGATTACATACCGATTCCCGGCGTCGTAATGACTCACACTGAGCCTTCATAAGAATATAAGGATAAAATGGAGGACTGGGGTACACGGAATATAAGGAATATAAAGCCTGTTGGAGGAAGTTTGTGTGCGATTCTGTGGTTATTTTTGGAGTTCACGAATGTAAGTTGTATGAACGGTTATTATGGTGTTTTGTGAGAAATACTATATTATTTTTAGTGTAAACGAAACCTGAATATAGTTTGTTCAGAATCAGTAACTGAATGGATTCCAATAGTTTTTACGCCATGTTATATTTTTCCCCAAAATATTTAAAAAGGTTACAAGTTAGACACCACCGACACTATGTACAACACGGGTCATAGCAAGTCATAGTGAGCATTCAGTGTCAGCAAACAGCTGATTGCAAGTGTAAAACAAGTCACCTGCATGGCCCGGTGACTATGTATTTTTGTTGACATAACATGCTTATAACTTTGTGATTTTTCATGATACAGTTATGAAATTTTGTACATAGATCCTTTACATAATAGTACTAGACACGTGTTTCGGATTTCACATATACATACTAAAGCTAATGTTGTATATATGTTTTTTTTAAAGCATTAGGAATTACCCCTGTATCGTGGGTGCGTCCACAAACTTGCAAATACATACACAAAACACCTAGACTCGATCTGTGTGACCATAAAACTATTTATTGTTTCGTGCGGGAATTTTAGTTACAGCAGGATATTTTTTCATGTTTATCTTTACTTAACAACCTAAAGCCTAAATCACAATCTCACTGGACGTTCTCTCCTGTATAATGATTAGATTTCTAATTGAGCTTTTTATTATGCTAACTTTACTTTTTTTTTTTTCAATAATTGAACCATTTATTTACAACTTAAAGCAACAAAATACATTATATAACAAATTTAAATATGAAAAAAAATATAATGAAAGGAAATAACACGCCGAACAGAAAATGCCTGGAAGAGTTACTGGTCCATGAAAGAACTATTCAAAGGCACCTTGCCGATGTCACTCAAGCGAAAGCTAATGGATATGTGTATTCTCCCCATTCTGACCTATGGTGCACAGACTTGGTCTTTGACTAACCTCCAAAGGTCCAAGCTTAAGGTTTGCCAACGTGCTATGGAGCGCAGCATACTAGGTGTTAAAATAACGGATCGCGTTCAAAACACTACACTGCGCTCCAAAACGCAAATCGTTGACGTAGTTCAGAAGGCTGCCCAACTTAAGTGGGACTGGGCTGGACATGTCTGCCGCATGCCTACCGAGCGGTGGGCCAGTAAAACGCAAAATTGGTGCCCTGAAATTGCACGACGGGGCCGCGGCAGACCAAGAAGGAGATGGCGGGACGACTTGGATGTCTTCCTTGGGAATTGGAAAGAGGTGGCTCAAAACCGGGAACATTGGAAGGAGTGGAGGGAGGCCTTTGCCCAGCAGTGGGACAGTATGGGCTAGTAAAAAAAAAAAAAAAATATATTTCTGCTCTGCTTATAATATACTATATTTATATACTATTATAATATAATATATATATATTATATATATATATATTATTATATAATATATAATATATATATATATATATATATTATATATATATATCTAAACTATTATAATATAATATATTTTTTTGCTGGCAACACTGCCCCAGTGACATGTCAAATTTGTACTCCGTATTTTAAAATTTAATTTAAATAGTATTTAAGTGTAATTAATGTGTAATTGTTTGTATAACCATAATATAATTGCATAAATCGTCAGGATTATCGTTTTCGTGGTAAAATATCTTGTAAAACACGAGTTTTTGGTGCCAACAAGTTGTCACCGGTAACGAACAGCTGACGTTTGAACTACGGAATTTCACGGGGAGTATTATTTACTTATATTTTTATTTATAATAACACACTCGTTAATTTAAGTTTAAACACGATCTTACAAAATTTATTTTTTTCAATTTACTTCACTTAACACTAAGCTCATTGTTCGAAATAGTTTTGTTTACATTGTAGAAAACAAATCATCGACGTTCTATTTCATAATTTGATTCATTTTAACTTATTCCGGTAATATTATACTGGTCAACAACGCTTTTTGTCTGTATTTTGAATTGTAATATTGGTCATTATTTGATAAAAAATCTGTTAAACCAGACTTTCACATTTTAATCAACTTACCCACATTAAGTAAAAGTAATATCATAAAGCAATGAAAAGCTAGAAAACTCAATAATTATTAGCTTTTCAAGCAAAGTCAGCAGTCTACCTCATTTCCCTACTGAACTGTACTTTCTTGTTTTAATTTTTTCCCCATTCTTTTCCAACTTTTCTTTATTTTGTCATCTTCTTGGTTCTCACTGTTTCTTTTCTTTTTCTATTTACAGTAACTTATTCTGAAATCATGCCTACGATGACCCGTAAGGCAACAGCTCAGGATATGCAGCTTAAATTGGAAAATGCCCTCCAGGAGCTCAAAGAATCCAAACTCCAGTGCCAGCAAATATTGCAGGAGAATGAGGAGAGTGAGAGGGAAATAAAGAACATAATCTTTAAAAATACATGCCTTAAACAAGAGTTGGTAGGCCTTAGTCAGCAATACCAGGATGTTGTTGATGAACGCGACCAACTGCGAGCGGTCACGGATGGTTTCAAAAACTGTAGCGACTTGTATGAGGAGGCTTTGTGTAAGGTTAGGGATCTTGAGGATGAATTAGTTCATGCTAATAGTCTTATTCTTAAATTGCAGAAGGAAAAGGAATGTACTCAGACTGAGAAGACTAACCGTTTATATGATGAATTAATAAATTCAAAATATAACCCTCATGCCTTAGTAACAATTGATCTTACAGAAGATTCCATATTAAAACAAAATAAATCTTACAAACTTAGTCAAAATAAAATTAAAAAATATGCTAAATTGAATAAAATCATTAAAAAATGTAAAAACCACAAGAAACAACAAAAACACTTTTCCAAAAATATTCAACTGCGGAAAGAACGTGTTAACTTGATTAATCAATTAAACAATTACCAGATTAAGTTAGAAGACAGTATATATATTTATCAAATTGACACTCAGCGCTTACAGTCTGAAATACAGACTCTTGATAACTCCCTTAAATCAATTTATAACAAATATGTATGTTCAAAGAACCAAATAAAGGAACATATTCTGGCTACAAATGAGTTGGTGGACAAAGTAGACTCTCTTACTCTAAGAAACAACCAATGCACTTGTCAGAAAGAATCTAACCAGGCTGGCCTCCAACTTATGGTAACGGAGAACTCATCCCAGCCCATCAGTGCTCAGGACTGTATTCCCGACCAGGTACCCCACATTCAGCATGAATTAACTCAAGGGGTAGATTCAGAAAATTGTAATTTTTCCTCTCATAACGGTAGGGATTATCAATCAATTATATTTTCAGATAGTATAGGAAGAGGATTAGGGCAATTAGTTAGTAAAAAACTCCCTTTTCCTTCTCAAAATTATTGCACACCTCAAGCTTCCTACCATCACATAATGTCATTAGTTAATCAGCAAGTATATGATCCCAACGCTATTCTAACTGTATTTGTGGGTAATAGCTTAAATGTGAAGACAGATGACATCACCAATAATGTCACTGAGCTGTTGAAGATAAATTGTAGGAAGATAATTTTGTGCGCTTTTCCTTACTTTGAGCACTTGTCAGACAGACAAAATAAGTACATACATATGCTAAATATGCATATGCATTTTTTAGTTAGTCATCATAGTGATAAGTTTTTCTTTTTTGACATCAACAATTTTGTTGATAAACTTTTTTCGACCAGGTATACTGTGTACCTGCCTATTATATTAAGACGTCAAATAGCGCAGCTATTAGCAGTTAATATTAACTCAGACATAAGCAGTATGTCGGCGTACCCAGTAATCAGTTGCACCATTAGTAATAGTACTAATATTTTAAACTAGGTAATAAGACAACAGTTGGTACTGATGTTGGCAATGTATGTCAACTTAAAAATAAAGTATCTTCTAGCATTCAAGCTACAGGGGGTAAGCAAAAATCCTTTAATATGTTTCTTCAAAACATTCAGGGTTTTTCTGCAAAACAATTGGAAATTGAATTATTCTTAGAAAAAACTATGTTTGACATTATTTGTTTTACTGAGCATTGGTTAAAGGATTTTGAAATGCTAATTAATTATGATAATTATAATGTGGGCAGTTGTTTTAACCGAAAGTCAATGTTACGTGGGGGTTCATTAATCCTTATTAAAAATAGTATCAAATTTAAAACTCGTAAAGATATAGTTGCACTGTCCGTTGAACATAGCATTGAAGTGTCGTGTGTTGAGCTGGATAGGCATGTCATAGTGTGCGTTTACAGGCCCCCTAATTATCAAAACTACTCTATTTTTGAGTCAGTCATGGAAGATGTTATGGCTAAACTTTCAACTGGTAATAAACCAGTAATTATCTGCGGAGACTTTAATGTTAATATTTTAGAAAATAATTCAGATAGCAGTAGATTATTAAATCTTTTCAAATCATTTAATTTATCAAATGTGTTTATTGAACCAACTCGAACAACGACAACTACTGCTACATGTATCGATAATGTTTTTTGTTGCTGCAAGTATTTAGAAAAAGCCATTGTAAATTATCTGCCTTCTGATCATAGCGGCCTAATGGTAACATTTGAATCCAACTTACCAATACAACAAGTGCAGATACAATTCAGACCAATAACATCCGGTAAACTAAATAAATTTAATAGCACTTTAACTAGCAGGTTGGGTGATTGGAACCTTGCAGAAAACAATGGTAATATTTTGTATAAAAATTTTTTTTCAGTAGTTCAAAAGGAGTTTAATCAGACGTTTGAGAAAAAAACTAAAACTATCTGCCCTAAGTTTAGATTTAGTGACTGGGCAACTAAAGGAATCAGAATAAGTAGGGAAAGACTTTTCGAGTTGTATGGCCTTAAGCCTATTATTAACACTGAAACTTTTAATAAATATGTTGCTACTTATTCTAAAATGTTTAAAAATACTTGTAAGGCAGCTAAGGCCTTATACATCAGCAACAAAATTAAAACAGCAGATAATAAAATAAAAACGGTTTGGAATATAATAAATAATGAAACCAACAGAAACAAAAGAAATAATAATGATTACACATTGGAGACTCATCATGGTCTTATTAGCGATAACAAACTAGTTGCAGAAGAATTTGTAAATTTCTTTACCAGTATTCCAATTAAAACTACTGAAGCCCTAAATTCGTCGCCATCGCATGCTTTTGGTTTATTACAGGCGAACGTTGCAGCCTGTTCGACTGAATTTAACTTTAAACATATAAACCCCATAACAGTAATAAAAGCTTTTAAAGAAATCAAGATTAAATCTGTGGCCCTAGTGAAAAAGGATCTAAGTCCAAAAATGCAACTTTACAGGAGACGTAAAAAACACTCTGCGTGCTTCAAATTCGTGTTTGACCTCGTGTGTCATTCAAACCGCTACCAAATGAAATACATGTGATGTTTTTCATAGGTAAACAATTTATGCTCTTTACTATTATTGGGTTATTTTTTATGTAAAGTTAATAGTTTTTAAGATAGTGACTTATACCAATCACAAAATGAATTCCATAAGGGTATAAAATAAGTTAGACCCCTTCTCCCATAAGTTAAATATTAATTCATGCACGTGAAAAGGGATACGCATTTGAAATTATTTTTAATAACTAATTACCTAATGCAAAGAAATATTTTTTCTCTTTATTTCGGTGAAAACGGATATAAGTCTAATAATATTTATTTATTTATTTATTTATTTATACTTCATGCACATAAAAGTACAGAGGCGGACTTAATGCCTTTAGGCATTTTCTTCCAGTCAACCTTTGGGTGGTGCAGAGAAAACAGTGGTAGGTGCAATAAAAGAAAGAGATAAGGTGATTCCAAGAACTGATATACTAATAAACCATAAATTACACTTACAATTATATAATATATACATACTCAAATAAATAAACTACATACACATATACCCTAATATAGTCAAACAATTGGTTCAAATCGACAATTGGAAAACTTTAACGCTGTGATGATACTACTGCCAACCTCTTGCGAATTATCTCGCGAATATCATTTGTAACTTAAACCACTTTTATGAACTAAGTGTTGTTGTATCGATAAACACCAACCAAATTGAAATGTGGTTGATTTATGTTAATTTAGATTAAAAAACACAAAAGAAAGTTTTTATTTTTCCGTTTAAAACAATATAAATGGACTTGAAACCAACTTTTGTGGTTTTTTTGGTGTCAGTTGAATCCTTTTGCACCAAGTAACTTCCTTATTTTTAGGGTTAGCTTAGATCTGTTTTCACCAAACAATAGAGCATTTTTTTCTGATCATTTCGGTATACTTAACTCATTTTCGACAAAATCGGACTTATACTCCTTTTCACTAGGGCCACAGAAATTGACAGAAGATCTATGGGGTATGTCTATCAAAGTTTGTACCTCAATTATTGAGACTGTAGCGCCGTACTTAGCGTTAATATTTAATTTGTGTATAGATCAAGGAGTCTTTCCGGATCTAATGAAATATAGTAAAGTGATACCACTTTTTAAATCCGGAGACAGTAAAGACACTAATAATTATAGGCCGGTGTCCGTTTTGCCGGTTTTTAGCAAGATATTTGAAAAGGTGATGTTAAATCAAATGCTTAATCATTTTAACACCAATAACATCTTACACGATAAACAGTATGGTTTCACCAAAGGGCGTTGTACAACTGACGCTGGTGTCTCCTTATTAAAACACATTTTTAATGCGTGGGAGGAGGCACAAGATGCTATAGGCATCTTCTGCGACCTGTCTAAGGCGTTTGATTGTGTGGTTCATGAAACATTACTCCTGAAACTGGAGCATTACGGACTAGGCAAAGCAGCGTTAAGCTTATTAAAATCGTATTTGAATGACAGACAGCAACTTGTTCAAATAAACGGTGTCAATTCGTCGGGATTAAATGTGAAAATGGGGGTACCCCAAGGTTCAATTTTAGGTCCTTTTTTATTTTTAGTTTATATTAATGATTTACCCTATTTGCTGAAAAATAAACTTAATATGGTGTTGTTTGCTGACGACACTTCTTTGATTTTTAAGATAAATAGAAGGACTAATAATCTTGACGATGAAAATAACGCTTTATTGCAGGTCCAAAACTGGTTCACTGCTAATAATCTAGTTCTAAATGGGAAAAAAACTAAATGCATAAGATTTTCCTTACCAAATGTCATAAGTAGTGATTGCGACATAGTATTGAACAATGAGAAACTAGAATTTGTTGATAAAACAGTTTTCTTGGGGATTACGCTTGATTCTAGGCTACAATGGGGTCCTCACTTAACATCTCTTGCAGGACGGCTTAGCTCGGCTGCATATGCTGTTAGAAAAATCCGCCAATTTACGGATGTTGATACCGCTAGACTAGTCTATTTTAGTTATTTTCATAGTGTCATGTCGTACGGTATCTTACTATGGGGACGGGCTGCAGACATCGAGTCAATCTTTATATTACAGAAAAGAGCCATCAGAGCTATTTACAATCTCCGCCGGTGCGATTCTTTAAGGGAACTGTTTAAAGATATTAACATAATGACGGTACCTTGTCAATATATCTATGAAAACATCATGTATGTTAGAAAAAATCTTCATCTTTTTAGCAAAAGAGGCGATAGACATAATTATGTTACAAGAAATAGGGATCAATTAGTTCAACCAGGTTTCAGACTGGCTAAAGTGGCCTCTTCTTTCATGGGGTACTGTTTGAAATGTTATAATAAAATACCACCCCAAATATTAGAAATCAATGAAACGAAATTTAAATCTTGTATTAAACGCACACTATGCAGGCAAGCATATTATAAGTTGGAGGATTATATTCAAGATAAAAATGCTTGGCTCAATGCTGGTCCAGCTCCACTACCACTAGGGCGTACTAATTAGTTGATTAGTTGGAAACTAATATTATTATTTTTAATTTGAAAGACACAATTGCATTGTATAATGTAGAAGCACTTTTTCCAAGTTTGTGAATGTGAAGCACCATGGAGCATTTTTATTAGGTTACAACTTCTTTTTTGACATTACGAGCATGGCAGTTGAGAGTTTGTCATGCTCACTCAAATGTCTCGCTGTTGGTGGCACGTGTTATTGGGTCGTTCAGTTCCCTTCAAAATGGTTGAGCTGAGTGGGGCTGATGCACGCGTCATGCTCGTGAACGGGTGCCGTCAGATGGGACTGGTCATCTCTTAGCTGCCAGTGGCTTAATTCAGTTTCTATCTTTTAATTATTTTACATTTTTTATTTCATTATCGACATTGTGCTCACATGATAGAAGCAACAAGTAATATGTAACCAAGCATTATATGTAACACATAATATGATTTAAAAGAGTGTCCATGGAGTTTCTTGCACGTTCTTCTCCATAGAGACCTACTCTTTGGAACGTGCAATTTAGCTTCACTTTTCTTGGACTGACCGACATTTGACTATTCAAAAGTGCCTGTAAATGGTCTATTTGAAATAAATGTTTTGATTTGATTTGATTTGATTTGATTATATATAACCTAATTATACACACTAAAGGCTACTCCCTACTAAAATATGGCGTCATAAAACTCCTCCGCATCGCTGTCGACTGGAAGTGTGGCCAAGAGGCTGGCGGCGTTGCCACGTTGAATGGCAATGCTTAATCTCTGACCGAGGTAAAAACCAGCCCTTGGGTCACGCGAAGTGTCAACTAAGCGTTTTGACAGTTCTTTAAAAAGCGTATGAGCACTCGGACCCCACGGCCCAAGAGTTTCAACCCCAAACGGCTCAAAAATATAACTGCCGACGAGGTTGTTATATTTCCGCCGCTTGAGGTTCTCCGCAGCCACAGCGGCAGCACCAGCACAGCACGATGAACTAGGAAGATGGGATGGCGCAAGAGTGTCGACACGTTTAGCGTCCCACACTAACGGTCTACTCAACTTCCATGGAAATAAAGACATACCATCCGGTCTCTTACCATCGTCGCGTGCCAGGCCATGAGGTTCCAAAACAGGAATGCCGACGTTGACAAGGGCGCGTCGGATGATGTCATTAATATTCGCGTGCCGCGCTATGCGTTCCGCGCTTCGACCGCATGACAGGCCGTGGTGACCGAGGCTGTTGACAACTTCGCCACAATGACAGCGATGTGGAGAACAGCAAGGAGCACCAAGGTGTAAGGCAACAGCTAGGCGGAAAGTAGTATTCGTCGAACAAGGTGCCAATATTCGACGACGACAGTGCATGAAGACCTGCCTCCCAATTTCCCACAGCCAGCAGGCGCGCTCGCTTCGCAGTCGTAGCAGATGTTAGAATTAGGTTTTCCTGGACTACTCTGCAGAGCGGCTCATCCCACCGTCTCTGGGAAGCCGGGTTATCGGGCGGATTTGTATTCGGGCAAGTGAGTCTCCAGGCATCTATAGCCTCGATGAAGCACGGCACATTGAAATGAATCAGTGATCGAGATAGGATATTCCTGATTAATTTCTCAGTGCCGTGAACCGAGGATATAAAAGCTGGTAAACTAATACTAGAAGCTAATTTAACTACATTGCTTTCTTTTATTTTCATAAAGCAGTTTTCATAACATAGCGGGGACCCCTGTTATCGTTAAGAAGCATTTACATGTAACGTGACCATAAGAACCTTTTCAAGGACAAATTCGGTATTTGGAAAGGTCAGAAACACATTATAAATACGAGCCTTCTTTTCCGATCTAAAAATAAGGCGATAGTATATTTCTAAAAGCAGATACTGCTTTATTGCTTTTTAAAAGGTCTATATGTGTACCTACTAACGATAGTGGATAAAATAAAATAAGGGGACTACCTTTTTTACCTTTCGAGTTAAGACCCGAAAGAAAAAGAAAAGGGTATGTTAAAGTTAACAGATCGCTTACAATAGGAGGCGGAGTTGGAATTACTTATAAGACAAAGTGTTAGAGGGACAATAACATTCGGAAAGAACGCAACTTAGTAAAAAAACTGGTCAAGTTCAATTTGGATTCGCACACGAAGGATTCTGCACTACAATATAAAATCAAGCAAACAAATGCCGACAAAATATCGGTTCTTGCATGTTCCATGTAATTTTTAACTATATTTTATTACTAGGTGCTGCCAGCGAGTTCGACCGTATGATCATAGAAAATTATCTCAAGTGACTCTCGGGATAAAAAGTATCCCAAGTGCTTTGCATGCTGAGTACCAATTTTTATCAAGAAAGAGTAACAAACATCCATACATACACTTTCGTGTTTATAATATTGGTAGGATTTAGGTTGTTGCAGTGGCAGTGGAAATACACATTCTGTGAAAATTTCAACTCTCTACCTCTTGCGGTTTATGAGATACAGCTTGCTGACATATGAATGGACAGCGGAGGCTTAATAATGTCACTTATACTCCATCGGATTATGTAGTTAACTAAAGGTATTATTTTCTTTTTATATAAAATAAATTCTGTACCTCAGAGGTAAACAACAGTATGTGCCAAAAAGTACATTTTACAGGAGAGGCAAAAAAGCGCGGATAGAAACTTTAAATGTATTTTTGACATAGTTGCTTTAAAGATATTGAAACAAACTCAATTGTATTTTTTATAATTATTAGATGGAATACATAATTACAATAAAGTTTAGAACAACATTAAGTGCGCATAAAGCTGAGGAGTAAACAATCTTATCATCATTTTAAGTTCTACACTCAATATATTTTTGTCATATACGATTGGATATTTCTCTTCCTAGATGTCGTTGGACTTGATGCCCTATACCATTACGTAGAACTGGTTCTTACGATTTTAACAGTGCAAAAAACATATTTTCAAAAAAGTGGAGTTACTATTGTTTACCTCTGAGGTACAGAATTGTATAAAATACATACAAACATTATTTAAAAGTTTATTATCTAACATGGGTTTAGTTAAATACCTAATTATAAATAGTTATATATATATTTTTTAGACAATCTTTTCGGTAAAAGACATGTTAAGATTGTTTACATTTAGTTAACTACCTAAACAGATGTAGTTTAGGTCCCTTCGGGTACAGAACCCTAAAAAATATAAAGTAAAATGTTCTTATGCTAAGTCAAATCAAAACATTTATTTCAAATAGACCATTTACAGGCACTTTTGAATAGTCAAATGTCGGTCAGTCCAAGAAAAGTGAAGCTAAATTGCACGTTCCAAAGAGTAGGTCTCTATGGAGAAGAACGTGCAAGAAACTCCATGGACACTCTTTTAAATCATATTATGTGTTACATATAATGCTTGGTTACATATTACTTGTTGCTTCTATCATGTGAGCACAATGTCGATAATGAAATAAAAAATGTAAAATAATTAAAAGATAGAAACTGAATTAAGCCACTGGCAGCTAAGAGATGACCAGTCCCATCTGACGGCACCCGTTCACGAGCATGACGCGTGCATCAGCCCCACTCAGCTCAACCATTTTGAAGGGAACTGAACGACCCAATAACACGTGCCACCAACAGCGAGACATTTGAGTGAGCATGACAAACTCTCAACTGCCATGCTCGTAATGTCAAAAAAAAAAAAAAAGTTGTAACCTAATAAAAATGCTCCATGGTGCTTCACATTCACAAACTTGGAAAAAGTGCTTCTACATTATACAATGCAATTGTGTCTTTCAAATTAAAAAATAATAATATTAGTTTCCAACTAATCAACTAATTAGTACGCCCTAGTGGTAGTGGAGCTGGACCAGCATTGAGCCAAGCATTTTTATCTTGAATATAATCCTCCAACTTATAATATGCTTGCTGCATAGTGTGCGTTTAATACAAGATTTAAATTTCGTTTCATTGAGTTCTAATATTTGGGGTGGTATTTTATTATAACATTTCAAACAGTACCCCATGAAAGAAGAGGCAACTTTAGCCAGTCTGAAACCTGGTTGAACTAATTGATCCCTATTTCTTGTAACATAATTATGTCTATCGCCTCTTTTGCTAAAAAGATGAAGATTTTTTCTAACATACATGATGTTTTCATAGATATATTGACAAGGTACCGTCATTATGTTAATATCTTTAAACAGTTCCCTTAAAGAATCGCACCGGCGGAGATTGTAAATAGCTCTGATGGCTCTTTTCTGTAATATAAAGATCGACTCGATTTAAGATGTTCAGAAAGGTTAGGCGCGCAGTAGGTACTCCTTTGGCTCTCTAATTGGTTAATACGTTGGACGGGCCAATTGGTAAGCCGAACGTCATAAACGTGTCGATCGTGTTTACGTAAAAAAAAACTCGCACGTCTTTAGTGTCTGCCTAACCTAAATATACCTACATAATAATATTAAGTATAAAATATAGTATCATAACCTATTCCGAAATTTCTACTTTAACCAACTAAGAATTACGTATATAATAATAGTATATCTCTAAGCCCTAAGCTTACCTCAACAAAACTTTTAATAGCATGTAACATACTCACGCGGGTAGGCCTGACTATCCACTTATGAACGTTGTTCTGACAAGTTTGACAGCTTTTTGATTAACCAAACAAGTCGAAGTGACCCCTGGGCCCAACTTATTATTTTAATCAAACATGTTTTGTGGGCCCAACTGTTTAATTGAATTATTATTTGTTAGAAACAAAATATTGTTTGTTTCTGACATATTGCAAAGTTGGTTGTACGTGATGCGGGGCTGCAGAAGGATGAACATACGGGTATACGATGAGCATGGTTACATCTGGTTTAAAATTAAATTATTTTGTTACTGCTTTATGTCATTTAGTTAGAAAATTTTGATTGTATATTTTTGTGGAGACAAAGAGAAAGATTGTTTTAACATAGCAGCCGGTGTTATAACCTAGAATATAATTAATGCCTGATAAACATAAGGCTAGATAGAAGAAAACACTCCTCGTACGCTATAAAAGCATTACTTTTACTAGAAAAAATAAAAGTGTATAGGTTCATAGGCTAAATTAGTAAATTATGAAACCGCTTTTAATCAGATTGGATAAGATTTTGAAATTACCAAAAATAGTTTTAAAATTGTATTGAAAAATTAGTTAATTAGATATTATAATTTATCATCTAAATCTTGTACATCTCTTTACAGCTAACAAAACCAACATATCTAAAACCTCGCACAAACCAAACAAGTTAGATTAGAAGCACTTGAATTACAAAGAGCACTGGCAGCACCGCACATTAACGATTCTCCAGCGCGGCCGCGGGCGCGAGCAAACATACTGCTATTAATTTGATTAAGAATGCAAAGCGAATCTATTCCAAGTAAACACTTCGAAATAAACATGTACTTGCGATTTTAGAACCCTTTGTCGTTGGTAGAAGAATTTATTTGAGAAACAAAAGAAAATCAAGTGAGTTTCCAAATATAAATACGAAGTAGATAAGTTTAGTCGATTGTTTGACATAAATTACCATTACATTAAATTCTTTAAAATAATTGAACAATAATTATACAAATACTAGCTTTTGCCCGCGCGGCTTCGCTCCCGCTCTTCCCTACTCCACCCTACTATACCCTACTCTAGCCTACTCTACCCTACTATACCCTATTCCACCCTACTCTACCCTACTCTACCCTACTCTACCCTACTCTACCCTACTCTACCCTACTCTCCTACTCTCCTACTCTACTCTACTCTAGCCTACTCTACCCTACACTACTCTACCCTACACTACTCTACCCTACTCTACACTACTCTAATCTACACTACTCTACCCTACTTTACCCTACCAAACTTCACATAAACCATCTACTGAATAGTCCGAACAAAGCCAAAAAATTTGGTTTGGATAGGTGAGCCCGTTCTTGAGTTATAAAATTACAACGAAAAGTGGCATTGATTTTTTTAAATATAGATACCTACCGTACTATTTTTATGACGCGCAGATGACGATCACCGTGGGGGTAATTCAACTTATTTTTCTGAAAAGAAATACAAGGAAGCTACTTTACAAAGCAAAGACTGATGTTGATAAAATATGATTTACTCACTACCAGCCTTAGGCTTAATAACTTTATAACCTACAGTGTGTGCTCGAAGCCCTTAAATTACAAGTTTATGTCTTTATTGATAAGGTTACCTTATAAGTTACTTTCATGATATTGTTTCTTTAAAAGGCTTTTAAGATAGATTGCTAACCGCCCGGAGAACACGATGGAGCATACGGTAGAGGTGTGCCCCGCCTGGGCAGAGCACCGCGTGGCACCGCCGTGTCCTCGTGAGGGCAATTGACAGCATCGATCTTTCGCGTCGGGCCTTTGTACAGGCCATGGTCCGCAGCGAGGAGGAGTGGCAGGCAGTCGCCTCCTTCTGCGAAGCAGTAATGCTAGCAAAGGAGGCGGCCGCACGCGCGAGGCAATGGCCCTCGCGCCCTAGCAGTCGGGATTCCGATCCTGATTTCCGGCCACCATACCAACGCGCGCCTCAAGGAGTTGTTAGCAACTATAGGGGCCTAGCAGGGTCGGAGCCTACTCTATGAGTGGGTTTTAGTCAGTAAAAGCCTGATACTATCTTCCGCTCCGCCCAAGAGCAAGGGATGTCATTAGATGATTTTCCCACCAAAAAATAATACAATCAATTTTTTTTTATATATAAGTATATATATTGTAAACAATATCAGTTCCGATAAAAGTTCCTTTCCTCCTATTTCAAAATCAACTGCGGTAACTGTCATATTTCAATGTCTTATTTACTACTCCAGAAATTTCAAACAGCGCGTATTTCGATACAATAGACGAAGAGAGTATATCTTGGAGAAAATTAGCGACAAATCTTAGATGAATTTATAATAAGACCAGAAAACTAAGTTATTTATAAGTGTTCTGTTTCTGATTGGATTCAAGTATTGGCAGATATTAGCTAGAGTACAGACACAAGAAAACAGGGGCCATTCATAAATTATGTCACACGTAAAGGGGGTGGGAGGGAGTCGACGAAGTGTGACATTATGTGACAAGGGGGTGGGAGTAGTCCTAAATTTCGTGACGTCACATTAAAAATTTACTATAATCTTACTGTTAAAACACGAACTTTAAACTATTACTTTACGAAAACCTCAAAAACATATTTATACAACTATATCTGTGTAAATATTTATCGTTTTTCGTTTTGTTAATTGTTTGATTTAATGTTAATTTTATAAAAAAAAAATAAATAATAATGGAAATAAAACTGATTTCGGAACCGCTGTTTCATTCAATAATTTCTAAATGCGAATTTGCAAAATATGTGACGTGACACTAGGGAGGGTGGGACTCTCAGAAACGTCACAACTGTGACAAGGACAGGGGGAGGGGCAAAAATCATGAAATTCGTGTGACGTAATTTATGGATGGCCCCATATAGTGAAACAAGGAACATACTGTCAATACGTGGGTGGGTAGTTTATCAGCGGCAAAGGTGAGTCACCTGTACGAGATGAAATATTAATAGTTTTCAAGACGTGATGCGCTTACCTAGCTTGATTATATACCGAGATTGATTTAGACGATGAGGTTACAGTACCTAGAAGTTTGCTTAACCGATGCTTAGTTTCAAGATAAAGTTCTTGGAATACCTAAAGCCACGCGGCTAAATATTTTCATTAAATCACGTACGAACGACGGTGGAAGTGGAACCAAAGAAAATGCGGATGGATTGAGCAAAGTGTGATTTGAAATGGTGTTTGGTCGATTGGCTGCTGTGCTGAGTGTTCCAAGCTTGATTCCCTCACGGAACAAAAATATTTGTATAGTTTACATTTACATGGGTATTCTGGGTCCGGGTGCCCTGTGTGAGACTGTGATATGATTTTAAATTTTTATCAAAACACCCAAGATATATGAGTAATTTATAGTGGGACAATGATTTTAAAAGAGAAAACAGTCAATGAATGACAATTGACATGGGAATGATAGAAACAACGGTTTTTCACCAACAAGTAGCATACGACAGTGGCTGATGAAGTAAGAGAGCTGGTGATATCTAATAATATTATTATTGTGAGAATGTTATAATCGTTGTCGATGCAAAGAGGTGATACAGACAGGAAACATAATAATAAAGAACTGTTCACGCGCGAACGTCCGTGTGGCCCCGGCAGCGGAGTTGGCGGCCGATCGTGTGGACGCGGCAGCAGAGTCGGCGGGGCGAGGGGGCGCGGGACGGGTGTCAGCGCGAGCGCGTCACCCGCCCGCCAGTGTCCGTCAGATCTCGCTAGCGAGCGGGCATACATACATCTGCGTTCCAAAATTCCTAACGATTGTAGTACCTATTTAATACAACCATTTTTTATAATTTACAGTCCACTTTCATTGAAGAGTACCATCCCCAACAAGAACTAAAGATAGAAATATTGTGGCGTGTGGAGACGCAAATGAAAGGTTTAATTTAACTATTATTATATTGTTACAAGCCTTTAAAGCGTATTTTAATATAACCAAAGTCAGAATCCGAAACTTGTGTGAGTAACAAGTCGCTCAGTCTAGTATGACACCCCTACACATCAAGTCATGTTTGTATCCGCTTTAGGCACTGAAAGAAAATTATTTTCTGAGAAAATATGCCGAGTTACGCATTACGCTATTGCAAATCTTGTTATGGTAAAATTGTTGGACCTAACTTCGGTTTATTTTCGTAAATTTTCTTGTTATTTACGCAGTAATTAATTAAAATTCAACAATTTCCATGAATAGTTCTAGAACATTTGCTGATTTTATGATAGCGCCATCTATTGCTGAAAAGTTTAACCTTACCTAGCACACACCAGTGGCGTAGCGTGGGTTTTCGCCACTTGGGGTCGACCAGAAATACGCCGCCCTTTGATGTTTATTATGTTTAAGAACACCAGTATTAAGAACGACTGCAGTATCCCGTCGGGGCCACTAGCTTTATTCTTACGTACGTCTTTCTGATGGATACCAATATCCGACATACTCGTCACGTACCCATCAGGAGAAATAGAGGGCGGTGCGACACCGGAATTCAGACGCGAAGATTCCGCAATAAGAGAGGCAATTAAATTTACTTTCTCCTCAGCGGTGTAAGCCAGGGACCCGTCGGGTTTCAGCAGTGGTGGAGGTGAGGGACGGCTTTGCCGGGGACCAAAACGCTTTACTACCAACGGGGTTTGTTCCCTATTCGGCCAATGTGGCCTCCACAACACCTTAAGAGTCACGTCACTGGCCTTGCGCATACGAGCATTGGCCAAAGGTCAGTATGCGCGTGTTTAATCGCGTCAGCGTGAACACACTCAGTGCCAGAGAATGAACTTGGATTAATAAAAAGCAATATACCTGCTGCAGCATGAGGGTAGACTTAACATAGACATCAAAATTTGCTTGGCACGTACGTAACATTGCGCTTGCAATTTCGAATATCTAAGTTTTTTTTTTCCAATTAAATAAATTGGCGCTTTCTGCCGTCTCCTTTCGCATGCCGTCTGGGGCCATGGCCCGCCCTCCCCTTCCCAAGCTACGCCACTGGCACGCACTGAAGCTTCTACCACGAGCTCTTAACGTGATCTATTTTACGACCTAAACCGAACTGTTATATAGATCCTTTTTTGTTCGTACTACTGACATTTTAACATATCATGGTACAACCCGATACTACCGAGCAATAGTTAAATTTATACAAATTTTGACAAATTTAATTCGCGTGATTGCTATTTAAAGCTAGATGGCGTCACTGAGAGATAGGATGACAGTTTTCCTAAGACATTTCTCCTGATAGCCGCTCTATTGTATTTCTTTAAATCTCTTTGAATCATCATTTATCATCATCATCATCCAGCCAGTTTGCATGTTAATTAATATGTGACCTTCTTAGACGCCACAATATCATGCGTGTTGCTAAAACACATCGTTGCTCTCTATGTAAATTCTAAGCAGACACATAGCCATTCTACCTTTTCGGACAAAAAACAAACTATTCCACAAATTCTGAAAACGAAACAGCATCAAAAGAACACTCGTTTCGCAACGATTAGTTAAACAAACAAACAAATATATCTGTGTGAGGCTTGTGCAATCTCGTAAATACGTTTAAAGCGAGCCAGCGCTATCTGGCGGCCACAAAGTGAATTATTTAAGTGCTTGCAACGGAGAGATGTTTTGAGTTATTTAATTTAGTAGTCGCCGCTTCGATTCCCAGCCGGGCGGACGTAAAGTGCACTGGACGCTGCTAGGGTTACAACTGCGAATATTGTGGATGTGGCATGTCAACCATGGACATATAAATCTTTATTTAACCAGCCTTGCTTTCTATACCGAAAAACCGTTTTCAGATTAGGTGAAAACAACATTATATCATCGAGCTGGTACTTTTATTTATCTGACGATGTCCACTGATCAGTCTTGAGTATCTAGTCGTGCCGGTAAAATGCATTGCATAGAAAAAATACAAAACTACCAGTCCAACGGTATTCTGCCTTCATCGTTGCTGCTTAATGTGAAAATGGCCATACCAATTTTGCAGACCATATCGAAACTTTACCTGTATGGAGACAGATTCATTAAATAATTACGTGAAAAAAGGCAATAAATGTAACTTCAATGTATACAACAATACCCATTTATTTATTCTGTTTGATGTCCAATCAACAACTAAAATTGATTTCATAAACCGACTCATACAAAAATAATGCCATCAATATTTTATATCAAAAATAAATTGCCCATGTTTTAATTATTCAAAGGCAATAGTTAGATTCAAATTGCTGATAGAGAGAAAATTAACCTGATGTTTTTGCTATATCACATCCATTTTTTTGGCTGTAAATTTCCAATGCGGATAAAATTGCGCATATATATTTTATTATGGGTATAAAAAAGCTAACGCATGTATTCGAAGTGCCTCCAGGCAACGTATCGACTACGGTATCACGCTACAGTTTTCACTGGAATTTTATCTAAAAAATATTCATTCATTTTTAGTTTAAAAAGAAAAGCGTGGTGGAGAAATAAACGAAGTGTAACCGTATTTACAAAGTTACTTTTCTGTATGTAGGAACAGTAATGTTTTTCAGTTTTACGTTTCAGCCACGCTTCGTAGTACCAAAGTATTTTTGTAAACAAGCGGTATCTGCAATTATTCATTTCAAGTATTAAGTTGAACCAATCGGTACATCCAGATTCCTTCCTACATCATCTCACAAACACAATCTGCTAGAAACATCGCTACCTTCGGGAGGTCCAGCGATTTACACAGCTTTGCTTTCAGACTCCGCCCACTTTCTGCACGAGTACACTCCAACAAGGAGATAAGTACATACATAGGCAGCTTACTTGTAACATATTTACAGAATTTTTCTAAGTACCAAATAAGCAACATAGTCGAGTCTATGTAGTCGAGTTTTGACAACACTTTTGCATAAATATGTGTGTACATTTTTTTAAATTGGATATGGAACAGTCAAACGTAAACTTAACCTAATCTGAAACCATTTAAACAACAACAACTGTGGATTTTGATTGAATAATCAAAATCCATATAATACACTACTGAAATAACAAGATAGAGCTCAGTTAGTCAGAAAGTTGAAACTATTAGCAGTGGTTGTACATACATAGATCGATGATAAGAACATCAACAAGTACAGGGCCGCTGTTACAAACAATATTTACACACAATGTACTATGCGTTGAGCGCAGAGTCTGCTGTCACCGGTATCGTAGGAATTTGTCACCAGCCATCAGTTTCTCAAAATAAACGGTGTCGCTTATCGACGTATGTTGATTTAGTATGGAAAATGTTGGCGCTACTGTCTCTGGCAGCGTAGCGATCTCCAAGCTCTGTGTGGATAAATGAATAGGTATATTATTACTTGCCCTGTATACAAAGTTGCTTTGCTGGCTGTACTTCCACGAATATGACGCTATCAATGCTCTTTTACATGTTATTGTGTTATTAAGCTAGTTAATTAAACTGGGAGTTGGATACTATCACTGGATTGCCAAAATGTTCGTCGGTTTTAGGTTAATTGTAGACTTGATATTTATTTTGTGGTTGATGTCCTAGGTATTTTGTTATGTGCCAAGTTGAATAGGTAATCTGCTTTAATGAATGTTATTCACACGTTCAAAACATTTTTAAGTAGAATAATCGTATGCTATCACACTTTAAGCTATTGAATTCCCGACGGGGACAGCGTGGTCTGTTACGTAGACGTCACGCTGGTCTTGGCGCAGGGTGAGTTTGCACCAAGCGGCGGCAGAACTATTGACACGCGGGGTTCCAACAGTCGATGATAAGTTCCAGCAGTTGGGAATCAAAGGTGGCACTGCACAAGTCCGAGTCCATGTGTTTTTATGGCCCTCGGACCCCGCGCCACCACCTTGTTCTCAAATAACGATAGGAGGAGTTCACATCGACGTCGGTTCGACGAGGAAGTATCTGGGACTCGTCCTCGACAGTTGGTGGAAAGCCATTTTTTGCATAAGATGCCTGCAGTGGGATACAATAGGTACGTTATATTCCATGGCAGCATAAAGACCTCCTTTCAATCTTCTACTTTTCTCTGTTCTTATCTTCATCTGGCCAATCCTTTACATAGGAGACTCCATAGACAACTCTTCACACCATCTCTTGCTGAGTCTGCCGCGTTACTGATTCCTGTTGTACCGGCCTCATCTAGCATAAATTGACGAAAAAAAAATTGACGTGTAAAAGTGTTTTTTTTAAACCTATTTGCAAAATAAATATCATTTATCATTTATCATTTATCAGTTGTTCGAGATCCAGTTCGTGGCCGCTTTCGCCCAATTCTATTGCGACATGCTGCCATTTTGGCCTGCTTTGTTCTATTTTCATTAAGAAACTGAGTTACACACATTTTTTTTTGTTATGGAAGTTATTTAGTTTAAATATTATAGAACTCATAGACAACAGCTTTGTGACGGGTTTCACCCGGTTCATAAGTACTATGCGCATATACAAAGTGTTAAAAAATCTCAGAAGCTAGAGCACGATTCCAATTGGTCGTTTCCTATTTACAAGAACTGGCAAGAAACTTCATGGTTACTCTTTGCGCCTCAAGGGGACGTCATCAGGGGACGACCCAGGGTCAAAGCCTACTGGGGGATCGGTAAGTCTCCTCTTTGAGGCGTGGCTGGAAAGACCTCACGGCGTGCTTACCTTCCGCATGACGCAGGTCCTCACCGGACATGGTAAGTTCGGGAGGTTCCTGTACCGGATTCGTGCAGAAGTGTGACCTGGGTGTCGCCACTGTGCGGAACGCCCGAAGGACCAATGGAGCACACAGTCCAGGTGTGCCCTGCTTGGGCGGAGCATCGCCGTGCCCTCGTGGGGGCGATCGGCGGCGGAGACCTCTCGCGCCGGACCTTGGTTCAGGCCATGGTCCGGAGCGAAGAGGAGTGGCAGGCGGTCGCCGACTTCTGCTAAGCAGAAATGCTAGCAAAGGAAGAGGCTGACCGCATCAGGCAACGGCGCTCTCGCCGCCGCCGGGATTCCGATCCCGATTTCGGCCCACCGTAGACGCGGGCTTGTGGACGGCGAGCTAGGGGTAGCTCGCTGTCCGACCGTCCGGTAACTGTCCGGACCGAGCCCAAGTCGTCGACGGCGCGCACTGTTCCCGCGCGCCTCAAGGAGCTGTCAGCAACGGCAGGGGCCCAGCTGGGTTGAAGCCTACTGGGGCCAGGGTTAGTTTTGAAAGATAGCTCGAGCCCCGGTATGAAGGCTTGAAGGAACGGAGAGGGTTTTTAGTCAGTAAAAGTCTGACACACTCTCACGCTCCGCCCAAGAGTAGGGGATGTCATTAGTTGATTCTACCACCTAAAAAAAATATTTTACAATATTAATATTGTGTTGCATACCATGTCAGTTTGCAAACTTCGATCATAAAGTTTATCGCGCAGCATATTATAACTGCTTAGTCATGCCAATTAGCAAGCTCTTAGTTTACTAGTCTTAAGTAACAATGCCAATATAACATGATGGGTGTGAAGCTGGTTTAATGTTGGAACTTTTACTAAGTTTAAACATTAAACCATCTTCGTAATAGAACTAGAAGACTAGCTTTTTTTATTTCAGTACTGAGCACTTTTGAGATAAAAATTAGTTTATGATGGTTAGCTATAAGTATACCGATGGTACACACAACGTGCCCATTTATATTACATAAACTAAACAAAGCAAGTTAAACTTATCTACAGAAAGAAAGAAGAGAAGACGAAAGATAGAATAATATATTTATTTGGCGACAGTCACCAGGATTACGCAACTTAAACAAAACAAAAAAAAAAGTAAATAAAAACAATATCATTGTGTGTGCCTCACGGCCGCGCCAATAAGGTTTATATCAGCAATGTTGCCAGACAGAATAAAAAAACACTATACTGATATTAATTATAGAGAGGTAAAGTTAGTTTTTTTATTTGTTTACCTCCAACACCTCCAATACCTCCTCTGAAAGTACCGGCCTGTTTGCTGAAATTTTTTCACCGATAGAAAGCTGCTTTATTCCTGAGTGACAAAGGCTATATTTTACGCATGCGGGCAAAGTCGTGAGCAAAAGCTAGTATTATAGATATAGTTTACATCGCTGTCATATTTATAATATTAATCAAATCATAAATAAGCTCCAAAATTTAAATTCGTGTCTTAGTTTACCGACTGGGGCAGGGGCACGCCTGATGCCTGGCTTAACCTAATGTAACGCTGCAGGTTTGCTTTGTGATCGGTTAGAAACGTATAAGCAAACAAATGAAATAAGAAATTTCATCAGTTTTTTCTTAAATAGATTTTTTGACATCCCCCGCTCTTTGGCGGAGCGGGAGATAGTGTCAGAATTTTACTGACTAAAAACCCACTCCAGTTTCTTCGTTGCCTTTCGTACTGGGGCTTGAGCTATCTTTCGAATTAACTCTGGCCCCAGTAGGCTTTCTTTCATAGTTTATGTTGCAGCAAATTAGCTTCTTACAACTTTTGAAAACCGTCGCGGAATGTTTCAATTTAGAGGTATAGTAATGACAACAAATGAGCTGCTAAATACAATACCTACACAAATCCAAGTATATTCCATTTACTAATTTTCAACATTTGTTCAGTAAACTGAGAGTGAGTGAATTGAAATGGCTGAAGTCAGCGAAAATAGTTCGTAGTAACCACTACCTATTGCTCATAACCAGATAATTTCGTTGGGCACGTTAAATAGTCATCTAGGTTCCATTCACTGTTATAGCTCACGACGCAGGAGGAATTTTATAATGAATTTAGAGGGGCTGGCTGGACCGCAGCTCGCAGTGAAGCGGTTGGAACAGGCTCGGCGCTGTGACGTCACACTGCGTTCACGCGGACATCGCTACATGGTGGCAGAGAGGATAGAAGTGGTTCAAATTTTAAACTGTCAGCGTTTGAGTGATTCTGGGAAGTAGAAGTAAGTTTTCCAGTGAATGTGCAAAAGGATTACAATCAAGGTTTTTTAGGAAATTTATTTTATTAGGAAAATTAATATTTTTTTATAATGAATTTAGAGGGCCTGGCTGGACCGCAGCTAGCAGTGAAGTGGTTCGAACAGGCTCGGCGATGTCCACCTGAACGCAGTGTGACGTCACTCACACTGCGTTCAGACGGATATCGCTACATGGCAGAGAGGATAGAAGTGGTTCAAATTTTAAGCTGTCAGCGGTTGAGTGTTTCTGGGAAGTAGAAGTAAGTTTTCCAGTGAATGTGCTTATACTACAATAAAAGGATTTGAATCCAAGTTTATTTTTCTGGTAGGTAACAGTCAGTCTGCATCATTTAACTACTTGGTTGTTTTTTTTTGTTGTAGGTACTCGTTTAGTATGTTAATTGAACCTGTCTTTTATTAATACTTTTTATCTTTTTTTCAACAGAGTAACCGTGTAATTTCTTGCTAGATCATTTCCATAGCATTAGCTTGTCTTCTCAATTGTTAGTGCCCTATATGGGTACGTACAATTAAGAAGACCCTGATCGAGAGGCCTTGGCAAAATAAAGTATTTCGAATTGAATAAACTTTAATTAAATTCAGATACTTCTTTTAGAAAGATTTATTCCTCTTCTCTTTCTCTCTGATCTTTTGAATGTGAATAGTCAAAATCACATGAAAATATTTTTAAAATCATAAATCATAAAACAACCCAAAATATTAACTGACTACATTAATATACCGTTTTTGTTATGCAGTATTATACTGAGCAACCTACGATAGCTAAAAATGGTCTTTCTTAATATTCAACAACATCACACAACGCCATCTATTGGGTGGGTATCGAACCCACGACCCGGGCATAGTAGCCAGGGTCACTCACCTCTAGACCAATAGGGCAGTCTATTATACCATAGTGCAATGAGCAACCCACAATAACTAGAAACGGTATTCGAAAATCATGAATCATATGCCAGAAATCGCTCATAGCTTGCAGGGGTACGTTAATCAGACGGCCGCAGTACCATCCACCGTTCCCCTGATTAATATCAGTCGTCCGCGCCCGGGAGACCGTGTTTGGAAACTGCAATTGGGTAATACTCGCTCTAAGCGCTACGTAAAGCGGCCCCATTCCCCAAACGAAATGCTGCAGCGCTGTGACAAGTCGCTGGAATTGCTGCATGTAAACAATTCAACAATTGGAATTAGCAGACGGCCCTTCTGTCTGCAAATTTAAATTGTTTGAAAGTTATTGAATTGACAGAGGGAAATTGAATAAGTGGGTTTATTTATGAATTTTTAAAACAAAATAAAAAGGTTCTAAATTGAACTATAATGTTATAAAAGATTTGAGACAATGTGGGAGTTAGTGTATAAAATGTTTGTTTATCTTAACGATTACTTGAGAATTACGCTCCCTACCTTGTATTTTGTAGAACCCATGTTTTCCTCTCTTTACGGCCGGAAACGTGAAAATCGTTTCTCATATCAAAACATAGGCGTACAAAATAATAACACTGTGATCCCATTCGCGGAAATAGTTCGTACAAAATTACAATTTCCCGTTGCTTTGTGTGTGCCGAGCCTATCAGCGCTATCCATCAGACAACTGTAGGCCACGTTTTATCCTCTGCTTGTGAAAGAACGCGCCATCATTCAATTTAAGCCTGGACTACACTGATGCGCTGTCACCGATGAGCTCAGCTTTCAAGTTATTAAAAACTGTGTTGTGTCTGCGTAGTATGAACTGGGGTTTATTTTTGTGTTTGTTTCATTATAATTTTGTAGTGTGTTTTTTGTGGACTTATTTTTACTATGATATCATTTTCCGCATAAAGATTAGGTGGTTATGACAATTTATTATTGAAGTAGTGATCTTAATCCCTTCCGTCCACTATACGGGTTTCCTTGCAGTTATTTGGTGTGTCTATTTTTGAACAGATTATCAAGTTTGGGCAAGTTTGCCTAGTAAGTACTCGTATATGAACATACCTATCTCAGTATGGTCATATTTATTATGGTTATATTTAATTTTAAACTAGTTTCAAAAGCTAAATGGAAACCTTGAGCAAAATTTAACGCTTCGAGTCTCATTATTGTGCATTGATATGTGAGTCATTCGGTCTATTTCTCCTTTTATATGCATAGACCACAGCTGTCATTAATAATGATAATTTCATCACAATGAATCAATAATATTCTCATAATAAATTTAATGATTTCGAATATGCTTGTGTATATTGTTAATATTATTTTTGCAAAAACAACGCGAAAGTGGTTTGCGTTTGTTACTGCAAAAATTATATTAATACCTCAGAGGCCATCTACAGTACTATAATAAAGAGGTAAAGTTTTTTTTTTTTGTTTTTATGTTTTTTTTTTGTTTGTAGGAGGTAATCCCTGAAACTACTGGTCCGATTGCTTAAATTTTTTCACCGATAGAAAGCTGCTTTATTCCTCAGTGACACAAGCTACATCTTACATATGTGCGCGAGTGAAGCCGCGGACAAAGGCTAGTTAGATAATAAAACAAAACAAAATGTAATCGAGTTTTGTATCTAATAAAACATCCACATACCGTATGTAATTTTATGCTCGGGGATTATAGGCGTAAAGACATCGACATAAGCATGTATATCAAATTACTTTTGAGATTCACTGACTTGGAATATCAAAGGTATATGCAAAATAATTTGTAGGCAAGTACGAGTACGTTTTTTGTCACAAAGTAGTTCTCAAACTCTTTTCTGTGTACAATGTAAGTAGGTATAACTTTATAACCACAAGGTGTGATGTGTTCTATTACATCACACTAGATGATATTAAAAAGCTGAAAGTTTGTGAGAGTGTGTGTGTTATATGCTTGTCACTTTTTCACGTTTGACCGACTGAACGGGTTTGGATACAATTTGGCACACTGGTAGACCATATTCCGCAATAGCACATAATTACTTATTTAATCCGGGAGGATATTTCCTTGGGACAATTTTCTCTGGCAGTAGCAAGTTCATAGCAAAATCAGCCTTTTATTTTTCCCACTGTTGGGACTATTGCCTCCTCCGAAGGACACGGAATGGGACGTAAGCCACCACGCGGGCCCAGTGCGGGTTGGTGAATGTCACATGTCTATTCATTTATAGCGACTCTGATAAGAGTTATTTGAAAATATCGTAACTTCAAAGAAAAAAACGATTGTGTACAGAAAATAATTTATTTATCGAATCTTACCTGATATAAATAAGTGACTATGGTAATCAAACAATAGCTAGCAATAAGTCAATACAAGCAAGTAAGCAGGAGTAATCCAATTAAGCGTAGTGCCGACGTAAGCAAACAATTAGTACTAATTCAAATAATTACATAACATTACGGCAGGAGAACAACATCTCCGATGTAACAGATACGAGAACACAATAAGAGTAATCAAAGTAATCGTATTATTTACTTATAAATAAGCTTAAATGTAATGAATCTCGTGGCTAAGTAATTAGAATAGAACACCTAGCTAACTTTACATTATTAAATTCAAGTGAGCTTAAGAATCGAGTTGGGGTTTTTTAGGCCGTTTTGATATTTTTCTGAAATTGGATCACATAGTACTTTGCCTTGTTGAACTCTATTTTAGTCACAACAAAGCCATGGTTTCTCATTAGGTTGTCAAATATCAAATTGATATTGTCCACAGTAGGAAGTGTCAACTATCAAGGGTACAAAAGTTTTATGAAAAAAAAAAAAATAAAGACACCGTCTTTGGCCAAAAAAAAAAACCGGTAACTGAAAATTGAAAATCATGTAAATAAATAATTAAGTAATTCGACAAGTAAAAAACATTTCCAGGCCACTAATGCCTGAAAAAAAAATAAAAATCGCAGTGTTTAAGGCGGGCGACCACTACTTAGAGAAATAGAAAAAATGTAAACTGTAAGAATAATTTCTTAATTGAAAGACTGGTACAATGTAGTAAACTTATTAAATATTAGGATCCTTATCAAGTTTCTGTTTATGTAATTAATTAAATGTAAACAATTTTGACTAAAAGTGGTCTAAAAATGTTATCTAAAAATGTTTGCAATTTGTTATTTAATTATACCGATGTTTGGTAAGTAACAAAGTTTAAATAATCTTTTTGAATTTTTTAATTTCTTTGTATTTCATTTATACGATTTTTTTTAACAAAAAACAGACGGGGAACCCTCTATTAGCTAGCCAATCTGCACTAATATAATAAAGGGGTAAAATTTGTTTTTTTTGTTTGTAGGAGGTAATCTCTGGAAGTACTGTCGGATTGCTAAGTTTTTTCACCGATAGAAAGCAGCTTTATTTCTGAGTGACATAAGCTATATTTTATGTACGCGGGCGAAGTCGCGGGCAAAAGCTAGTAAATAATAAACTAATAATTCAAAGTATATTCTAGTTGAAAAACATGACTTAGAATGTAAGGGCAAAACTCAATGTATCATGTTAACAACTAAACATCACTGGGTCACAAAGTTCATTTCAAGCTACACTTTAAAACTGGCGCACAGATTGAAACAGTTACTTAATCTACTTAGCTCCCGTACGTTTGTTTACATTCGCGAGCAGACACGCTCTCTTTGCTCTGTGCTCGCTCTGTATATTTTAGATGTATCTTTGTGCAGTGCACAGAGTATGGAAGATAAGAGTATGCCTTGGGTAATGATAGGAAAGAAAAATATATTGTCTGTTGGTCTAGTGGCTAGTGACCCTGACTGCTATGCCGGAGGTCGTGGGTTCGATTCCCACCCAGGACAAATGTTTGTGTGATGAGCACGATCATTTGTTCTGTGTCTGGGTGTAATTTATCTATAATATGTATGTATTTAGAAATATATAAGTATGTTTATCAGTTGTCTAGTACCCATAACACAAGCTCTGCTTAGCTTGGGACTAGACGGCGTTGTGTGATAGTTGTGGAATATTATTATTATTATTTAACTACTAAAAATTAGAAGTGCGAACTTAAATCATAAAATTTATTGGTTGCAAATTCTCAACCCGTGTGGTATCTTCTTGTCCGGTATACCAGTGTCTCAAATGTATTCCTGAGCTAAGGCGGGAAGCTATAGCTCAGGATTGTAACAGCATAAGTTTTTCAAAGAAAAATTAACTGATTTACAAAAAAAAATATAATTATGCTTAAAACTTATTCGTAAACTGCTAATTACATGATATACTGCTAACCCGACGAAATGATTTTTTTTTGTAGTTGGGAAAATCATCCAATGACTTCTCTGCGCCCTTGGGCGAAGCGGGAGATAGTGACTAAAAACTTATACTGACTAAAAACTCACTAGTGTTCCTTCATTGCCTTTCGTACCGGGGCCTAATCTTTCTTTCAGAAGCAGACTGTTGGCCCTAGTAGGCTTCGACCTTGCTGGGCCCCAACGATTTGCCGACCATTCCTTAAGACACGCTTGGCTCTATCCGGACGGTTACTGGACGGTTGGTTGGCGAGCTACCCATTGCTCGTCGTCCGCAAGCCCGCGCCTGCGGTGGCTGGAAATCGAGATCGAAATCCCGGCGGCGGTTACAGCGTGAGGGCTGTTGCCTCACGCGTGAGCTCTTCTCCTTTGCTAGCATTATTGCTTCGCAGAAAGAGGCGACCGCCTGCCATTCCTCCTCGGCCACACCTCCACAGGCCATGGTACCAAGGCCCGGCGCGAAAGATCGCTGCCGCCGATCGCCCCCACGAGGGCACGGTGATGCTCTGCCCAAGCAGGGCACACCTCCACTGTGTGCTCCACTTTGTCGTCCGGGCGTTCCGCACAGTGGCGACCACATGAGTAAATAAGTGGCGACCCCAGATAAATTCGGGAGGTTCCATGTTCCACGCCGTGAGGTCTTACCAACCATACCCAAGCGGGGGGGCGAAATGGTAATAATAATAATACATCGTACCGAATTTTGAGCACTCCGACTAATTTCAATGAAGATAACCTAGTGCGCAGGATATAAATAGTAATTTTAGTAGTGCACAAACATCTGTGTGCAAAAACCCAGGCTCGCTCTCTGTTACATTACTGTCTTAGTCCAATGATACGAACGAGGAGAAATCAGGCGCACGACCAGAGGCGCCACGAGCCCGTCGAGCTACGGGGTTATCTCTACTAATTTCGTTAGTCTATGGAACTATACTCGCGATCAATTTAGTGGAAGCCGCGGCTGCTGCTCGCGCACAAAAGAGCTAACGCACGCGCACTTTACATGTTAATGCGCGCATTTTTGTAACTCCCCGCCATCGCCATCAGGGCCACCGCCCCGCCTCGCGCCATTCACATGCATATGCGCCTCGTTGCGCCAACTGTGTGTTAATTGATTTATTTTGCATACATGCATTTTTGAGTACAGTGGTTTTTAGGAAATTTTGCGAAATACTTCCTTTTATAATAATATATTTGGCGTTAAGTATTTACGGAGGGGATAAAGTTATCTATAGTATTCCTATTTGACTATTCCGACAAGTAAATGTATGTTTTTTTTTAATTATTGTGTTGTAGCATACGTATAGCATTGTCGGCTTTTTCCTTTATATACTATGATTTACCATATACTAACTTCTGTTAGCGGCGTCGTCCATGTGGAATTAGTAATACCCTTTCTTAAAAAATATGTTTTCGTCCAGGATATAAGTTTCCAGGTACCAAATTTCATCCAAATCCGAATAGCTATTTCAGCGTAAAGGAGTAATCAATATACACACATAGGTAACTACAAATTTTCACCTTCACAATATAACTAGCTACTGTCAGTGGCTTTGCGCGCGTTATATTAGGAAATTATACCAAAGATACGTACTTCCGGGATAAATGTTAAGTATTATATGTGCTATCCCAGGACATAGTGTATTCGTAAACAAAGTTTCATCGACATCCGTTCTGCCCTTCAAGCGTGAATTAGTAACAAACACACACACAAACTTTCGCCTTTGTAATATTAGTATACTAGCTTTTGCCCACGGCTTCACCCGCGCGTATAATATCTAAACTAAATCAGCTTTCTATCAGTGAAAAAATTTTAGCAATCGGACTAGCACTTTTAGAGATTACCTCCTACAAACTGTTACCTCTTTATAATATTAGTGTAGATGATAGTGTGATAATACTCGTAATATAAAAATACAGTTATGATGACATCAAGCGTACAACAACTTTACTTAATAAGAATGAAAGAAAGAATAATATAATTTAATTTAATAATAACAAACACTATAAAACGTGAATCAAATGCATAACAAAGTGAAGCTCCGGAGTGTAAAACTACGGAGTTAAACTAAATGTTTCTAACATTATTAACAAAGCCAATTTTGTTACAATATTGAAACACTGACCGCACCTTCTACTACGATCTATTTCCGCCATAACTTCAGAAATTACAAATATGACGTTAATATTCCAACACCAGGATAAGGATAATACTCGTACCAATGTATCTACTTATGTCAGGGGCGCCGACTCTATGGGTGAGGTCTCGAGCACTTATGAGAAATAAACAGTGGGTGCCACCCCTGTCTTCAAGAAACAGATCAGTAATCGCTTTTTAGGAATATGCGTTTTTTTATTACCCGAGGACCCGTTCAACGCAGTGGTTTAAAGCGCCGGTTGAGATGCAAAGCACGCATAATTAGTAATTAAGTACGCAATATGTAAGTAGGACATTTATTTATTTGCCGGTCGATTAGTGTGCATTTCTCTTCTCATACTTCGCCAGTTTTTCGAGTCACTAAATGAGCATGAGCACCCATGAGGTTTTCTAAAAGTTGACGCCCCTGACTTACGTAGTATCCGAGCTAAGTTTGGCGGTTCGTGTGAGGTGTAATGCGCCTCGCATTACAGTTATTACGAACCCCCGTCAGGCCCTAATGGAACACTGACTTCGGGAATATTCCAAATGTTCTAGACTCGGAATGAAACTCAGAAATGATTTGTTTGGAAAGCAGGGCGTGTCGAGTGTGGCACGTGTTTAAATAGTACACAGTTGGTCTTTTTTTAATTTATGCTGGTACATATTACCCTTAACAGCTTACGACGAATTAATCCAACAAATATTTTCTGGTTCATTTTTCCAGGGTTTTTTTTTATTTTTTTTTCGATGGGAAAAATCATCTTATGACAACCCCCGCTCTTGGGCGGAGGGTCGTATATTTACCAAATAGTTACTCGATCTCTTTTAACTCTTCAGTTCCCAGTGTCACTTGTTAAAGTTGACGTAAATATACGAAGCATTCCTGATTCAGCACCAATTTTTTTCGGCACCAAAGCTATTCCTCTTTTGGCACCAATAGGTATCGACCCTGGCGAAAAGGATACAGAAATATTTGTCGGATTCTGGATGAATATTGATTAAATATTGAACAAGGATTTCCAAAAATTTTAGTGTGATTGTCTGAATGTCTGAAATTATGGACTGTAGAATAAGAAAACATAAAGATTATTGCAATCTTAATTTTTTCATCTAGTTATCCACTTCTGTTGCAACTTGCACCCCAGTCACCAAATATATGAATTCAGAATTTAAATTAATGTAGTGTGTGAACAAATGGAGGTAGAAAAATAAACAAAAATATTCGTCATGAGAAGGCAAAGATGTTTCTAAAGATCTCTTGCTATAAAGATGACATAATTCAGTCTATGCAAGTGGAATTAGCTCTAAAGCCATTCTTGATCCCAATTTCACACAACATTGTATCTCATATTCCCTCGTTTATTGCATTATTACCTTCCACAATGTAAGCTAAACTGTTAACTTGAAATAATATGAGATCTACCTTGTTACAGCCTTATTTTTCCGTCAACCCTTCAATCCATCAGTGCATTAACAAAAAATCGTTCAATAAGTAAAGATTACGAGTAATCTGTACGAAGCGGGCACACACGCGCAGGTGGCGCCGCTCGTTAATCAGCGGCGCGCGGTGAGCATCGCCGCCGCCGGCCTTAAGTGCGATTAACGATACCTTTATTATTGTTGTTTTTAGCTTGTTATGTTTAAAATTTTGAAGTGATTCGCTTTCATTATTTTGTTGCTCCATATTTCTTCATACAATCTTTATCTTTTTCTATTTAGGGCCTAGAAAAAGTGACAAGTTTTACTGAAATGACTAACAATCTCAAGTTTTTGGATTTTGAATAATCAATGTTGTCTAAAGTCTTATAAACCATGTTATTTGGAAATTAGAAACGTTTATTTCAATTAGACCAATTACAGGCACTTTTGAATTGTCAGAATGTCGGTCAGTCAAAAAAAAGTGAAGCTAAATTTGAAGGAGACGATATATTAAGTTTTCTGTCTTCGTTCCCCTGTCAGACAATTCACTATTCACTCTTTGTTTTGCATTATCATTCTTCACAAAGTCCTCCTATTTCTGATATTCAGGGAGAAGCAGCTGGAACTTCTCTTTCCATGACTATCAGTCACCATTCATCTCCCACCACCATCGTCTGCTCGTCCTATAGTGAGCCCAAATTGTCGACAACACATAGTGTGTAGTAAACCGTACCCAGCAGGTCTGATATTCGCCTGCTAGAGCCATAGAAGAACTTTTGAAAAGGCAACTGAAGCAACACAGGTGTAGTTTTGGTCAGTTAACGCTCATTCTTGAGGGAAAGAAGTTATCAGTCTCAAAACAAATCATCCTTTTTTTCTTCTTTTTCTCATCAGATTACAAAATCAATCTGGCTTTCAAATTTTTGTTACTAGCGCTATTTTGGGGCTGTCTTCCAGTCTACCCGGCTATAGTAACAACTACCGGATACTAATATGTTTGTTTGTAATCAACGCCTTTGATCTCGATTTTGACCAACTTTGGGCGATCAGATCTATACTCTATTAACAATCTCAATCTTGAATGCTGTTTTAAATATACAATGTTTACACTCCGTGGCTTACACAACTAATAATCTTATATTGGATAGACTAGTCTGACTTTCTGATGTCTGACTACCTGTAACAACTGTCATAGATATACTAATGACAGCCGGGACTCAACTCGAGGCACGGGGTGTCAGTAATGTCTTAGAAAATCATAGAAAAGTACCCACATATGAATTGAAAATTCACATTGATAGATTTCAAGTTCGTTAAGGTACGATATCCCATCAATATTAATATCTATCAGTGACCTATTAGGCATTACCCCCACTACCGGACCTTGCCCGCTAATTACCAGATTATGCTAATCTGTAAGACCAGACTATGATGCAGGCTGTAGCCCCGCGGGAGAGGTTAACGATCGTCATTAGCATAATTATTATCTTGACTTGTATTAAAGTAGCCATTATCTGATTGATAAATCGAGTGATAAGTAAGTTTTGTAGAGTGTTAGAGTTTGTGGTAAAGTAATAAAAGTAGGATATATCTCTAAGGTTAAGCAACACCTGCCATGGTCAGTATATAGTTGGGTGACCATCTTGACATACCAAGATTCCTCCGTGTCTTGGAAAGCACGTTAAGCCATTGGTCTTGGCTGTCATTTGTAGATTTTTGACAGCCGTTACGGATAGTTAGAAGGAAAAGAGCAACTGAAAGAATATATCGCTTTAGTCAGTAAAGGTTTGACACGCTCCCCCGCTTTGCCCAAGGGCGAGAGAAGTTATTAGACGACTTCCCACCTTAAAAACACAGGAGAAGGCAGGCAGAGGTATGATGGGTAAGTTCATGAAAAGAATTAAAAAAACAAGTTTATTATCATATTTTTTTTTCAATACACTCACTCGAAAACACGCTCTTATCCCACCGCTTACAGGCATGCAATAAGCTATTACCCGCACAAGTGCAAAAATGTACGCGTGCTCTCCGCCGCCATAATTTTATTATATTTATCGCATCAGGATGGGCGGGCGTCGTCCCCCACGAGTCGCCGGTCAACCCCCGTTTATTCATTTTGCAGTGAGTGTATTGAAAAAAGTCGTTTGAAACACGTGCAAATTTGTCACTGCAGCCCTCGGCTCCATAACACACTCGCCTACAACTCGTGCGGATTCCGCCTCAGTCAAAATGACAAAATTTCTGCACTTTTATCAAAATGTACTATTTGTCGCAATTTATTTATTTTAAAATCAATAAATGTACTGATAAGAAATTACGTAGACTGTCCATATAATTAGGATTGATTTATGTGCTGACGTATGTTACCTTTTATATCATGTTAGTGAGAGTTGTTGAGCAGGAAACATGTACACTGTTTCTTTAGGTCTCAAGCATTATTAGTGTAACTAGTTCACAATACAGGCAATAACAGCAATCTTATGTAATTTACTTGTGTAGTTATGTTTTTGCCAACTTAAGTGAACAAACATCGAAATAAGTTAATGTTATGGTTTTATCATTACTAGTTGTATCTACTTTACTTATGAGTACAGTATGCTAGGTATAAAGATACAAACACGCTAGTTCGAAGTAATTTAGATAATATTTTTTTATTATTTAATTTTTTTTTTTTTGTTTCTGTATAAAATAATATAAACTGTTGTTTGACTGCGATCCCACCTGGTGGTTAGCAGTGATGCAATCGTTGATGGTGAAGCGCTCTAGATCAATAAGAGACTGTTCACTCTAGCCTTGAAGACACCTAAATAATAATCGAAGAGGAAGACCGCAGCAAGCTTTTTTGTATGTTTTATATTCCAATACAATCCTAAGAGTAAGAAAGAACCCATGCTTATCTTATTCAGCACCTAACCACATTTTGTCATTGTAAAATGTCAACGGACACAAAGGAAATCCTTCGCTTCCCCAATTTAACAGGTTTCAAAGTTAACATTAGGATGTGTCAGCTGCGTCATCCCACGGTTTCCGTGCATTACGCACGATTACGTTCATTTCATTATCAAACGCGTGGGTTTCCGAAATCCTTCCGATTTCAATACCATCAACCCACGCTCCGGATTGCGTGCTAAATATAGAATTGTGCCATTTTAGATTTTGAACGTTTTGTTTTGTGATTTACGCATTTTTAAAGTGATTATTTATTATAACGTAAAGTAGAGTTGGTTGTAAGATTTCAGCATATATACGAGTAAGATGGCGCAAAATTAATCATCCAATTTTGTTTTTAACCGACTTCGAAAAAGGACGGGGTTCTATGTTCGGCTGAATGTATGTTTTTTGAATAACTGTTTTACTAATTAAAAAAATATTTTGAGTGATGGAAATCTTTATTAGGATCTGCCCTTTTTTTAGATGATAACCGTCAAGTGGCTGCCACTAGTGTCGATACTCATCGCATTTTCCACGACTTTCCGCAAGATTGCCGATGATAACTGTTCGCATTCGTGTCAAATATTTTCTTTAATACGATTGCTTGAGGCTTGTTGGCATAATCCCGCGACTTCAAGTATTCTCAAAGAAAGAAGCGGCGATGGGGCGGTTAAATTGGTCGATCTTTCTGGCCATTCAATTGCCAAAAAGGGAGATTACACGACCAGGAAATGCATCCTTCACAATATCCATTGTGGTTCGTGCTGTGCGTGCGGTTGCACCATCTTGTTGAAGCCACGTGTTCACCAAACCCTTTCCTCTGATTTCAACAGTAAGAAGTCGAAATCTTTCTAAACTTGTTCGTTTTGGTTTAATATTTTACCTTTTCTATCATGACTATTGGCAATGTTTTAATAGACTGTATCGCTGTTAGATGTGATAGTGCAAATCTCTTAGGTGTTTAAAATCCTGTATTTATGTGTACACAGTTTAGGGGTTTAGAATTCGCCTAGGATCGGTTCTCTTGGATGATTTTTTCATGAAATTAGTTGTAAAAAAATTATTTTCAAGGTTCAACGCCGCTACGAACCAGTAACGACAAGATTTACACAAACCTGTAGACATAAAAGCCTCTCAACGAACAGAAGCCCAGCATCACACACGAGTGTCTGGTCGCCACCTCGCTCAGATCAAGAGGGCTGGCAGCCAGCCAGGCTCTGCCACTATTGACCTAATTACGTGCCAGTTAGGCGATCAAGATGCTTGCGTAACCATAAGTGGCCAGTGTTGTTTGTTGGCGTACGTTTGTAAAGTTTTCTATTCATGTTATTGAAACATACCAAAGATGGAAAAGAAAATAGAAAAATAGAAGAGTTTGAATGGCTATTGCTGTTGTAACTTCGAGATTTATTTAGAAGACAAAATATTGTTACAAGACTGAGAAAATGATGCGTAGGACAAATGGCGAGTATGAATAGGACTTTATTTGGTATGATTAAAGGATCTGCTATAACAAGGCAAACAGTGGTGCGACTTGAAAGACGCTCCAACACCATCAATTTATTTAATTGACAACATTATATTAATATGGCGCGCCTCTAGGAGTTGTCAGCAACCGTAGGGGCCTAGCAGGGTCGAAGCCTACAGGTGCAATGGGTGATACGAAAGAGATCTCCGGGGCTTTGGAACAATAGCAAAGACGGAACAGGAGTGGGTTTTTAGTCAGTGCATTCCTATTCTTTTTTTTGTGAAATTATTTATTATATTTTTAGACAAACAGCTCGTTTTTGAAATGTATTGCCTTATAGATAAGCGTTGAAGTGATTTTTAAAAATTGGAGAAGAACAACATTGGTGAATATTGGTTTACCTTTCACCATTTTCTCTTTTCTTAATTTTAAATTTGATTTTCATTAGTATGTTAGTTGGTATCGTATAAACAATATAATGTATTTTACACCATTAGAGGTCCGCATTGTGGTTATGCGTCCCAAGCCCAAGTTGTTGACGGCGTGCAGTATTTCACGTGTGCCTTGAAGAGATGTTAATAATACCGTAGGGGCTCAGCAGGGCCGATACCCGTTAGGTCCATGGGGAATTCCTAAAAAGGAAAGCCAGGGCAACTGAAGGACACACCTATAATTTTAATCAGTAAATGTCAGACACGCCCTCACGCTCCACCCTAAAGCGGCAGAAGTCATTGGATGATTTTCCAGGTAAAAAAAAACCATTGATTTATGGCTTTTATACACACTTCATCATCATGAAGATGAGTGTTGAACCCCAAATTTATCTCGTTTTATTCAGTCCATCCAAAGGTTTATCTTTAAGAGATGTCGCCCTGTGCGATAAGATCACCCATTGTACACTTGTTTTTGTAAATACGTATCCTGTGCACATTATATGGTGTTCAATGATAATAAATAAATAGACATGCTTGTATCGCCTCTCGTTTAGGACTGGAATAGTGCCCAAGTCCTGGAAGCTTGCCAACGTGCAACCCGTGCCCAAAAAGGGCAGTCGTGCCGATCCTACCAACTATCGGCCGATTTCGGTAACCTCCATACTCTGCAAGATTATGGAGCGTGTATTGAACTCGCGCCTCATGGCATACCTAGAAGGTAACGATTTCCTCAGTGACCGACAGTACGGGTTTCGCCGCAATCGATCTACTGGGGACCTTAGTAGGTCCCCAGTAGATTGATTGCGGCATACACTAGTGTGTATGCCACCCACTTGTGGGGCGAGGCCCTCGAGAGAAAGAATGGGGAAGCAATTGCTGTCTCCTTAGACGTCTCGAAGGCCTTCGACAGGGTATGGCATGCTAGCCTCTTGAGTAAGCTTCCAGCATACGGCATTTCTCCTGGTCTGATTAACTGGGTAAAAGACTTCCTGAGAGAACGGTCTCTTCGAGTTGTTGTCGATGGATGCTCATCAGAGCCCATGACGACTAATGCCGGAGTTCTTCAGGGGCCAGTGCTCTCTGCAACTCTTTTCCTGCTGCATATTAATGATCTGCTGATGCCCGGTATCTATGGGTATGCAGATGATAGCACAGTTGTAGAGAGATACCTGCCAGGTGCTCGGGCTAGTAAAGAGCAAATCCGGTCCGAACGAGAGGCTATGGTAGAGCGTACGAATATCTCGCTTCAGGCAGTCTCCAAGTGGGGCGAAACCAATCTGGTGGGATTCAACGCAGCCAAAACACAGGCGTGTCTGTTCACCGCCAAAAGGAGCCCGTTCACCTCGGCTCCTACTTTTCAGAATGTATCATTGGATTGTACCGACCGCCTTCAGCTCTTGGGTGTCGAAATTTCCTCCGACCTCAATTTTGGGCGGTTCATTGAGTCCAAAGCCAAAGTAGCTGCTAGGAAACTAGGCGTTCTCGCAAAAGTCCGACGGTACTTCACACCGAGACAGCTTTTAATGTTATACAAAGCACAGGTCCGATCGTGTGTGGAGTACTGCAGCCACATATGGGCTGGTGCTGCAAAGTGCCACCTGGCAGCTTTGGACTCAGTGGAAAGGCGTGCGAAAAGGCTGATTGGTGATCCAGATTTGGTTAAGACCAATCTTCAAAGCCTTGAGCACAGGCGTAGGGTAGCCAGCCTTTCGGTGTTTTACAGATTGCATTTTGGAGAGTGTGCGCAGGAATTGCATGACTTGATTCCGCCATCTCATTTCTACCATCGGACAAACCGACGCACGGCGAGTATCCACCCTTACGTTGTTGAAACATCTACGGTCCGGACTAAGCGTTTCGCCTCGTCATTTATACCGCGTACTTCGAAGGACTGGAACAGTTTGCCTGCTGCGGTCTTTCCGTCTGATTATAATTTGGGTGTCTTCAAGGCTAGAGTGAATAGGCTCTTAATAAACTAGTGCGCCTCACCATCAACGATTGCATCACTGCTTACCATCAGGCGGGATCGCAGTCAAGTACTAGTTTATAACAGATAAAAAAAAAAAAATATCATTAAAAAAAATTGCGGATGCTGGTTGACCTGTGACCGTGTGCCTGGCGACTATTTAAGACATAGACCAATTGTTATTCTTACCTGTAAAATGCTGTACACAGAAGCTGTTGGTTTTACCTTAACAATCAATAAATAAAAACTTTCAAGTAGGTACTTATTTAATGAAAAGCTAAAACTTTTTTCTTTCGTATTTACTAGCAAAAACATTCAACAGATAATCTCAAAACCATGGTTCCGATATAAAATAAAAAGAATTTCTAATTAACTTACCAAGAAATCTAGTTCCAATGTGTGTAAATAAAAAAATACACTTCTCGTAACGAACTAAACAAAATGAACTGTACCTACATTACGTCGGAACAGAACATAAGTCCGCGGAATCCTCTCATTTTTCCCGACACGCCGCTGGCAAATAAATAAGCCATTTTTAATTCCATACAGCGCTATTTCGCTTTTAATTATCTCATTAGCAGTATTTACTGCTACGGTTAGTGCACGTTCATTATGAATTAGTGGCACGTGTAACTTTGAATTTAAGTTATCATACTGTGTGGGGTTTTGTAAAGAAATATTTAGGATCTTGGTGCCGTAAGTAATTGTATCTTATCAGATACATTGCGGCTTCATGAATACTGGCTTGGAGCTGCATCTAGATATACTGGGGTCTACCGCAACATAGCGAGAAAGGCTAGGTAAAGGTTGATGTATGTAATATAAACAGTGAACCTGATGGGTACACTCGATAGGTTCTAGCCAATTTTCACCAGCTTTTAAGCGTACATTGGTTAACCTTGTACAACTCAATCAGGTAGAATCATCATCTTTTTACCCTCGTCGCATATTATTTGGGGTCAGCGCAACATGTTTTTTTCTTCTATTCTGTCCTGTCACCCATCACGCTATTACTAACTCCCTTTTCTATATTCATCTTTTCTTTGGCCTTCCTCTCGCTCTCGATACATCTACATGTATACTCATAAATTCTTTTTGTAACATGCGTTTCATCCCTCCTGTTTACATGAACATACCAAGATAAACGATTCCTATTCAACTTTTCAGTCACAATACTTATTAAGATGATTTGAGATTTTTTGAGATGGAAATCATTAAATAACTTGTCCTCCTCAAGGTAGATTGAGAGAGAGTATGAGACTATTACTGACTAAAATCTACTACTATGTTCCTTCAGTTGCATTTTGCTTTCCAGGGCCGTGGCCTTCAACTCTTTTGAAGAATCCTTATGCTTTAGCTGGCATCGGACCTTGTGGGTTCCTTCCATTTGGCTGATATTTTTAAAGGCGCTCTTGGAACACGAAGCACAATTGATTCGGCTGTTGTCCTTACTGGACAGCCAAACTATGAGCTACTAACCGCAGCCTTGGCACGCAGAGACCTACTGAAGTAACACTGATGGGTTTTAATCGGTAAAAATCTCGCACACTCTCTCACCCAACCCGTAGCGGTAAAAGTGATACCAACCAACCAACCAACCAGTTAGTAGATAGGTGAGGGTAGTTGGTGTAACCAACTTTCAGCTGCTTATAAGAGGATATGACTTAGTTGAAATTACTCCTAACGAAACCTACATACATTATCTATCAACTGGCAAACTAGGACCTAATAAACAAGCCCCATATAACACCCATTGTCCGAACAACAGTGTAATTACGTTGCACTAGCTAAACCTCCGTGTGCTTCGGTTTCTTTGGCTGGGCAAAGCATAGTGATCGCCATTCCCTGTGGGCCGCAGCCCGTCGGACCGGATTACTGTGCGGTTTGCTTGTGGACCGTGCTATACTCGCGCGTTTTACCAAACAACTGGCGCTCTTGTATTCGTACATTTCATAGGGGATCAAGTTATGGGCGGAGTGTACCTAATAAGGTATACCGATGTGTTCATCAGATTTTGATACAAAAATAAAAACATTTAAATTGAACGTTCTAAATATTCCGAAGTCTATGCAAAGCAAGCGATAGTACAATAGTGAAGGGGAGCGGGTATAGGGCGGCGGAGGTGCTTGATGCGTCTGCGTCGCACACAGGCGTAGGTAGGTATAGCAAAATACAGAGTTGAAATGTGTTAGATAGTACAACGAAATCTTGAAGATTTCTTTTAATTTTTAAGTTTTAAATGAATTGTGTTTTGTAAAAAATCATAGGACAAAAGTTGTTGTTTATGATGTTAGTAATAGTCCTGTAAGTTTGTTAGTGTTACACAAATAACCCTGTATACAGACTTACCATGTCTGTATATATTTATAACACGATTATCGTACCTAATATTGAACAATGTTCAGGCATTTGCATATTGGACTAGAACACTAGATAGATCAAAAAATTTAAAATAATGTATATGTTACGGGCAATTTGATAAGTCCGGGCACTATTAATAATGGCCGGTCTGTATTCATAATGCCCGACTCAATTGGGCAATGTGATTAAAACAGCATGATTAATCACTTTTCCCGACCATTATGAATAATGCCCACCCTATCTTGGGCAAAGTAATAAAATAGTTGAACTGTAGTGTTTTTGTTTATTAAATGAAATTAAACTTGTAAATTTTTTATGAAAAGTTAACAAAAAATAAACTATTGAACATAGTAGTTAAAAAATAAACAGTTAAAAATGTAATAACATCATTAGTTACCTACTTTTATTAATTTAAATTAAATTAGTAAACTGAGAAAAATCAACAGAAATATCTAATAATTAAGGACTGTGCAAGAAAATTATTAAGTTTAGAATTATTTATTTTTGCAAGATGAGCTTTTGTGACATTTGGAATTGCAAAGAATGTTTGATTACTTGCATTTACAACGTTTTGAATTGCAGTCACCATTACAGTTACAATGCTGGAAGCCTTTTCCATCAAAATGAGAGTCTCTTGGAGCACATTCTCGAAGAGTAATATCAACTTTTGGAACATCGTCGATCGAAATGAACTTTTCTTTACACACAGTAAACTCATTTCTGTAGTACAGTTGGTTTAAAATACCGTGTTTAGTTCCAAGTTTGTAAAGTTTTTCTTTTACGACAGATATAATAATAGCAATTATATTACGACTATCCGTCTTGGCTCGATCTACATCTGGTATCCTTTCTCGAACACGTCGCTGCGTGCGCGCGCGGCCCTCCCCCAGCACGTACGCGCCCCTCGCATGTTGCAAGGCACGGCCGCGGTCCAATTTATCACATTGCCCGGCTACAAGTAGGGAATTATTCATACTGCCCGGTCCAAGTGATAAATTCAAGCCATCTCAAACACTGACTTATTACATGGACCACGGGCCGTCGGGCATTATTAATAATGGCCGGTCAAAGTGATAAATTAATCACTTTGCCCATCGCTCTTGGGCCTAATTAATAATGGCCGGTCCTTATTAATAATGGCCAGTTAATCACGTTGCCCGTAACATATATTTTGATATTGAACCTTGGGACTGATGTGCGGTGGAACCATGGTTCAGTGACAGTTTCGATCCCTATAATTTAAAAAGTAGATATCCTACCTAAAATATACCTATAGGTATTAAAATCTTGTCAGATGAGTATTCGGTAGTAATTGGTAGGACAGTAATCTCTTCTACGACTCAGACTAACCACTTGAGTCCGTGACATGACAGTGGATCTTAGCGGAATACCAGCGCTGCATTATTTGTTACAATTACCGGAACGGATCTTGAGCGCTCGGCGTCAGAACGCCGAGCGCTCAAGATCCGTTCCGGAACGTTCCGGGTATTGCTTTGCGCATTTCATACATTGGTGAGCCAATCGTCTTCGTTGTCCGATACATGCAGCAACGCAGGGAACGAATCAGGAGTGACGTCTATGACACGACGACTCGGCGAGCCAATCACTGACACTCCCCGCCCCCGCGTCTCTCTTTCGCACCACTAAAGAGACCGATTATTTGACTTCTGCGCAACTTGAAGCCAGCGCTCAAGATCCGTGCCGGTAATTGTATCCATAGATATCCACAGCACAGGCAACGTTGTATACGTTTTAGCCCTCGCACTTAAAACTTTTTTCTTCTTTTTTTACTGAATATGAGTAGGATGCGTTGAATGCCATTGTAAAGAAAACTTTATAGAAAATCTGAAACCACGGTCAAGAGTCCATTACAATCTTCAATAAAAAATCAATCCATAGTTCATCCAACCGTATCTTTCACCTTGCACCACAGAGCTTGTAAACTACAGAGTACATACATCGGCGGCAAACAGCTTGTATTAGTTTCAATGCAATCTGAGTGTTCGATGCAATGCTGTTAAGTGCTGTTTGTAGCCGAGCTTCACAAAGAGCTGGACTCCGGTTACCAAGTATTTTGTAACTTGGAGGGATGCGAGTTTGATTGTAATTGTTGAACTGAAAGCACTGGTTCTGGAGTTTCTTGCAGATGTTCTCTGCTTTGGGACAGAGGAATTTAACTTCGTGAGTGTGAATTTAAGTGGTGAGACTTGTCAAAAAGTCTGTGCCTGCTATTATATATCCTGCGGATATTAGATATCTTGTTCTTCGTGGAGCTCAAAAACGGAGTAGAGTTGAAACAGTATCCTATAAGAGTGGATTGTAAGAAAACGCTGCAGTGTCATGGAAACAACCATCATCACCATTACAGCTGAAAAATGTCCACTGTTGGACATAAGTTTCCCACTACAATGACCTGGCCTCTGCGTCTCGCATCCATCGGATTTCCGCAACCCTCACCACGTCATCAGTTTACCTTGTTCACCCAGTCGCCACTTCAGAACCTTTCGTTTGCAATATACTTAAGTACCAGTGGCTACTTAAGTTTGGCAATTCTTTAGGCTATGTTGGCAGCCTTGGTTTTCCTGCAGATATCTTCATCTCTATTATGATCATGTAAGGAAACTCCGAGCATAGCCCTTTCCATAGAGAATATATTTTCTGTTTAATAGCTTTTGCCTGCGTTTTTACTCTCATGAGACTTCAATTTGTCCACAGGAACGTAGATACCTATTAGCTGGATGGAACTTCTAATCCAAGTCATGATTTACACGCGATTAAAATTTTATTCAAATCCGTTCATCTATTGAAGCATAACAAACATGTAGTATCCAAATAGCCTTAATAGGATAAGCATTTTGAGCCGGATTTACACTCAGGCAACATATTGTCCAGTATTGCCAGTGTTTGCAGTATGCCACAATAATTGGTATACGGAACTTAGGTGTCCTAGATAGACATAATAGTGGACGTCTTGTGAATAGGGCTGCTCCAGTTTAAAGCCGGCTTTAGACCCAAGGGAGTATGATGATAGATAGACATTATTTTAAATAACTAATGATTTTCTTGTAAAACCATGTATCGACCAACCCGCACTGGGCACGCGTGGTGGATTACAGTTCATTCTCTTTCCTAGAGAGGAGGCCTGAGTCCTAGCAATGGTAACATTAATATAGTATAGTATCGTTTTTATTTTGGGCGAGAGGAAGTGTTAGATTTTTATTAATTGAAAGCCACCCGTGATATTTCAGTTACCCTTTGCGTTCAAGAGCAGCGTTGACTCTATCGGACAATCTCACAGCTCTAACATTGACATCTCTTTGAGGTGTGGGTTGAATATTCATTGCCAACTCATACCTGGTCTTGATCGGATAATGAGCTACACACTTGCCGTTTGCCAACCCGCGTTTACGTTGGCTGGGCCTTAAAGATTGCATCTCTGTCATACTTTCCGCCACCTCCTTCACTCGCATTATTTATTATTATTAGAGGTCACTGCTTGTTATGGCTTGGAGAAGGGCCGGACGCGGGAGGTCATTGCCACCAAACGCTCCACCTTGTCCTCCGGGCGATCCACACAATGGTAGCACAGGGGCATACAAACGTACCCTTAACAAACAACAATGAAATTATTATGGTACATTATACATAACCCATCGGTAAGTACACCCTACTCTACTTATGAATTAATGTTATGTAAACGATAATGTAGTGTGAATAAAATAATAATTCCTGGTTCCCGGTACCCCAGGGCCGGTGGGTTTACTGAATAACTTTATTTTTGTAACACACAGTAAATGCCGGCACTGCTCGTGCTTACAGAGACTATTTTTCCTTACATGCGTCTCTTGGGAAGTATGGAACATGTTGTAAACGGTTTCTTGTTGCTTCAATTATGTGTTATTTATTCTTTGTAGTTTTTCTGGGATAAACTATCATAGAAGATATTTTTCTTCATTTTCCTTTAGGAACAATGCTTAGACAATTAGAAAGTATCTGAAAATGGTTTTAGAAAATAAATGCTTTGACTTTGAGTCAGAGATTTTGTTATAATTGCGCCACAAAATATACTTTTAAGTCTAACTGAAGAGAAAACTCTGGTCACGGTGCACGAATGCACCCGGACAGACGGGCGAGGATCGTCACTCACCGGACGGCGGGCGAAAGTGAATCGGATTTTGCGGGCAAAACTTGACCAGAGATTGCCTAAGGCATAGAGGTTTGGAAGGAGAAAAGAGAGGCCTTTGCCTAGCAGTGGGACACTATAAGGCTATAAAATAAAAATAAAAACAAACTGTATTAGCACCACCACGAACTCACTGCCACTGCACGAAAAAATAAAACTGTTGTCTGTTAAATTCTTCCGTAAGCTACCAGTGCTATTAATACTGAAAATGCTTTTCCCGAGTGATTTTAATCCTGTAAAAAACAATGATTTCCTTTTGAAATCTCCTTACAAATCAGGCAACATGAAATCATCTGTAATCAGGCATTGTAGCTGATATTTCTGTGTAGCGGTGTAGTCTCAAATTTATTAATTATAAGGAGCTCGGAGCAAAAACAGGCGGCCATTTGTTCAACAAATTATGTACATAAATTAGACATAATCGTCGTGCCGGCTGCGCTTCTAGTGACATAACCCCCTAAATGTGGAATTTAAACGAAACATTTTATTTTTTTTAGTACTATTTTGTAGTAGGGCTGCTGGGGAAAGCAGTTGGCGGGGTATTCGAGAGCTACACGCTTTAGTTCACATTTATTTAGTGCTACTTAGTAGATGAATATTCTGTTAAAATCGTTTATATTTTAACATGCAAAAGTATTTACTTACTATTTATAAGTGGGAGGTTTATTTTTACATCATGTACTGTAACTCAGAGAAAAGTTTATAATAAATTACTAATATTCTCTAAGAATTATGATATAGAACCAACCCGCACTGGGCCCACGTGGTGGATTACGGCCCATTCCCTCTTCTAGAGAGAGGAGGCTTGAGTCCCAGCAGTGGGAATATTAAAAAGGCTGACTATGCTATGCAGTTTTAATAGGACTGTTTACTTACTTACTATGTTATAGAAACTTAGTTCAGAAAAAATATTAATGGAATTATTCGGATAACAGGGATCTAGGACCTTACCCATTAAGGAAAAATACTTGGTACTGTTAGTAAAAAATGTAATTAAATTACTTATATCTGTTAATTAATTATAACTTTAAATAATTTTTAGTTGTAATAAAAAGTATAAAGGTATTTGTTTTCTTTTTTATTAAACAAAAGAGTGCATAATTTTTGTCTGTTGTCATCCTTACAACTAAGACAGTTACAGATCAAGGCCTATATAAACGCGTTGTCATTACTGAAATGTAAATCTAAATTGCTATGACTAAGCTAATTAGAAAATATACGGGAATATATTGCACAAAACTGACGGAACTATCGTAAATGAAAGCTTCAGAATTACGCTAAATATGATAACTTACGTTTAATTAGCAAAATGCGGTTTTAGTAATCAATGAGTTTACAACAGTTATATTTAACAAAATCAAAAGCATTTAAGGGGGAGCATTACTACCACGTGATAACGATTTGACAATATACAAACAACTGCCTTTTCTATAACTATTGTGTATTTTCTTTACTATAGGAATTAAAATTCACTCCAATTCCGTATTGTACGCTTATCAAAAACCAGCCCAGTATGTTTCCGAAGTTTGCCCAATATTAATGTAACCGATTTCGTCCGCATTTGCGATGTTCGATTGATGGACCATTTGCATATCGGCAAATATGCAGATAGCTCCGACGAATGATAAATCCTTTTGATGCTAAAATCAGAAACGTTGGTTTATCAAGGATATTAAGAATCCTTTTTATATTTTTTTTTATCAACTGTATTATGAATATGGATATTTATTTTAAAATTGGGCCAATGTTGTGAAATGATAAATTTAATGCATGTCTTATCGATCATAAAATTATTATTATCCATGGTCGTGGATTGTCTAAGTGTCTATCTCTGTCTCGATTATATAACCCAATCTGCCTTGATCTTGAAAATATATTACTACGATAATTAACCTTAAAGCCACTGGCGGAGGTTCCAATTTCCATAAAAAGTTTAAGCATTTCCATTTTATTCTTATAAAATATTAATCCACATATCACAAATTGCCAATAGTGATTATATTATTGGTATTCAATTCAGTTATCATTACCTAGTTTTATTCCCAATTGTATTCAGTTGTTGTTCTTTTTCTATTAGCCGGGAGTCATCTCAGTTTTTTTTCTACAACTTTCACACAAAGGCAATCTAGTCCCTAACTAGTCAGAGCTTGCGCTATGAGTACTAGACAACTGATAAACATATTTATATACTCGTATTTCTAAATACATTACATAAATTACACCCAGACACAGAACAAATGATCGTGCTCATCACATAAACATTTGTTGTAGGTGGGAATCGAGCCCACGACCTCCGGCATAGCAGTCAACTACTAGACCAACCAGCCAGTCAAAACTCTAAAGTTCACCAACCCCTCTAGATTTACTATATTATTTGAAACAGTCCATCCATTTTTGTTTGATCATCTCTTATTCATATATGTTACCATCCACTTGTAGACTTCGATAGCCGATTAGATATCAATTTACAATTCATATAGTACCGTTACAACACTCTATCACACTTCGTGTATTAGTACTTAATTCGCTAAATTCCAATTCAATCCCTCAAAATAATTAATAAGCAACAAATAATTTAATATTATCCATGAAGATGGCTCGATTATAACAAGCGGTGCCTGGGTGTTCGCGTTACTCATTTTAATCGCAGCCGTCAGTCAGAACTGAAGACAGTAAATTTGGCGGGCACGTCAATTTGGCTTGATGGTAGTCGTTAAACCGATCGGTCATTAGACTGTTTCTATTTGGAGAAGCAAACATTTTTTGTGAGGGTTTAGTTCGGCTACTTGAGGAGGAAAAACCATGATGAGATATTACTGTTCGCTGCAATTTTGAATGCCTGCAGGCGTTTATACAGGCAACTAATCGCATAACTTCCTTAACTTTCAAAACTGAGCCACTAATAAGAATACCAAGATGAGCATAATTAGATTTTGATTTTTGGTGTTCTAATGATGTTCAATTCTTTTTAAATGCGTTGCCAATTTTGTAGGAAATCTCCATTGCTTATATCTTACGAAGCTTGAAAGTCGCTGTGATGTGGGACTACGTGCATGAGTATGATATGGGTCACAGTAATATGATTATTTTCACATTGGTTGACATCTAGCACTAGAATGACTTATACTTCAATGTCCTCTAAAAGTCCAACATTACCTACCTACTTAAGTATATTTGAAATCTTATTTCAATATGCGATGAAACATATCTCGTACGCAGATGATCACAGTAACCGAGTTACCCGCGCCAAGGGACGCGACAGACAATTCAATTTGGGACCTTTCTCTTAAACGAGCCAAAATCAAGATTTGATTTGGAAAGTCTCACTGTTGAATATAAAATTCTAGGCTATCATTTCGAAGTCTAGAATATTTTACACCTGGTTTTATGAACGACTGACTAACGGGGATGCAGTCTTTGTGAAATTTTGAAAGCCTATTTCATTAGTCATGGGTTTATTGACATTACTGTTAATAAACCCATGACTAATGAAATAGGCAGTATGATAAATTGTGGTTTAGTTTATTTATGTTTCTATTGCTGGGAATCAAGCCTCATCTATGTCTCCTTAATAATGGTTTAATGCAAGCAGTTATTTATTTATTTAATTACTAAAAGTTCATGCAACACAAAAGTAAAGTGGCGGAGTTAATACCTTAGGCATTATTTACCAGTCAACCAAGGAGTTCACCACGAAGAGAAACATGGTAGGTGAAATAAAAAAAAATGAAGAATGTCTTAAGTTACACAGTCCGACATAAGGTAATTGTCTTTCTATTGTGTCTCTAATTACGACATTCAAAGAGTTAAAAGAAAACACGGGTACATATTATACAAAAAATGTAGCAAATCAGCAGGAAAGGCGCCTCGGTATCCTCACCTTTTGCCTGACTTAACTCTCACCGGACTTGGCGAGTTCAGGAGGTTTTTGTTTCGGAAACAGACAGCAGAAATGGATGTCACTATTGTGCGGACTGTGCCCAGAGGACTCGGTAAAGCGTAAGGTGAATGCGTGCACCGCTATGTCCTCGTGGAGGCGATCGGCGGCAGTGACCTCTTGCACTGGGCCCTGGTTCAGACATGGTCCGAAGCGAAAGTGAATGGAATACGGCCACCTCGTTCTGCGAAGTAGTAATGGAAGTAAAGGAGATGGCTGCAATCGTGAAGGAACGAAAGAAAGAAAGAAAACATGTTTATTTGGCACACAATGAACAAAACAAGTATTGAAACATTAATAAAATATAAAACTTAAAACAAAATAAAAAAAATAAATAAAATAAAAACATACAGCAACATTGTGTCTCACGGTAGTGCCAAATAGGTTCAGTTCAGCATACTGTCGGACAACTGTCCTGTCCGGAACCTGTCAGGAACGGTCCTCCTTAGGTCTCAGCCACCGTAATAGGAGACGCCTTATGCATCGGGAATCGCAGGGCGATCAGCCACAGTAGATGTAAGCTTGCGGATGATGAGTGGCATAGGCAGCTCGTTGTTCGGCCATTCAGTAAGGACTGAGCCCGAGTTGTTGATGGCGCGTAGTGTTCTATGCATGCTTCAAAGAGATGTCAGCAAAACGGTAGGTGCTCAGTGGGTTCGGTTCCGTATCTGGGTTGAATTCTTGGAAAAGATATTGTGGTCCTGGAACGCAAAGGGCAACTGAAGGACACACGTCAGTTTTAATCAGTAAAAGTCTGACACATCCTTTCGCTCTATTTTAAACCGGGAGAAGTCATTGGATGATTTTTCACCTTGAAAATATAATATTAAATAAAACCTTACAAGTTAAATGAGACTGATGTGAGCACAAAAACTTAGCATTATGTTTATGGAAAATGTAACGGTCCAAACTTTAAGGAGACAAAAATATCTGTAACGATTTACAGGGTAATATTCAAGGGTCCTCTCTATAACTCTCTATGTTTTGAATACACTTTACCGTGTTTTAAAATACAAGCTGACGCTATTCCATTCAAAAATAAAATTTCTTGGAACGATTCTTTAAAAACAAAAGAAAATCAAATCTTTTCACACGAAACAAGTTTCCATCTCAAAGAAGATGGCCGGTTATAATAGCCATTGATTCCTCTTCAAGTTATCCCATAAGACGGGAACATCACAAGCTATTGCTAGAAATTGCGGCAATATTGTGAAGAACATAGCTGAGAGCAATGTATCGGAAATGTGCAGTAATCTACGGCAAATTGTTGGTGTGCAACCAACTTTGAACTGAGCGGTGATGTTGCATCAAATTGTAAATTCTTAGATAAAATCGATGATCGGAAGAATTAACAGTTTGAAAAGATAATTCATTCTAATATCATGATGGCGAAAGTTTGTAAATGTGTTTATTACTTTTTCACGCTCGAACTTTTGAACGGTTTTGGATTAAAATTGGCACACGGGTATACCATGTCCTGAGAGTATGTTCACTTGTGACAAGTCTTTACTTTCATGCGGGTAAAGCCACTGGCAGCAACTACCATAAAGCATAGCATAATCAGCCTTTGGGCACACCATAATTACGGCACTAAGTCCCCTCTTCGAGGAGTGGCTGCACCAGATTCATGCGGAAGAAACGCCTGGGTGTCATCATTGTGACGAACGCCCGGAGGACACGGTAGTGCATACGGTAGAGGTCTGCCCCGCTTGGGCAGAGCACCGAAACGTCCTCGTAGGTGCAATCAGCGGCAACGATCTTCTGCGCCGTGTCCTGGTACAGGCTATGGTCTGGAGCGAGCAGAAATGGCAGACCTCCTTCTATGCAGTAGTAATGCTAGCGAATTAATCCCGATACTTTTTTCGCCGCTTTTACCACCGTAGGCGTAAGCTTGCGGACGGCGAGCAGTGGGTAGCGAGCCATCCTACTCGAGTCAAAGACGGGGCGTAGTGTTCCACGCGCGTCTCAAGGAGATGTCAGCAAACCGTAGGGGCTCAACAGGGTCGTAGCCCACTGTGTGAAAATGTACTCTGGAGACCGCCCAAGAGCGGGAAAAGTCATTGGATGATTTCTCACCAAAAAAAGCATAATTAACCTTATAACGTTCCCACTGCTGGGACTCAGACCTCCTCTCTAGGAGAGTTTTTTTCTTCACCATTTTGAGAGCAGTAGTAAAGAAATAAATTACACAAAGTAATGCGCCTGGCTTTGTTTGACTCCGCGACCTACAACTCGTAATTTGGGGCCGTTGCCACTAGGCTAACACCACTCTAGCAGCAGCTAGTAGTCTTATAATATAAATAACTTCTGCCAGCAGCTTTGCCTGTTTGAAAATAGAAAGTACCTAATCGTAAAAAAACACAATTAAATAATATTAAATTGTCAGTGGTTATGGACCTTATATAAGCATTTTATTTAGGTAAGAGAATCAAACATCAGCATTATTTGAGCCAAAAGACGTCCACTGCTGGACATAGGCCTCTCCCAAGTGTCGCCACAATAACTGATCCTGTGCGTCTCGCATTCATCGAAAGATTCGGAAAATTAGTAAACTCTTTATTATTTATTTTATGATCACGATCATATTTCATACCTAACCATTACTGTGTTAGACAAAGTAATTGATGTTGCAGACGTTTGCCAATTTATTTGAATAAATTAAAATAAATTAACAATTTCCTACTTCACACCAAAAAAGACAAAAGTGAAATGACCTAATTGGGTATCAATACAGCAGTCAATAAGGTCGAGACTCGCGTGAAGGGTGTCAGAGGCCAGCGCTAGTAATTAACTGTGGATGGTGACTCGACACAACACTATTAAAAACTTCGTCTGACGCTGCCATCGGGCCCCGAAACCTGCGAGTTACGAAAGCTCCACTGTACGCTGAAGTAATATTATTTGTGTTGCAATTCCAGCTATAATTGGGTTTGGGATCCGTACTTTTTATGTATTGTAGTTATGCAAATATTTAACAATTTCTGGACGATAATACTCATCGTGTTTTAAAAAGCGGCCAAGAGCGTGTCGCAATTACACTTTCCCACTATACAAATTATTTTTATTAATAACAATGAACGACAGACAACGAGCAAGAACAAATACCACCAATGCCAACGAGAGACCAACCGAACAATTCGACAGTATAAAAGCTCATACCCATCTCGACCCCATCAACTAAGGAAAAATCTTAACAGCGCAAAGTAGCCCAAAGTACAGCGCCATATCACGGGAAATTAGGTTACTAATTTATGCAAACTGGACGAGTTATGTATGTTGAGTTTTCGGTGGTAATTTTGGATTGCGTGAACCGATTTTAATAATTCTTTTTTAGTTTGAAAGTAGATACGAAGTTAACAAAAAATGCTTGCATATACGGTTACGAAAATATTGACATTATCAAAAAATGATTTTATTAAACCCATATTCATTTTTAACCTTTCGTATGCCGTAATTAGAGACACAATTAAAAAGTTATTGTGTCTCGCGTGAATCCACGTTCCGGACACACAAAGGGTTAAATACCTAACCAACAATATATCACACGTTAGGGTTGAATAGAAAAAAAAATCAATTCTCACTTTTCGTGTAGGGGGGGTACCCTAATAAAACATTTCTTCAAATTTTTATTTTACCACTTTGGCGGCGTGATTGATATAATACATATTGGTACCAAATTTCAGCTTTCTAGTGCTAACGGTACAGAGATTATCCGTGGATGGATAGACAGACAGACATGGCGAAACTATAAGGGTTCTTAGTTGACTACGGACCCTAAAAATGACTCACACAATACATTATTGCCTTCCTACCCTTGTCCCGTCTTACTTGATGTCGGTGCAATATGTTTTTTTTCCATTCTAACCTATCAGTCTTTTTTTTGGTGGGGAAAATCATCCAATGTCAACCCCCCCTCTTGGGCGGAGCGGGAGATAGTGTCAGACTCTTACTAACTAAAAGACCCACCCCGTTCCTTGAAGCTTTCATACCGGAGCTCGAGTTCCCTTTCGGATAACCCTGGCCCCAGTAGGCTTCTAACCTATCAGTCGAAAGCTATCACTGGCTCTCTATCCTTCTTTAACCGACTTCAAAAAAGGAGGAGGTTCTCAATGCGGCTGATTTCTTTTAAGGTCTGTTTAATCAGAACTCTGTCGTCTAGGAATCAATTTGCAAATTTATTGTCCCCTAAAAGAATATACTTCCAGATTAGTCTTATTTTTTACAAAATCTTATGACGAGATCCATGAGGAATCGAAGGTACTCCTTAAATCTTATGGATTTTGGTATTTTCATCGAGAACTTAAGCATTTAAATGGTAAAAAAAAATCATCAGTACACCAGCACCAGAACTCTGTAATTAATCAATGTAAACTAGCCGTATTTGTCAAATAAAAAAACAAACAATACCGAGAAACACCGACTTCGTAGGTTGGATACACGAAATAAAGGCTACTGCAGGAAAAACGTGGATCAGGACAGTGCTGAATCGTATCGAGTGGAAAAGCATGGAGGAGGCCTGTGCCAAAGCTGGGCAAACAGATCAGGTTGTTAAGGTCAACTCGATAAATTGCGTTCAATTAATGAAATGTTTAAACATGTTATGTTAAATTTGGTCTGAATATAGGCTTATAAAATATAATTATTACAGTCACATTTACAGCTGCGTTCTGTGCTAAGTTTTTTTTCTTTGTGTTTCGATGGCAAAATGAATTAAATTTGGTCAAATAAAATGACGAGTTTGGCACCGTATGTACTTAACTACCATCAGTTTCTGTGACATGCACACAACACAGTCTACGACATTATTTGTGTCTAATTGTTTGTGAGACATGAACACATCTGCAATTCAGGGCGGAGTCTTACCCTTTCCTTGCTCAAGACAAACTAGGCCTTGAGCCTGTTCTAGGTGGAAAGATTGACATGGGTCCGGATTTTTCCTTAGACCGTATCAAGTATTTCTATTTTGGTGCCGGTGGCTTGTCAGCACAAAATACACCGAAACAAGACAATGCTAAAACATGGCAAGTTTCCTTCTGAATCCCTTTGGCGACCTTTATATCTTTTTCGGTTGCTTGTCTATGAAAAAACGCTCGTGTGATCACGCAGTCCTAATGGCGCCGGTGTCACAAAAACGCTAGAATTTCATTAAGAGTTTAAAAGACTTGCGACGATAATTTTCAATTAGGATTAAACGATATTTTCATTAAACTATACTGTTGTACTAGCATCGCTAGAACATGTACTTCATTCAACAATTTTGTAAAACTGTGCAGATGAAGTTTTAATATTGTACTTTTTCTTAGTAGTTTCAATTATTGTAATATTATGTGTACGGTCAGAATATTTGCATAATATATTTATGTAGAATCTTTTGATTAATTATGTTTAATATATATATATTTATAAACATAAAAAGAAAAGAAGAAGGTAACAGAAAAAAAGAACAAAATAAAATAAAGGCAAGTCCAAAAAAGTGACAATCTATCAGTCATAGAGTAAGAACGTAAAATGTTAATGTAATGACGATTTGTGAGAATTTACTACTATTACATTAGAATCTATGCGAAATCCCGCTCTCTTCGACCCATGTTTTAAAGTGATTACACTAAAAAGTATGCGATAAGTAAATGCATAGGTCCGTTTTAGTTGAGTGTATGGATAGTGTTCCCAAATATTTCATATGCTAACATTAGCGGTCGCCGTACATGAGTCACACGCGACAGCCACAAATGCCGCCACAAGAAGCTAGAAGCAGTCACAAAGGCAGCTGAAGCGGAAGATAACTTTTATAATTTAAGTGGGTGAGTGGCATGTGGCGGCGATTCGTATCGGCGTTTACTGATCGGTCAGGGTCACAAGAAGCAAGCAGCGGCGATTTGTAGCGAGTGGCGGCCACCGGCATCAACCACGTGCAGCGAGTCCATACTAAATGTATAAAAACTGAAGGAAATATACCGGTGGCGGCGTTTTGTAGTATAGTCGGTGGCCCGTGTGCGGCGACCCTAACTGTGTGGTCTTGAGTGAAGTTTGTATTCCTGCCAGATTCTATAAAAGTTGGAATTAGTGAAATCATATTTTGTTGCTTTTGACTTTACATACGCAGGAAGATTTTAACTAGGCAAATCTATTTAACGCATTTGCATGCTTCTTTATGTATGTTGTATGTCTTATATCCTCGTATATCGATCATGATATTATATCAACAAATGTTCGTGCTAAAGAGAAATCCACGTCACGCCACCAGTTACATATGGTACGGTTCTAGAGTAAATTCAACAAAGCTTTTCATTTTAGAGAAATCTTTGTCCATCGTATACTCCACAATACATTTACGTTTCCAACGATTTGCAACTCACTTAAGGTAGAATGCAGCATTGAGCGTCCGAAGAAACCGCCTTAAGTGCTCAGCTCAAGTGATTCCCCTGCGTGCAGTTTGGCAGGCTGCCAAGCGTGCCACTTCACCGCCGAGCCCTCGCAAACTGTTTGCAGTATGACACACTTAAATAAAACACTGATTTAAATAAAAAAATGTCGCCATGACGTGCTTAAAATGCAGCGCATGATGAGGTTCTGTTAAAACGTATCTTATGCACTCAACGACGAACCCCGTTGGTATTGTTTGGCAGAATGCCACGACATTGCCACTTTATGGTCAAGGAGAATGGGCGCCAGTTTTGCGTATAGTACTTATGTAAAGTAGGATACGGATAGCCAATTTTGAATAAATCGAGTTTGGAATAAGCTGCTATAAAGTCGATTATTACGCAATCTTGTGACTGTCCCACTGCAGTGTCTATATTGCTAGGTATACGAAGTTTTCTCATAATGTTATTTTTCAATGTTTACTGTAATTTTCAAAATCATCTTAGGAAGTATTGTGACTGAAAAGTTGAAGAGGAATCGTTTGTTTTGGTATGTTCATGTAAAAAAGAGGGATGAAACTCATGTTACTAAAAGAATTATGAGTGTACATGTGGATGGGTGGACAGGGAGAGGGAGGCCAAAGAAAAGATGGGTGGATTGTGTGAAGAGTGATACGAAGAAAAGGAAGTTAGTGATAGTATGACGGGTGGCAGTATAGAATGGAAGAAAAAAACATGTTGCGCCGACCACAAATAACACGGAACAAGAGCAGGAAGATGATGATGATGATCTTAGGAAGTATTGTGAAACTGTATTGGTGCACCTACAGGCTACTAGGTACAACTAAAATAAAGAAAAAAAAACCGCTCTAAAGCATTAAAACTACTTTCTAAAGTCCTTGAACAAGTTCGCGAAGCAATCTCCCGGCGGCGGGGCGCAGCGGTCCGTGGTCTAAACGTCGCTCAGTGGAGTCAATAAGTTTTTTAATGCTCTCTCGCCTTGCTGATTACTTGTTAATCGATACTCCAGTAATTTGTGTTTCGTAAGCGAACTCCAACGCTTTCTGTAAGGAAATTGAGGAAGTTGAATATCAGCGTGAACGGTTTCTTTGGTGAGGCAGCCAATTAATGTAGTATTTCAAAGAATCTTCTTGTAGATTTCGTTTTATGAACTGTGAATGTACCAATTTAATTACGAATTTAGTTATTTGCATGCTCTTACAGTAGTGGTGGCCAAGTAGCAATGGCCTCAACTTACGAGTTGTGGACCCGACCCGTTCCGTCTTCTAGAGAGGAGGCCTGAGTCCCAGTAGTGGCCAGTGGGAATATTAAAAGGATATCTATATGTGGTGCCCCTACACGCAGACCATCAGACGACGAGCAATGCTCTCAAAACGGTGGAGGAACCGGCGTATCCTAGAACCAAAAATACGAAGACATGTGACATTCACCAACCTGCACTGAGCCTGCGTGGTGGATTACGGCCCATTCCCTCTCCAAGAGAGGAGGAGGCCTGAGTCCCAGCAGTGGGAACATTAAAAAGGCTGAGGATGGATGGATGGATGAATTTAATTATGAAAAGTAATTTCATCATCATCATCATTTCAGCCGATAGATTCCACTGTTAGACATAGGCCTCTCCCAAGTTAAAAGTTATTTGCATGACCTTAAAGGCAGACTTAACAAGTATTAGTCAAATCGAAATAATTCTATTTTTCTTGGATATTCGGCTTAGGCTAGCCAAGTAAACCACTTAGTAAAATAGACAGAAAAGTAATTTCTTTCAAGAATTATATTACAAATTAACACTAACAGCCTGACAAATAATTTTTAAAACGCCCGCAACGACAAATAGTCAGAAAATAATAAAAAGAAGAGAAAATAATATAGTTCAAAGAAAGTCTATGTTTTAAAACGAACTAATCTAAACTTTAATGGCAATTGGAGAAACTCTAATTGGAACTGAATGAAACAAATTGACGAAGAAATTGTAAATTGAGTATTGTTAAGTCAAGAACACACTCCAGTCTTTGTAATTTAGATAGTTTGAAAATCAGACTTTAAACTTTTCATGTGAAGTTTGAGTTTTGAAGACATTCGGAGACAATTTTCAATATTAAAGTCTCTTCGTACTGCTTTTATTATCTGTATACGATAAGTTATATAATAATAATAACACATCATTTAATGATTGTGGTGAGAATTTGGCAGTTTAGTTGTCAGTGGCCCTGACTGCTGTGCCGGAAGTCGCGGGTTCGACTACCACCCAGGACAAATGTTTGTGCGATGAGCATATTCATTTTTTCTGTGTCTGGGTGTAATTATTTATCTATAATATGTATGTATTTTAGAAATACACGAAGAAGTTTATCAGTTGTCTAGTGCTCATACCACAAGCTCTGCTTAGTTTGGAACTAGATGGCGTTGTGTGAAAGTTGTAGAATATTATTGTGGAAAATTATAGTTGGGACTAGTGGTGGCACTGCACAAATCCGAGGCCATGTGCTTTCATGACCGTCAAAACGCGCCACCTCTGGGTTGCCATAACAATGGCAGTAAGTTCCCTCTTTGAGCAGAGACTGGAGAAGCGTCACGGCGTCCTCACCTTCTGCATGATGCAGGTCCTCATCGGACATGATGTGTAGAAATTCCAGCACTGAATTCAAGCAGAAGAAACGTCTGGATGTCACCATAGCACAGAAAGCCCGCAGGACACGGTGGAGGTGAACAGTGGCAGCGACCTCTCATGCCGAAGGAAATGGCAGTCAGTCGCTGTCTACGCGTAGGCCGCGGGACCAGGTCCACCGCGCAGCGCCCGCTTCCCACCTTCGTCGCCTCCAGCCGCACGCGCCCCGCTCCTAGCCGCGTTTCTCAGCCACTTGCCCCCTGGCGCCCGAGTAAGACACACACTGCACGCCCGCTACAATTATACGCGATAAATACTCAATTAATCTAACTTTTATTGTAATAAACTAGTTTTATTGAAATATTACACAGTCCAATTTATTCCACAAGGATCTAGACCCAAACAGTCGCCTCCTTCTGCTAAGCAGTAATGCTAACATAACACAACAGATGCGTGAGGGAACAGACAGCTTCATGCCCCCAGGAGCCATGAACTACCAACTATAATTGGTACGGACTTGCAGACAACAATCCAGGGGTAGCACGCCTCCGGCTGTCCACGAACCGTCTGAACCGATCGCAAGTTGTCACCAGCGCGTAATGTTCCACGCACTTCTCAAAGATATGACATCTGGCCGGTGCTTAGCATGCCCGAAACACGCTAAGTTTACGGTGATTTTCTGAAAAAGCAACCCTTAAATTGAGGTCCGGTAGTTAGCTTATTTAAACCTAACTATAACATTAAAATGAGATACCATATGGACATATACATACTATAAACAAAGTTGCAGCTACCAGTATTCCCTCTAGAGAGAGCACGCAATTTAAATTAACTCCTCCAATTTCCACCACACAAATAAACAAGTCCAAAACGTCAGACCTCATAAAACGGTAAAGTGCCTAAAGTAAGGAACTTATTAATTTTCACCCACTTTACATGAGTTTTTAATGAGAAGACTCGCTTGCTACTTTATATTAATTAAAAGTAAACAGTATTTCAATTTATTCTATCAAACGGCTTTAGAACTTCAGGCCTCTTTACTGGAACTTTAAAATAGAAAAACTGGTAAAGCTTGGCTAAGTTTGACTCGCACACGATGGGATCTCTACAGTAAGTTGTTGTTACCATTTGTTATTATAGTGACAATAAAAATATACACTACATAAAATACACAGTCCACTGATAGACAGACTGCAAAACCTTAGCAATAGAGTTTGATATCCAAATGGTACCCAACTGGATCCTATTATTGTATAATGTGATAATATTAATATTTTAGAGAAAAAAAATAGAAACTCAAAACCTTATAAGTGACAGTACTTACTTTCTTTTTAAACTTTGTATGTTGACTTAATTATCTTATATTTATTAACAGGTATACCAGTGACTTGGCGAGAGCCACAGATGCCCGCAAGATCCAAGTCCACCAATTGATGCTCCGACGGACACTTGGGGACGTCTGTGACCAGTCGTATAGGACCGGTCACTATGGCAACACTTGGGAGAGGCCTATGTCCAACACTGGACGTCTTTCAGCAGTAATTATGATGAAGATGAATGAGAATTATGTTATGAAACTTGTTCAATGGATACTATGCCTTTCTTGAATATTTTGGAAAAGTTCCCAGACTGTTGTTTTTTCAGGCCACTTTATTCTATAATACAGAAAATCTTTAAAAAAAATATAGTTTTATGTGCCTATCCTGTTTAATAGCATATTGTAATATTTTTTGTTTCCAACTCTAATAACGGAGGAAAGAGTGAGCGAACAGAGCGGATTAAGTAAGACCCCGTTATTCCTTTCATGTAAGATTCTTTTGTGCGTAGATGTTTGAGTTTCTGTAACCAGATGTTGTGTTAACATACACGGTATATCCACCAGTGTAATTTACTGAATTTTTTAATAACAATTCCTACGAACCTTTATTTTCACTTCATAAATTTATCGTCTTAAAATCCCCCCCATCATCAAGAGAACATAGAAAACGTAGAGTCAGTTTAATTGAACTTGGTAGCTGTCAGGCGAGAGCTTCCGAGCAATTTATAGCTCCCTAGGTCCCGCTGTGCCGTGACGGACCGGAGTGCATCGCACACGATCCGCAGTTCAGGCACGTAGCGATTATGATGTGAGACTGTGCTGCAATTGGGTAATAATGCCGCATTGTGAATGTATTGCTCGTAGTTTTATTTGTGACCTGCATTTATTGGTGGTTGGTGTTAAAAATAGAAAAGCACATCCATTGTAATAATAACCCATTCAACATATTGTCAGAGCCAACAAAGCAGTAAAAATCATTTTTATCTTTTATAACATAGCATAAGCATAATCAGCCATTTAATGTTCCCATAGCTGGGACTCAGGCCACCTCTCTAGGAGAGGGAATTTTAATTTACTCTCATAAATATTAAGAATTTCCAATTTTGAAATAAAAGTAACATCTTATAGACAAAAGTTATCTACATATAGAAAATTCAAAATCTAGAACAGAATGATCTTCACGTGCCTTCACTGACAAAATAATACTACAAACTACATGATTGGCGGAGTGGTTGAGTATTTAGCAACTGCGCTGCGTTGTGGGTTTGATTCCCACATGCTACGAATATGTGTACGGTCTCGGTACAGATAAGTTAACTGGTTCTGTTTACTTTTTAGGGTAACTCCTGTTATCTTTTACATTTCAGAGTCAGTTGGCTCTTCCAAAGAATGCCGTAGCCCAGGTCTAGTTTTCTTGTGTAAGTGAGTTTAAATGTTTGTGAACGCATCCAAAGGAAGGAGAGCACCTTCAGCGTACCTATTTATCAATAGATAAGTTTAATTCCCATGTAATAGTGGTAAGCCTATCAACTGGCACAAATCCAGACTAGAGAATCTTGAAAAAAAACCAATAATACTACCCCCAACCCGGCTATCAACCCTCAGAAATGCTCAGGCAACCAATAAACCAACGAAGCAGTTACCAATTCAGTTACCAGCCTTTACGCGCTGGTGACCATTCCGCAGCTAAAATGTAACTATTTAATTAAAGCACTAACCGTACTGAACAGTGGGTCATAGCTGTTTGTCATAAGATTTAGAGACACTAATTCTAAGAGACCATAAACACAAGCTCTAATGAAAACAGGGCTTATAAATTAGCACTAAACTGTGTATTGGTTTGCACCTTTATGGCAGCTAAAGTAAAAAGTAACAGAACTGTTTTCAGTAACACCTAATGCTCAGGGTCGTGACTTTGACGCATAACTTTTTGTGGACTATATTTCGGCATGTTGCCTTTTCGGCGATGTGGGATCCGATGGTATCGCAGACTGTGGTCTCCACTGTAGCACAGATTTGGTCTGACCAATGTACCGGACTCTTGCCTTTGGGTCTTTTCCCATATTTTTTTCCTGTCTTCAGTAAATTTCCAAGTTATCAGCTCTCTTTCTGTTAGTAACACAAAGATGATAAAATAATAAATGTACAATTCAATAATACGAGTACACGCGTATGAAACCTAACTTAACGACAGCCATTACAATACAATTACCCGCCCATACAAGGAATCCGCACACAAATAAATACGAGCCATTTATTGTTCCAAAATTATCATTTATCGATATAACTCCCCTCCCCTCACAAATAAACGAACAATGTGATTCACTAAATCTAATTTCCATTCTATTGTGCGTGCGATACAATTCAATCACCTGATTGGCTGGTTCTCTCTGTCTTTCTCCTCAAGTTAGAACAGGTTGGGTATAGAAATCTGAGTCAACAGTAGCATCTTGACGTTTACATTGTTATCAACTCGCAGTGGATCACTTAATACAGATTAAATCTGGAATACATTTACTTCATAGTGCTTTGTTAGTTAAATATGTCGCTGGGATTGTGTTCAGAAATTTGTTATTGTAAGTGTTGAAAACTTTGTGGCAGTAAGTAATGGTGAAATGTTGATTGATTTATCTTTTATAAGGTTTTTTTACATAGGAAATCATCCAATGACTTCTTCCGCTCTTGGACGGAGCGCGAGGGTGAGAGACTAATGGCCTGTAACAGGGCCTGGCGCGAGAGGTCGTTGCCACCAATTGTCCTCACGAGGACATGGCTGTGCTCTGCCCAATTGAGGCACACCTCTACTGTATGCTCCATCGTGTCCTCTCTAGTGCGGCCGGTCCACACAATGGTGATACCCGGGCGTTTCTTCTGTATGAATTCGGTGCAGGAACCTTCTGAACTGACTGACTATGTCCGGTAAGGATCTGCGTCATATGGAAAGTGAGGACGCTTTGATGTCTTTCCAGCCACTCTTCAAAGAAGGGACTTACCACCATAATTATGACGTGCTAAATCTTCTACAAGGTTTGTTAAATAATGCAAATTGATGTTGAATTTGTCTTTGGTCGAACTAAAAGTACAATCGCATTATTTATAAATTTATAAACCTCGTGTTATGCTTAAAAGTACAATTACCTAAGAGATATTGCTTTTTCAGCAACTCAAATGTTCTGAACTGCACTTTACCCAACTTTGAATAAATTATGCCTTAACATGAGGAGAAACGGCGTCTCTATGTACGTATTTACCTTTTCCAAGTCTTAACAGAATTTCATACTCAAGAGGATTTTCAGTGAAATTGGTCTCTGCGCTAGTAAATGTTTGACTTTGATTATTTTTAACTAAGGTTTTATTTATGAAGAACAATCATTAGTATATTAGTGGTCGTGATCTTGGCAACGCCAGTGTCTTTTTTACTGTTATAGATTGATGATTCTCTGTAGAAATTTGAAGTTAAGATAGCTGGTTTGGAAGGCTTTGTACTATGAATTTAATTATACTATAACCTATTTTATATAAAAAATAATACATCCCATTAATAAAAATGTCTAAAATGACCAAATAAAACACTGAAGTGTCAAAAACTGAAGAAAGACTTTCAAAAACACCGGTCGTTTTAATTATGAAATACTAGAATATTCATAATATTTATCAATTTTACCCACAAATACTAAATAAAAAAGATGTCGCTGAACAAGATAAAGTGAAAATACATACAGTAGATTTGAGTACCTGTATTCTATTTTGGAAGTTGGAATATTGGATCTAAACCCTAAAAACAATTTTAATCCCAATTAATTGCACATAATTATTTATAAATAACATAGAATAGACCCTTAACCTAATACCAAATAAATAAATAATAAACATGATAATGACCATACCTATATTACATGTGTACCTAGCTCATAGCATTCCTTATTATTTCGCATTAGACTGCAGCATTGCAGCAGATGCCACCGAACTAATCCTAGCCACGATACCGTAATGCGCTTAGCAGTAAAATATATCTGTCATTAGAAGCTTAGCATCCTCAAGTACCACGGCAGCAGGAGATCGTAGCCAGAATACTGAACGAGGGCTCGATGTAAACGGATTAGATAAGGTTAATATTTGTTTACCTAAGTTTGCTTCAGCAAGATAAGTTTAGTAAGCGACCATTCCGAGTTTGAATATCAATTCTAGTAAGTTGAAGTTCATGTTTCTTTTGGTTTGATGCAATATGCAGTTATTTTTAGATTTAATAATGAACTATATTTGAAAACACCTTTTGTTGGCGTCTACTGAAGATTTTGCAAAAAAAAAAAAAGGCCTGCTATTTTAAAAGACAGCTGGTGTCGGTTTAATGAATCAATCAAATTAATCAAACTATTAAATATTATAAATTAATAGGTTTAAAATAATAATATGTACAAATGGGTAAAAAAGGGGAACTAAAGGGGCATCAAAAAATTCGTCCACATCGATGTCAATGGGAAAAGTGCCCAGAACGCTGGCAGCATTGCCATGCAGCGTGGTGATTCGTTGACCGAAGAAAAGCCCAGCCCTCTGGTCGCGTGAAGAGTGAACCAACAATTAATCAAAACTTTTTGTCAAGAAGTCAGTTAGTCAGAAAAAATGTCCTAATTGCATATTTCAAAACGTTAATCTTTATGGCGAAGAATGAGCAAGAAACTATATAGACACTCTTTAAACGCAGTCAAAATATCCATTAAATTATAAGCATCTTTTCACAAAATGCGTCAAAACGTAAACCTATAAACATCCTATAACAATAACTTTGAAACACAGAACATTTTCTTTTCAACGTCCATTCTCAACGTTTGTTCTCTTTAGACACATGTCCTAGATAGGTACGGGAGACTGTTGTCCAGTACTGCAGGTAAGAATTTAGAGCTGTATCCGACGAGATTAATTCTCGCTGCACGGCGAGCGATAGCTGTCTTCGCTTGAACGCCTCGCGACGACTTCAGCGAGAGAATTGTGTGGTACAAGATAGTGGCTTAAAGCGGGTACTGTTAGCCTTTACTCGATATGAAATAAATATACCAGTATCAAAACTTCAGATTATAATTAAATTAAATATTTATTCTGTCTCTAACTATATTACATTCACTTTCAAAACTAAGATAGCCCTGGCAAGTAAGATATTTGCGTTGTACTTGTTCAAGTTCTTACTTTTGTAATCTAAATAACAATATAAAAAATGTTCTTAGACCTTATAAAACAGAAAAGATTTAGAAAAAGAAGCAAGTAGAATGAAACTATTTTTATAAATATGAGAGATATAATAAGAACCATTTTTTTCTGTTGATCACTCCGTGGGAAGTGAGTATTTGTGTATTTTTTCTATTTCTTCCATTTACTTAGCTAACTCAAACTAAAATGTGATCGGTTTTATCAGATAGCATACCTAATTGTACTATCTCACGATTGTGGGTTGGTCTAGAATGTGTGTATATGATCACGTACCCATACTTTATTTTACGGTGTGCTTAAGTGAACGAACAAACGAACGTTAGAGTGAAACGTCAGTAACTAAGCAAAGGTTGAGTCAACATACACTGTCTAAATCACGCGACCCTAGACAGTGTCTTTTTCTACAGATTGGACTTTGCTTGTGTATTTTTTAATCATAACTCCCCCAAAGGTACACAGTAGCACGTAGTTTTGGAGTCAAACTGTACCAGACAGGCTGTATCAACAACTGTATTAACTGTACAATGCAAAGACTGTACAATTCAAGCAGTTTCCGAATAATCTACAGATAAAACATTTTGAAGACTCTGGCCTACTGTTATTTGTGTCTAACTAGAGAATCCTTTATTTTTATTTAAACAAAAACTACAGGGAGAAGAGATAAGTCGCAGTTAAACGCTAGCGCTTTCATCTCGTCCCGTCGTAAAACTGAAATCAATTTACCCAGCGTTCGCGCAGCGCATCTAAATCGATTACGTCGGCCACTGTTTGTCCTGTAATGGAGCTATCCGTGACGTCGCCACTCACTCACTGATTCGTCTTTGTCTTGCGCTAGCTTTTGTTTTACAACAAAATAATACAATAGCTAGTTGTCTTGTTTGCTTTACAATGTGCCAAGTCAAACGCTTCTTGAGAGCGTTTTGATAGAACAAAACTAGACATGTTACAACGACTGATGGGCCGTCAGTAGCTAATCTACGTGTCGACATGGGCCACATACCACAGCCTCAAACGCCGCCACGAGAAGGTAGAAGTGGCCACAAGCCACTTCTGGCAGGTGGCTGCTACTGTTTTTATCCTATAAATGCAGTAACATAATGGACTCTGTCGAAGAAGGTTTAAATGCGTGAATGGCTTGCGACGGCGTTTTGTGTCGGCGTTTAGTAGCCGGTTTGGGCCACAAGAAGCGAGCAGCGGTGATTTGTAACATGTGGCGGCCACCGGCGTCAACTATGTGCGGGATCCTTATAAAATGTATGAAAGTTACTGGAAATATGTCGGTGGTGGCGTTTTGTGGTTGTTGCCAGTGGCCCGTGTGCGGCGACCCTCTAATGTGGTAAGAAATTTTGCCTAAGTAAGCAAGAGTGCGTGCGTCACTGCGGGGTGCCAGCTGAAAACCAGCGCTGGGTGTTTGACGCCCAGCAATTGCTGAGTTGGTGACCCTTTCAGTTCAGGCACAGTCACGGCAACTGTATTGTATATCTGTACCATTTTTTAATATTATTATTTTATGTTGTGGTATATTGTGTTGCTTGCGCCGAATAAATGCTATTCTATTCTATTCTATTCTATTCTATTCTATTCTATTCTAAGAGCAGCGACCAATATTATTTTCATTAGTGTATGATTTGTTTAAATAAACGTCTCTTCACACTAGGAATAACTCCTGTTTTGTAGGTGCAAACATGTGAATTCACATATACAAGGAAACAAAACAACAGAACAACTATCTGTAGGCTATTTACACAAATTATACAAATATTTGTCCCGTGTAGGAATTGCAACAGTCAATCTTTAAACTACTGCGAGTCTGCGACATTGTGCCGCCGGATTTTTTTTTGTTTTGTTTTTATTATTATTAGATGGTGAGTGGATAGGCTCACGTTTGACCACCATCTCACCTGATGGTAAGCGATGATGTGGTCCACGATGGAGCACGAATGCCTAGAAGTAACCTATTCATTCTTGACACCTTTTTCTTTTTTTTTTCGATGGGATAAATCATCTTATGACAACCCCCGCTCTTGGGTGGAGCGGGACATAGTGTCAGACTCTTACTGACTAAAAAACCCATCCTGTTCCTTCAAGCCTTCAAGACCCCTAAGTTGTAGCTATCAGGAAACGCAGACTCCAGCAGGGAATTCCGCTCCTTGGCTGTACGCACAATAAATGTATTCCCAAAAGGCTTTGTGCGTATGGGTGGGATGTATACCATGTACCGGTAGCACAGTGCCGTACGTCTATTGGTCCGATGATGGAACGGATTTGGCGGAATTAGATTATGTAATTAAGGTGCACACTCCCCAAAAGTAAACGATAGAAAACTGACAGACTAGCAACTCGATGGCGAGTCTTTAAGCCTATAGTGACTTAAATACAGCAATTTGTTTACAATGATATCATGTTTATTGCGTAAATGGAAGTCAAATAATATCAACCCATCTTCAGTTGCTCAATATTCATGAAGAATGTTATTTCCTCAGCTGGTATAACCATTCAATCTTGGAATCTGCTCCATTTGTCATGCGATGGGTAAACAAAACGTCCGGTATTTGTTACTCCACCGATACATTTATATCTTTCTATAACTCCTATCTCAAGTCCAATATATATATGACTTATTGGTCAACAGAGGTCATTCGAGGTCACCGCACTTCATTCCAGATGGATTGCTATTTGAGCACAAAATTATTATAAACCATTTGGAACGTCCACTATAACCGAATTCATGACTATGACTGTTCAACATCTCGTTTTTAACAATCGATTCTCAACCTTATTGCTTCGAGATAGAACTACAATAAAACCAGATGCCTCACTTGAAGTATCGCTTCATTTTTGCATGTAACGTGTAAAAAAAACTGAACATCTCACCCTAGACGATCCTTAAGCCTTTTCCCGTTACCGTTACTATCATCCAGCTATAACCAACGCTATCTAATTCTGATTTACAATATTCAACCTTATCATTTTGAAACACAGTTGAAAATCGGATACTATGTACTGCAAAAATAAATTGGTCATGCTGACCGCACGAACAAAATTCCTATTGTATATCCTAGCTTCCTTATTTCCTTGCAATAGGGTTGAAAGTTTTAGCAAGCAGTTGTAAAAGTATTTGGAAGTATTTGGCCTCATGCCAGGGCGTCAATAGAGCGTACTGGCAGGAGTGACGTCTCGTGGCCGTTACAGTGTGTTTACACCACCGTTACCGCCGTTTGCTGCTGTAATGTGCTCTTGAAGCCACCAATAAGTGGCTTAAAACCTTAAACGGAACAGATCTCAGCATGTATTGGGGATTAGAGCCCGAAATTTTGCGCGTCGTTTAGCAGAATTGGTAAACTTTCTTTTTATGTGACAGGGCTGGCAAACACGCCAAACGCCACCTGATGTTATGTTACCACTACACAAATGTGTGAGAGTTTCAAGACGAATTCTGAATGTTGACTAAAACTAAGTTAAAATATCTCAAGTATCTACATAATATAATGAATTATCTGATCTGAGTATTTTTACAGCTGATTCGTGGAAGAATTGGATTCCAAAAAAAATGTCAGTAACTGGAAGAAATTTTATCCGTGATTTAATATCACGGATAGTATAGATATCTGGCTACTTTTGATTATAAAAATTCATTGATCCTTTGAAATAGTAGTACAGGAGTGAAACCATGGGAAGCAGTACATTTTAGCGCAAGGCGTTAAAAATTTTCTTCTTGTCCTGTCGGTGATGTTGTATTGTATAACTATTTTATCTGACCTGTAAGTAGCAATTTGAAGCTCTTGATAAAGTGAGATTAAATCAACAAGAACAATTCTCCGTCGAAAAGTCCTTATGTATTAAGGATTTTTTGACAGAGACTCGTCCTTAACTAGGATCTTTTGACTACTAAATGAAGGTATGATGGTAGTAGTTACTTCCTAGATAAGTCCTTTCACAAGAAGCTCCATTACTATCAAGACAACTGATCCGATTTAATTTGAAACTGAATTAAGATATCTTGCAGTTGCTTGCGTTTATTGCGACGGGTTTATCTTCGTCTGTCTTGTGATCGATCGCAGCTGTCGCCATACTTGCATTTCGACGTAATCCATTTATTATGTTTCCAAGGAATTGAGTAGATTGATAAGGTGCTCTTTTTTAACATTGTTTGTCAATTATGACTCATGAATTGATTGTTATGTGGATTCTTTTAAAACAAGTTATAACAAATCTATCTATAACTTAGTGGTGGCCAATTTATCGGATTTATAAGCAATGATTTTTGCCACATATTTGCTACTACTGCTACTTTTATCTTACTAAATGGCATTACATTACTAAATTATTTTTCTGAATGGCGCTAAAACTTGTTTGCAGGCATTTTTGCAATCTTAAAATACAATTTCTGATATTCTGTCTCTACTCTTTCTCTCTCATTTCTTCCTTTTGTTTCAAACTTGACTGCTTACTTGGACTGGCCTGTTGGTCTAGTTGTTAGTGACCCTGACTGCTATACCGGAGGTCGTGGATTCGATTCCCACCAAGGAAAAATGTTTGTGTGATGAGCATGATCATTTGTTCTGTGTCTGGGTACACCCAGACACAGAACAAATTTATGTATATATGTATGTATTTAGAAATATATAAGTATGTTTATCAGTTGTCTAGTACTCATGACACAAGCTCTGCTTAGCTTGGGACTAGACGGCGTTGTGTGATAGTTGTGGAATATTATATTATTATATTACTTTAATAAAATCAACAGTTACAGCTTGTTATTTATTGACTTTAATGTCCTCAACTAGAAAACTCCTTCTATTTAATTTTTTCCGTCTAAAATGTAGTTAAAATCTAAATACAATCGTATGTGTTAATCCTGAACATCGGTCCAAATAAGCGTAGAAGACCTTTCTCACCTGAATGTTTATTGTAAAGGACAACTTGATGACAGCGAATTTGAATACCTCGACGATTTAGCGTAGGCACGTCCTAAAACCCAAATAATGGGATTAGGCTAGGCAAAGAGAGCAATCATTTGATGTATTTACATTGTCCAACTTCATAATAAATTCTTATAGATCATGTTTAATTTGGACTACTAACAACATCATAATTTTATTCGCAAGACGTTTACTGTTAGCCTAGGTCTCGCCCAAGTATCGCCATAACCAGTTACGTACGTTTCGCATCCATCAGATTCCCGCGACCTTCACCAAGTCATCGGCTTACCAGCGCTGCGCCTTCCAGTTCGTGGTCACCACTTCAGAACCTTCGTCAACCATCTGTTTTGCGGGCAATGTGTTTTGCCCACTGCCACTAAAGACTACATCACATCAGTATAATCCCTTACGATTCTACTATCACAGTCAGGTAAAGTACAACTGCTATTAACAAAGCAAGTTCATTTAAAAATGCAGGCGTATCGGAATGGTTCGCAGGCGATACGTTGCGAATTCATAGGGACTCTCATTGTGCACGCCACTCGTAAACTTGCTTTACTGCCCACCCCCAATACCTTCACGCCTTCTAATAGCATGTATTGGTACAGGAGACACACTGGGGTATTTGCGAGTTATATTATTACTTTTAGCAGAAAGGTGAAATGTTTTTTAGAAAAATAAATACAATTTTGGAAGGCGGCATTTTTGTTTTGTCGTTTTTTGATACCAACAGACTTCAAAAATCAAACTTATTTTGTATTTTTTTGTCACAGTATTTAGTTTTTAATTAAACCTTGAGCAGTGGTAGGTCAGTGGCTCTGACTTTTACGTCGTGAATTTGAAGAAGACAAGCGCTTTTTTGTGTATTATTTTCTTCACTTCAGTTCAATGGAAAAAAATTCTTCCAAACATCATCAATATCAGTTAGGTAGAGAATTCGACTCCTAAATCTAGAAAATGAGCATTAAGGTTCTTTACTACTTTCTTTGGTTTTTGAAAATGAGTCATTGGGTTCTTTACTACTTTTTTGGTTCTAAATTAGTGCCCCGTTGATGGCAGTAACCTCGCTCCCTATTTTTTGGATTTTTAATGCAAAACTGCTGAAAGGATAATTCACTATGTGTTATAAAATAGGGACTTGCACTTTGGCCTAACATATAATGTATTTTGTATATTCGTTTATTTGTTGTGGACAATCAATAAAATATGAACTTACAAAGTATACTCGATTACTAAATAAATTAAAAAATCTTCTATTTTCCGTTTTCCCATCTCTCAGTGTATCATCGACCTTTCAGCAGTAGTTACAGGCGCGCGGTTTTACGCCTTCCACTGAATATTTAATCGAGATGAAGTGATAAAAAAATGTAGCCTCCTCGATTGGGATGCCCATTGCCCGGGCAAACCTGGGCAACACCGGGCAAAGCTGGGCTAAGTAGCTAATACTGGTAAATAATGAAATAGTTCTGTTGTTTGTCTTAATTGGTGTTTGGAGCGAAGTAGTTTATGTTATAATGTTGTGTTGTTAAACAACTGTTATTTGTTACTTGTTATCTAAACAGTTGGGATTGTGATAGTGAAAACTTTAGTGTCACGTTCGTGTTTTGTGGAGGTGTAAGTATTAGTTTGGGTATTGATTTCACCGTTCGCCAATTTAATCGTCCTCAGGGACCAACCACGTGCGCCCTGCTCTTACTCCTTCAATTTTGTTAAATCATTCATCCTAGTCCTTAATTCTTTATTGTGGGTCCATAACAAATATAACATAGTACTCAGTGATTTGACAATTCAGGTACAAAAGTGGGCTTAACTCAACAAAAAGTTTTCTGCCATCAAACCTTTGAGTGAGTGAGACATTATATTCGAGGGTAGGATTCAGTGTTCAATATAAACATACATAAACAAGTCTGATATGTAAATATTATACACACAATATAAATTCTAATTTTCGTCGTTCTACCATTGTAGTATTGTGCTTCTTTCTAGTATCCATAGTTTAGGCTGTGATAGACTGTCTAAAACGTCCAATGACTTGGGTAATTGTTAGTGTAGAGATCTTGATCATTGTTGACTAATAGAAGAACCGTATAAAAAGTATCGAATATAAGTATTTTTTAAATGATTAAATTTTATACAAAATTCCCAAGACTTTTTAGACAGACAGAGTGTCTATGTTAATCTAATTACTTATATTGATGACGTCATCTGCTATTCAATTTTTAAACTTGTTAGTGAGTTTTTTGCCTTTATATACGTTTTGAAATAGAAACGCAGATAGAAAAAACATCATTGAATTCAACGTCTACCTCTCGCAAACTAAACTAGTATCAATTTCTCTCTTTCCGTGCACTTGTACATACAGTGTTATTTCGTTATCGAGTCGCAGATCAGATTGGCGACGCCGGCACTGCGACGAGCGGATTGTTCGACTGCTTCGACAAATACTACGCGCTCGCTTTACACCTTATTTCCTTGAATTTTTACTCTCAGATTCATGTTATTGGCATTTATTATGTACATTTACATAGCATTTGAGTTTTCAATGAGTCGTTTGCTAGAGTTTATAAAACGAACAGAAAGAACATAATAAAACTAACAAAAGAAGCTGTACGATGCCAAAAAAGCGCCTAAGTCATATTTTAATTACCAAGTCAATTATTTACTATTTAATTGTAATTATGTTTTTATTACTTTTTTTAACATTTTTATCAAACAGGATATTACATCTATCATTTTTTAGGGTTCCGTAGTCAACTAGGAACCCTTATAGTTTCGCCATGTCCGTCCGTCTGTCTGTCTGTCCGTCTGTCCGTCCTCGCTTAATCTCTGTGACCGTTAGCACTAGAAAGCTGAAATTTCGTACCAATATGTATATCAATCACTCCGACAAAGTGGTAAAATAAAAATTGGAAAAAAATGTTTTATTAGGGTAGCCCCCCTATATGTAAAGTGGGAAGTGATTTTTTTTTTAATTTCAATCCTAACGTGTGATATATTGTTGGATAGGTATTTAAAAATGAATAGGGGTTTACCACAATCATTTTTTGATAATGTCAATAATTTCGAAAATAATCGCTCCAAAAGTAAAAAACAATGTGTCCCTCTAACTTTTGAACCATAAGTTTATAAAATATGAAAAAAATCTGAAAAGTAGAACTTTATAAGGACTTTCTAGGAAAATTATTTTGAACTTGATGGAAAGAACAGTTTTTGTACAAAAAAGACAAAAGGGTTCTACAAAATAATTTCTGGACTGTTTGTAGTATAATCGTATATGCAAGCATTTTTTTAAACTCATAAGTGGGTACACTTATTGTGACGGACGGGAAACTACGGAACCCTACACTGAGCGTGGCCCGACACGCTCTTGGCCGGTTTTTTTCATTCACATATTATATACGCCTTGATGATCCTTATCTGCTAGAGATATCCGACAAATCCTACTAGGTTTAAAAATTAAATACGTAAATTGTTTATTTGTCGGAACAAAGGATTTTTTTCAATGTATACCTAGTAATTAATAGTAGTTAATGGCATTTTATGGCAATGGTGGTGGTCGTTCATTGTGGCGACACTTGGGGAGGCTTATGTACAACAGTGGACGTCTTTCAGCTGATGAATTGTGTAAAACCATATTTGCATTATTGCCTTTCTAATGAAACCGGTTCGGAGCACATCGATTCAAACTGACATAGGTGGAAACATTTTTTGTGTTTCTGGTGATTGACGATAAAGACTAACCTTAGTAAGAAAATACCATTGCGTTAAGTATGGTTTAATATTTCTTCGTATTATTCAGTTATCTTGAACAGACAATCTTGTTTCGCAGAATTTATAATAAAGTCGTCTAGAAATCTTAAGTATTTTTTACTAAGAGTCCTTCCCACACCGCCTTTTACATGTCGTTCTAAGACAATAATGAAAATAACGCAATCAAGTCAAAATATTTTATTTCACATAGGCCTAGTGCCCATCACTTATAAAACGTCAGAAGCTAGTGCACGGTTCCAAATTGGTCGTTTTCTATGGAGAAGAACCGGCAAGAAACTCCATGGTTACTCTTTTAAAAAAACGTGGTTGTTGTTACAATATTGATAGATTTTATGTAAGAACAGTGTAGACCAGTCAACATTGTAGACAATAAAAATAATTATTTAAAAAAAAAGTAAGTCGTAATTGGAGTAGTAGGAGTAGTCTAAGAGTTCGTGGAGTATACAGTGTTCTCACATTCACATTACAAAAAAGAGGCTATACAAAATAAATATACAAATACATTTCCATACTGAAATAAGTCATTAACCCATTAAATATATTTTCAAGACTTCAATCTTTTACTAAATTATATTTATCAAGCGCTAGGTTGTCATGAATTCAAGAAGCAGTTCGTAGACTCATTCAATTTCTTCACATTCGTACTTCCAAATGAAATTCGTGCGAGTATAACACAATTTTATATTCGTAATGTTATGTTGGCTGTAACATTTTAACTAAATCGTGCAGTTCAAGTCGTGGAACGTACAATTGCAGTTTCTAACAGCGCTTTTACGCTGAAAAACAATTTTCCCTTTATATTTGTGAGATTTCAGCTTAGAATCTTCTGCGCCATGACAGTTTGTTGTAATTAATTTCTTGTTCCGTTTGGGATGGCTCGTTTCCTTGTGTTGTTTAATTTACACTTAGTGTGTCGAGTGTGTTAGTGCTGAAACTGTGTGAAGTAATTAAGTTGAATATTCTGACTGTTTTCGGTCAGTGTTTAGAGTGTTAATGTTTCACTGTTGTGGAGGTCAAGTAGATTCAGATGCATACGTTTAAACTGATTGTTGAATGTGATTGTGTCTTATTTTAGATAGAAATTATCTATCTCCATCTTTTAGATAGATAATATCTTAATCGTCTTCAACAGTCAGTTACTGCTCATAGTCAACCTATTTTATTTTGATGATAATAATAATATTATCAAAACAAAATAGGTTGACAATGAGCTCGCCGCTGTCACGGCGATGGTAAGGCCTATTTGAAAAGTAGCCACAATGGCACTATTTGCTTGACGCAGATCCTCACGCACGCTTGTTTCAAGACGTTCCTGTGCTAGATTCAGCGTGATAAACGCCCGGTTTTTACCATTGTGTATATAGCCCGGAGGACACTGTGAAGCTTCCTGTGGAGTTGTGCCTGAGTGTTCCTTGCACTATGGGTTTAAGTCAGTAAAAGTCTGATACTCCCTCTTACTTCAATCAGAGTGGAAGAAGTAATTAGATGATGTCTCGCGTAAAAAAAAAAAAAACAAAATAAAAGATTGAGGCTTAATATAATTATGTCGCAGGGAAAGGACGATATCAGGGATTTCACGAAATCCCGGCAGATGTCGAATATTCTTGTTTATTACGTCTTCTTACTAAAAAAATCTAGTGATATGACAAAACACAAACTTATCGTCAGTGTTATGTCGTTTCACTAAACTAAATGTAGTGACTAGTGTAGTGACTGTCAAATCAGATTAAGAACCGAAGAATACAACTAATATATAATTTTAAGTCGCGAATGAATATAACTCTCTTTCTTTAGTGATTATCTTTTCTTTTCATTGTCGACAACCTTTTTATTTATTTGTCCGAGATCAACAGTCAGCACCCAAAACCTTCTCAACCAGAATTTCCCTAACTCCGTCAGAAGCGTTACTCAATAAAGAGCTGCCGAGACTCGTGCGATGATTTATATCATCGCTTAGCTGAGTTATAGCGTCGCATCGCGCTCAACTTTCCCCATCTTTTGGCAAATTCGTTCCTGTACTAACGAGTTTGGTGTCTTACTTTCTTTTAGTAAAGTAGGTTATGGAAATATGTACCTACGTATGTAAGAGGGGGAAATGAGATGTAATTAGTGTCAAGGTCGTTGGTACTGCTGGTAGAAATGTGTCTGACAGTTGACAGTTGTCGAAGATAATAATATGAGCTTATAATTATCCCAGTGAAATACAGAGGCCTTGCCCTTGATTTTAGACATTTTTTTTTATCGTCAGTTTAGTTTTCCCCTCAATAATTTTCCTTCTCCAATAGGTATCAGTAATAAATAACATAAACTATTTTTGGTAAGTCGTCAAATGAATTCTCCCGATCTAGGCAGGAACGAAAGAGTGTATCTTAAGAAAAAAATAGTTTTCTTTCTTTCTTTCTTTGTATCAGACTTCTGTTGACTAAAACCCACCTGTGTCTGTCAATTGCTCTTTGAGTTCTAAGGCCACGGTAACTTTTTCCAACGTTCCCGCAGCCCTAGTAGACATCGGCTCTACGGGCCCTTTCTTTTTTTTCTTCGAGGCGCCGGCCGTGGAACAAGACTTAAATAAATTTTGCATAATTATGAAATGAAATTTTCACGTTGTCACTTTGTAACTTGCCCAAATTAATAACCAACACTTACTGAACTAGCACAAAACATCTTATTATTACAAAAAATAAATAAACCGACCTCGATCGATCGGTAAACTATGACTTTTATTATTATATTATTATCAATATTATCACCATTTCAGCCGATATACGTCCACTGTTGGACATAGACCTCCCCTAAGTGTAGTCATAACGTCCGGTCCTAGGCGTCTTGGATCCATCGGATTCCTGCGACCTTTACCAGGTCATCGGTCCACCTTGTGGTATATCTTCCAATCCTACGCCAATTCAGAACCTTTCGGACCCAACGACCATATGTTCTGTAAAATATCGATGCTAAAAAAGCATATCAAATTATTAGTAACAAAGCAAGCTCTAAAAACACCAAAACATTGCTCTCTTCCGCCATAATTTATCATGACTAATGCTTGCTACATAAAATCGAGATAGTGTCTCAGTATTTATGGTAATAGCGCCGTGTCTGCCCACCCCCGGCTATAAAGCAGCGTGAAGAGTGGCCGGCGTGAACCACGGGCCAGTGGCGCGGAGGGGCTTGGACATGCTCGTGATGTTGTGAGAACAATACAGTAATTAGTGATGCTATTTTGATTAATTTTTGGTACTTTTTCAAGCTTTAACTTTATTTTACCTGTCCAGATGTTTGACTGTAATCAAATCTTGCAAATTTTTGATCTATTTCTCAGTTACCTGAAATTTTGCAAGCATGTGTAGATTAGAAGACGATGTAAAATTATTACAACACGGAGTTGATCTGATGGAAAAGGAAGGTGGCTATAGGAGCGCAGTATTAATTTATATATGCCGCACTACAAAAGCTTGCCATGAAAAAAAAAATATTTTCATTTATTTAATAAAATTATATTTTTGTTTTGTAGTTAATTTTTAGTTATCTGTTTGTTTTAGTTGTTTTATGCCGGTTTCCAAATATATAATTATAATTTTTTTTAAGCTTAATTATAAGAGGTTTTTTATTCACACGGATGCGTTAGCCCCATTGTATGTATTATAAACTCTATTCAGAAGCATTTTTGCAAACAGAGGCACATCAGGTCAAACGTTGTAAAGCGCTCTTTCTAGATATAAAGAGTAAATATAACAATTGTATTTAAATTTTGTCTAATTAAATACTCGTATATTGAAATGACCTTATTCATATACAAAGGAAGAGGCCGACCGCATCAAGCTGCTTGTTGCTGCAAGTATTTAGAAAAAGCCATTGTAAATTATCTGCCTTCTGATCATAGCGGCTTAATGGTAACATTTGAATCCAACTTACCAATACAACAAGTGCAGATACAATTCAGACCAATAACATCCGGTAAACTAAATAAATTTAATAGCACTTTAACTAGCAGGTTGAGTGATTGGAACCTTGCAGAAAACAATGGTAATATTTTGTATAAAAATTTTTTTTCAGTAGTTCTAAAGGAGTTTAATCAGACGTTTGAGAAAAAAACTAAAACTATCTGCCCTAAGTTTAGATTTAGTGACTGGGCAACTAAAGGAATCAGAATAAGTAGGGAAAGACTTTTCGAGTTGTATGGCCTTAAGCCTATTATTAACACTGAAACTTTTAATAAATATGTTGCTACTTATTCTAAAATGTTTAAAAATACTTGTAAGGCAGCTAAGGCCTTATACATCAGCAACAAAGTTAAAACAGCAGATAATAAAATAAAAACGGTTTGGAATATAATAAATAATGAAACCAACAGAAACAAAAGAAATAATAATGATTACACATTGGAGACTCATCATGGTCTTATTAGCGATAACAAACTAGTTGCAGAAGAATTTGTAAATTTCTTTACCAGCATTCCAATTAAAACTACTGAAGCCCTAAATTCGTCGCCATCGCATGCTTTTGGTTTATTACAGGCGAACGTTGCAGCCTGTTCGACTGAATTTAACTTTAAACATATAAACCCCATAACAGTAATAAAAGCTTTTAAAGAAATCAAGATTAAATTGACAGAAGATCTATGGGGTATGTCTATCAAAGTTTGTACCTCAATTATTGAGACTGTAGCGCCGTACTTAGCGTTAATATTTAATTTGTGTATAGATCAAGGAGTCTTTCCGGATCTAATGAAATATAGTAAAGTGATACCACTTTTTAAATCCGGAGACAGTAAAGACACTAATAATTATAGGCCGGTGTCCGTTTTGCCGGTTTTTAGCAAGATATTTGAAAAGGTGATGTTAAATCAAATGCTTAATCATTTTAACACCAATAACATCTTACACGATAAACAGTATGGTTTCACCAAAGGGCGTTGTACAACTGACGCTGGTGTCTCCTTACTAAAACACATTTTTAATGCGTGGGAGGAGGCACAAGATGCTATAGGCATCTTCTGCGACCTGTCTAAGGCGTTTGATTGTGTGGTTCATGAAACATTACTCCTGAAACTGGAGCATTACGGACTAGGCAAAGCAGCGTTAAGCTTATTAAAATCGTATTTGAATGACAGACAGCAACTTGTTCAAATAAACGGTGTCAATTCGTCGGGATTAAATGTGAAAATGGGGGTACCCCAAGGTTCAATTTTAGGTCCTTTTTTATTTTTAGTTTATATTAATGATTTACCCTATTTGCTGAAAAATAAACTTAATATGGTGTTGTTTGCTGACGACACTTCTTTGATTTTTAAGATAAATAGAAGGACTAATAATCTTGACGATGAAAATAACGCTTTATTGCAGGTCCAAAACTGGTTCACTACTAATAATCTAGTTCTAAATGGGAAAAAAACTAAATGCATAAGATTTTCCTTACCAAATGTCATAAGTAGTGATTGCGACATAGTATTGAACAATGAGAAACTAGAATTTGTTGATAAAACAGTTTTCTTGGGGATTACGCTTGACTCTAGGCTACAATGGGGTCCTCACTTAACATCTCTTGCAGGACGGCTTAGCTCGGCTGCATATGCTGTTAGAAAAATCCGCCAATTTACGGATGTTGATACCGCTAGACTAGTCTATTTTAGTTATTTTCATAGTGTCATGTCGTACGGTATCTTACTATGGGGACGGGCTGCAGACATCGAGTCAATCTTTATATTACAGAAAAGAGCCATCAGAGCTATTTACAATCTCCGCCGGTGCGATTCTTTAAGGGAACTGTTTAAAGATATTAACATAATGACGGTACCTTGTCAATATATCTATGAAAACATCATGTATGTTAGAAAAAATCTTCATCTTTTTAGCAAAAGAGGCGATAGACATAATTATGTTACAAGAAATAGGGATCAATTGGTTCAACCAGGTTTCAGACTGGCTAAAGTGGCCTCTTCTTTCATGGGGTACTGTTTGAAATGTTATAATAAAATACCACCCCAAATATTAGAACTCAATGAAACGAAATTTAAATCTTGTATTAAACGCACACTATGCAGGCAAGCATATTATAAGTTGGAGGATTATATTCAAGATAAAAATGCTTGGCTCAATGCTGGTCCAGCTCCACTACCACTAGGGCGTACTAATTAGTTGATTAGTTGGAAACTAATATTATTATTTTTAATTTGAAAGACACAATTGCATTGTATAATGTAGAAGCACTTTTTCCAAGTTTGTGAATGTGAAGCACCATGGAGCATTTTTATTAGGTTACAACTTCTTTTTTGACATTACGAGCATGGCAGTTGAGAGTTTGTCATGCTCACTCAAATGTCTCGCTGTTGGTGGCACGTGTTATTGGGTCGTTCAGTTCCCTTCAAAATGGTTGAGCTGAGTGGGGCTGATGCACGCGTCATGCTCGTGAACGGGTGCCGTCAGATGGGACTGGTCATCTCTTAGCTGCCAGTGGCTTAATTCAGTTTCTATCTTTTAATTATTTTACATTTTTTATTTCATTATCGACATTGTGCTCACATGATAGAAGCAACAAGTAATATGTAACCAAGCATTATATGTAACACATAATATGATTTAAAAGAGTGTCCATGGAGTTTCTTGCACGTTCTTCTCCATAGAGACCTACTCTTTGGAACGTGCAATTTAGCTTCACTTTTCTTGGACTGACCGACATTTGACTATTCAAAAGTGCCTGTAAATGGTCTATTTGAAATAAATGTTTTGATTTTTTTTTTTTTTGAAGCAACGGTGCATCCCGGTTTTCGGTGAATCCCGGCGGCGAGACCGCCGCCGGGATTCCGATCCCGATTTCCGGCCACCGTAGGAGCGGCCTTGCGGACAGTGGGCAATGGGTAGCTCGCTGTCTGACCGTCCAGTAAATGTCCGGACCAAGCCCAAGTCGTCGACGACGCGCACTGTTCCCGCGCGCCTCAAGGAGTTGTCAGCAACAGTAGGGGCCCAGCTGGGTCGAAGCCTACCGGGCCAGAGTTAGTTTCGAAAGACAACTCGAGCCCCGGTATGAAGGCTTGAAGGAACGGGGTGGGTTTTTAGTCGTCAGTAAGAGTCTGACACTATCTCCCGCTCCGCCCAAGAGCGGGGGTTGTCATTGATGATTTTCCCACCAAAAAAAAACCTTATACATTATATATATTTGCTGTAACCTGTACTTTGAAAAACAAAAACAACTTTAAACCTATATTTATTTAAAACCTAGTAAAAGTGAATTTCTGAAACAAAGTTAAAGCTAACGCACACGAGTGCATTATTACTTTACAGTAGATATTGATAATTTTATTTTATAAAGAAAACTGTTGACATAAAAATACCGTTTCATCATCGTATCAGCCAGTACAATCAGAAGCATTTCAATTTGCAAATTAATAAATAATTTTATTTATTTGTGATATTTATCTGACATAATTTTGCTTTCATTGGAACACAATATTTCTGATGTAAGCATGTGCGCAATGCATCTATTGTATAAATGCAATGAGTCTATTGTATAAATGATAAATGATATTTATTTTGTAAATAGGTTTAAAAAACACTTTTACACGTCAATTTTTTTTTTCGTCAGTTTATGCTAGATGAAGCCGGTATGTAACTTGAAAATAAATGCATCATAAATAAATTAAAATTTCTATGCAGTTCCTACATAGTAGCAGCAGTCCTTCTCCATACACGTCAATAATATCGCAAAACGTGTCACCGGGTTTATTGCACTTTTTATACCGACACCACTTCGCGACACCATAAAATATTTATATTTTATAGCTACTAATAAAATATTTACGTCAGTTCCTGATACTCGAACCTACCTGGAGAATAAACAGAAATATCTCTTTTCTAATTCAACATTCCCTTTTATATAAAAGTTCTCTCGGAACCGTATAAAATAAAATTGTGTTTAAAGATTACAATTTTGTCGTATCCTGTCTGTTTACGGAGTGCTATAAATTTTTATTTGAGCAGTTTTTATATTTTTTGTAGGTATACAGACAACTCTTTGGTTTTTGAAGTGTGATAAAATAATAGTATCAGGTTGTTACTTTTTAGTATAATGTGTGAATTGGAAATAGTATGGATGCTTAACTCTCATTGTATTTTTATATTCTTTTGTATTTCATATCAAAATTATCCTACAAACTTGATTTTCTTTAAAACAGTTGATTGAAAAAAGCAATTTACATACACTTCACTAGCATTCCTGTTTAATGACAGTGATATTCAAATTGCTTAGTGCTTCACAAGAACTAAGTTATCTTTGCAACATTACAGGTATGTAGGTATCTTACCTAAATACCTGTAATGTTTACTGATACATAGAAATTAAAATTAATGTTAAAATAAAAAAAATAGATTCCATTGAGTTAATTAGTTTTCTATAAAACAAGTTCTTGCCTATAAATCTTTGAAAAAAGTGAAATATCAGTTTCAGTTCTACTCGACAAGTTGAAGGCGCTGCAAACTTTGAGAAACGCTGTCAAAACTTATGAAAGTCGGCCAAGCGACGGAAGTTGGAAAAATCTGTATCGGGCGTCGATTTAATAAATATCTTCTTTCTGTGAAAAATTGTGCATAGTGAGGAATTCTTGAATGCTACGAGTAGAAAACAGAAGGAAGAATCTAGAGTTGTAAAGCCAAGAAGTGGCATAAAATATTGTTGCATCTGGTCCCGCGACTTACCTTTTAATTGCTGTTAATTATTACTCTCTCACCTTTTTGCTCAAAAAAGAACAGTTTGCAACCGTACAGCCAAACAGTAAAATAAACCGTACTTTACCATAAACATTTTTACATCAACAACTTGTTCCAGCTTTTCTGAGTACAGTTTCAGCGACAAAGTGCTCTAGCCTCTATAAGTACAGGTTCAATGTTTTCGTTATTTATTATGTTAAAAGATATAATTTTACCTTAATATGCTTATGCTTATGCTTAACTTAATCTAATTAAAACTAACGTACAAAATAAAAGTAAAAGCCTTAAAGCACTAAAAAAATCAATCTAAAGTAAGAAACGAAAAATTCCTCCGCATCGCTGTCGACTGGAAATGTATCCAAAAAACTGGCGGTATTGCCACACTGAATGACAATGCTTATCCTTTGTCCATAGTAACAACCCTTGAGTCACGCGAAGTGTCAAGAAGGCGTTTCGAAAGTTCTTAAAATAATAACAACTTATTCGAGCTTCTTTGAATACAGCTTTAAAAACATCTTGATCGAATCTGTATAAGTACAGTTACAACAACAACTTTCTCCAGCCTCTATAAGTACGGTGATAGCAACCACTTGCTACAGTTTCTATGAGTACAGCTTCAGTAATAACTCGCTACAGTATTTACAAGTACAGTTTAATACGAGTGATGTTGCGTCGTGAAGAACAAGTGATATTTTCTTTAATAGCCAAGTTCCATGACTATTAAAGTGGCTGTACAATTTTATCAGGTTTAGTTTTAATTTTAGATGTTTATATTATTTATGACCGTCATCATCACGGCACAGCGATTGGTTAAAACATACGGTATTTGTCACGTCTTACTTCTTTCTTTGATCTGTGTCCCCAGTATAAATTGTTGGGTAGTGAAAAATTCAATTCCGAATCAAGTGTCCGCTTCGCTACTGAAATGTCGAAGAAGGATTGTTTTCAAACGTAATCTAAGATAGAAACAAGTTTAAACTTATAAAAATACTGGAAACTTCCACACGAGACTAGATCTCACAGAAAAATATAGTAGATATGAAATCGGCTGCTTTAGTTGAGAACGGAAATTGAGAATACTGTTACGATACAGATGTGTACGGTTGTTGTCATATTCTGAATATCAGCCAGATAAAGTATTTTATATTTTGCAAACATAATATACAGATGTGTTCCTGGCGACTTTGTTGTGCCTATTTTTGTTCAATGCTAAACCAGTACGAAATGGTGTTAGGCGGGCGTTACGAGAGACATCCTCTTGTCATTTTGACGTTTCAAAAAGTGATGTGCTACAAGTGTCTTTAAATAGCTTCTGCCTGTGGTTTAACCCACGTTCAATATTCAGAAAAACGTAAATGTCACTGAAAAAAATATTATTTAAAAAATATTTTTTTTAATTATTATTATTGATTAGCTGAATGAATGTAGTATATCTTTCAATACAGGCAACAGCGTTGACTTAGAAGTTTAAATTACACCTGAGTATTTGATACTAATTTCAGCTTGATACTTCGTTTACCGTGTTGGAAGACCTCCCACATTGCGGACCGATGACTCGGTGAGGGTCGTGGAAATCCAACGGATGCGAGACGCATAGGACCGACCTGTGGCGACGCTTGTGATAGGCCTATGTCCAACAGTGAACATCTTTAGGCTGAAAGGATAATGATGATGACTTCGCTTCGCGTTTTTAAGATACAGTGTTTTGACAGACACACCAGACGACTACAAAGTAATTCTTCTACAAGGGTTCCGTGGTTGCCAGTACGGAAGGGTACGGAATACTAAAAAACATAATTAAAGAAGTTAGTTGTCAATTAGACGTATAAACAAACATGGTTTAAAATCTTAACTAAGTATTTACTTCCTCTTCGCTCAGTAACTAAACAACTACTTTCAGTTCTGAAACAACTTCGCTAATGCGATCAACGTCAAACAAAGTCTGTTTATTACTCCACAATTACTACGGAAGTCCCAATCTTTGGACCAAAAACTAGCATCCTTAGTTCCTCAGGACATCTTAAAGGACCATCCTATTTGTAGGAGCGTATAACCCGTGATTGAGAGCGTTGTAATAAAGGGGAATAATGTTCGAGTCGAGTAGTTTCAATGTGGATAGTGGCAGTTGGGTGGGTAGTTGATTACGTGGATACGAAGGGGTTGCCATTGTTTTTAGCTGCAAGGGACTGTATGTGACAAGGGATGGTGATATGGTTTGATTTAAAAGTAATGTTTTGTGACAACTTTACGACTTTTAATACGTCTGTCAAATTAGTTCTTGTTTTTTTGTTGTATCAAGTTTTTTAATTTTCACTTTTAGCGTTAATGGATTTTTTTTTTTTGTGAATAGTTTTCTATCCGCTCCGATGGCGTAGGCCTAGAAGATGCCATGACGAGTTCCTATCAAAGGTTTGAAATTCAAATAATTTTCAACCTTGCTGTGGGACACGGTTGTGTAATAAATGGATGGTTGATATTATTATCATGATTATAGGTTTATAATCATGGTAATATTATAAAAACTTAAGCACAATTTACAGAATATATTTTTGTTTTGTTTTCATATAACACAGATATAAGTACAACAGATATAATATAAAGCTGAAGATATTTGTTTGTCATTGTTTGTTTGATTGAACGCGCTAATCTCAGGAACTCCTCATTCTAATTGAAAAAAAATTTAAGTGTTAATTAGGGCATTTATTAAGGAAGGCTACATAACATCATGCTAAGACCAATAGGAGCAGAAAATGCTAACCAAAAATGCGGATAAAACTGCGGTGGACAGCTAATCCAATATTATAAATGAGATATATATAATTATCATTTCAAAATCAACAGCGATAAGAAGAAGAAGAGCAATCTGAAGAGCAGTGGCGGCCGAGTGGTAATGGCTCCGACTTACGAGTTGTAGGTCGCGGGTTCGAACCCTGCCAGGATTATTACTTTGTGTAATTTATTTCATCACCACTGCTCTCAAAACGGTGAAGGAAAACATCGTTAGGAAACCGGCATGTCCTAGAACCAAAAATTCGAAGACATGTGACATTCACCAACCCGCACTGGGCCCGCTTGGTGGGTTACGGCCCATTCCCTCTCCTAGAGAGGAGGCCTGAGTCCCAGCAGTAGGAAAATTAATAGGCTGATGCTATGCTATGCTATAATAATATATAATCTGTTGATTTAACAAACATGAGAAAAAAACCACATGCTTTATACTAGGCTCACATAACTACAAGACACGTTGAACCAAGAGTCTCGGACTAATTTGTACAGATCGGTGTTTCTACGTGATTGCCGGCTCTGGATGCCTTCCAAGCCCAATTACTGCCCACTACCAAGACATATTAATTAGTTTCATGGGTACTTAGCCGGATATGTGGTGCTTCAGCTGGTCTGAAGTACCTGGTGATGTGAAGTGTCTTAAAAATTATTTAGAAGGGAAAATACAGAAACATTTTATACGTTATTCAGAGCTCAAATTAATACATTTTGTGCTTACACCTTTATAAATACTATACTTCATCGTCATAATTTCAGCCGAAAGACGTCCACTGTTGGACATAGACCTCCCCCAAGCGTCGCCACAACAACCGGTTCTGTGCATCTAACATCCGTCGGATTCCAGCGATCTTGACCAGGTTATCGGTCTACCTTGTGACAGGCCTTCCAACTCTTCGTCTTCCGGTACGCAGTCTTCGATCCAAAACCTTCCGTCTCCATCGACCATCTGTTCTGCGTGCAATGTGCCTTGCCCATTGCGACTTAACTATACTTCTTCTTCCTGCCCTTATCCCATATTACTTGGGGTCGGCACAACACATTTTCTTCTTCCATTCTGTCCTGCACCCGTCAAACTATCACTAACTCCCTTTTCTTTCATATCAATTCTCACACAATCCATCCATACTTAGTAATAAATAAAAAGAACGCGGCAGAAACTGCACCTTAATTAGTAAATCAAAGTTTGCTAAATAATTATAGAAGTATGTGAGTGTACATTAAATCAGGTTTTTGTATTCTATGAAAAGTCACCACCATTATTAATTTAAACGACTTTGGTAACACAAAGAACGTGTTCATAAAATGCTTGTTGTACCGCGTTTACATCGCTTCGCTTGCACAAAACGTTCGAATAACAGGTCAAACAAAAAGAGCAATCGATGCACTCATTGTGAAGTTATTTCGTGAGTGTCGGTGTCCAGTTATGCGAATAGTTGACCTCCTTTTTCAGTTAGAAATTGAATTGAAACTTTTTGGACAGTCAGGGGTCAAGTGTAGAATTTTATTTCCCTTTGTTCTTTTTTCTGGCGAGTTGGCACGTTACACTTCTGGACTTTTGACAGTTACTTTAGAATACAAAATGAAACCGGCATAATTAAACTCGTGTTGTAAATGTGAAACATTTTATTTTACCTGAGAGAAGAAAATTAACTCAGATTTTTATTCATTAATTATTCTTTTAGGCTTTGGAGCTTTGAAGCTATGCTGAGGCTACTTTTAAGAGTAAAAGAAAAATTCGCATTTACGAAAAAGATTCACAAATATTTCCCTACCAAACCAAATGTCTCTGATGGCTGATAGCCAATATGACTATAAAAAAACCAATGATAACTAAATATTTTGCTTTTTTTAATAAATTCAATTAACCTAATATTAGTAAAAAATAGGTACGGTTAATAGTTGCATCTACTGAACAATATAATTAGGTCGGTTCATACATTGCTAAGAGCTATTTTTGAGAGACAAACACACACACACACACACATTTTTGATTTTTGACTTGTTGTCTTTATTTTGTTAATAATCTAAGTAGAACGTTACAAAGTATTATAAAGGCAAAAAATTGTGAGTGTGTGTATGTTTGTTGCTTCTTAACACTTGAATGTTTGAACAGACTTGGATGAAATTAGGCACACGGGTAGATCATGTCTGGAATAGCACATACTAGATACTTTTAGATACTTTTTATATCGGGAGTATGTTTCCATGAAATAGTTTTCAACATTCACGCAGACGACGTCGCTAGTCAGGAAATGAAAATGAAATTATAAAAATAATACTTATATGTAAGCATCAACTGGTAGTTGAACCGTTAAGTACCTTTATCATAATATGTGACGACACGACACAGAAACGATGACGACAGAAAAAGTAGGTGAAATCGCACGGACTCGCGCGAATTTTGTAAGCGAGTTGACGAACAAGTCGAATATTTGCTGAACTCTTATTTGTTATTTTGTTTTATACTATGATTAACAAGGTACACATAAATCTACTTACCTAATTAAATAGTTCAACAAAATTTAATTTCAAAGAAGCCTACTCACTCGATAATCACTCTAAAAGCGCTTAACATGAATTGAATAATTGAACTGTTTTTAAAACTTAGCCGTAGCATTTCAAGCTGTCGGCTCGTGAACACTTGTAGTACGTATCGAAAGCCTCGATAAATCCTTAAATTACTCACGGATGTATTTCACTATTAGGCTAAGGATAAACAGGGTTTAAGGTGTAAGAGATTAGCAGAATTTTAAAATTCATGGGGGTTAAGTACTAAGAGAGCTCATTACAGTGAAGGTCGCCATACTTTTGTCTGACGTTCAGTTGAGTGTCGCTATGATTTAGTATACTCGTAAACTCTAGGATATGATGCTTTTAATTTTAGATGGGAAATTATCGAGTAACTTCTCCCTCTCAGGATAGACCGAGAGAGTGTCAAATTTTTCCAGGGTAAAGGTAAATGTTTCGAACAATCTCGCAGCTTACATAATACTGCTATGTGTTTTATTTTTTTGGCTTAAAAGCTTTCAAAAGCAACAGATTTTTCAAAAGATACCTGAACGCATAAACAAAAATAACATCGAAGCTTTCAAACTAGATAAAAACATGCTTGCTTGTAAAAGCAGTCGTCACTGCAACAATGGGTAATAACTGCGGCATTGTTATAACAAATACAACGACAAATTTTTGGTATAAATAAACACACAATTTCCTGTCTTACAAACATTATTAACAGTATATTTTTTTGCCAATAACTTTTGAAGTCTTAATATTAAACTTAACAGAAATTTCGAATAGTCTCCGAAGCCGCAAGAACGCAAAAAGTCGCTCGTTGAAATCGTTCATAAATTGCACCGCGTCATAAAGGTGGCTAGTCAAAGCGCGGGCATTGCGGGCAATCCTCTTGCGGTGGATTACAGGACCGCCCGAGGACTTACGAGTTGAGGCGAGGCATCCTCGGGCCACGCCGTCAAATGTTTGCTTCTCATTTCAGACAACGGGTATTGAATTAATTTGGATTCGTGTGGCGGTATTGTTGTATTGATCTGTGCTTTTGAATAATAAACATTTATCTATATTAATTATAACAGAACAATTATTAGCTAGCTTTGATATCAGACTGCATAAATAAATGAAGAAGTTAAACGCATACTTTCTTGAAGTTATTTTGGTTGTGGAATAAGATGAAAAATAGATACGAAACCATAAAAACAACACTTTAGCCGACAATGGCAAGGCTAAAAGGCCTTTCTATAAATAGTGCTAATTAGGTACTGGTAGTTACACTAACACAGTATTATCTAAATATCAGTTGGAGTAAGGCTTTTTTTCGTGTTCCGAGTTGTCTTAAGGTAGGATTTAGTTCTTTAAGATGTGTGTGTACGTTTCAAATTATCTATACCTTTATTTTCTTGAATGTACATAAGGGAAGATCCTTGAGATACAATATGCGGAAGGAGGCAAACATAACTTTTTTGGAATTTGAAACTCAATTTGTAAACAAGTAGAGAACATAGCAACCAATACACCTCAAGTTAGGCACTTTGTTTGCACACAATACAACATGAAAACTGTCCCATAACAGCTTTAGACAATACGCGGCACAAACATTGTAAGCGATAATAAAGTTGAAGAAAGCGGAGAACTAAACAAACTCCAAGTTTTACTTCAAGTGGTTGGGTGGGGACATGCAATAAAGGATACAGAAGGCACATTTATTTTTAAGATAAAAAGAGTATGTTCCTTTTTGATATGGCAAGCAGTACCGGTAACAAAAACAGTTTACTGCAAAAGCATACACGCCGGTTTGGTAAAGAAACTACTATTTTCTCATTATATCATTTAAAAGTATAAAAGTAACTTTATCTTGTACATTATTAAAAAACTACCTTAATTAACTTATCTCTAACGACTCTTATGTTCAGTTTTTTTTTTAGATATTGATGTTAAAACCAAGTACCATAGAACCAGTTTCTTGGAGACCACCAGCAACCTCCGATTCCAAGTAGATGCCTGAAATACTTTTTTGTATGATATCGAAAGTGCAGTTAAGACTGCAATCTTATCTGATGAAAATAGCGATGCAATCGGTGATAGTGAAGCGCCGTAGTTTATTAAGTGTCTGTTAAGTCTAGCCTAGCAGACATCTAAATAGTTTTGAACCAGTTTAAGACTACTTTTAACAACAATCTAGCTCATGTACACCAGAAACATTTGATGTTTCCATAAATGTTTATAGCGTCATACGCGAGCTCGTATTTCACATCACAAGTGTGCCTTCTGAATTTACTTCATCTGTGGTAACGGTGTAACGCAATTTATGTATTACATTTTGTTTGTGTGAGTTGTATGGGAGCGACCCTTCCTTTTTATATCATAATGGAACTTCAGCGAGGCTTTTGTCTCACGAGTCCGTAATGAGTGCTGCCTGAGGTTGACAGTTTATTGAGGAGCAGTAGCGGGTAGCGATTTTGTGCATGAAGATCATCATTTTCCTGCCTTGTCCCTTAATATTTGAGAAAACTGATTTTTTGTATAAAGATACGATACTAAAATTTCACTAGCTCTGAATTCATATGTAACAACCAACCAGCGCATATTAATTATGAAATTTTTGAAAAAATGCTGAGTGACTGCTACCCAATTTTTCAAAAATTTTACTGAAGCTGATATGTGTATACAATGTGAGTGTAAAGAGGATTCAATAAAATAAATTTAAATTCACTAGCTTTGAAATAACATATCCCGCCCACATTGATTGCATATATTTATTTATTTCATTCTTTATGCACACAAAGGTAAGTTTAAGAAGGTTAAGAAGCCGCCTAAATTCCTTAAAGCATTTTCTACCAATCAACCTTAGGGTAATGTAGAGACAAATTGACATATCTGAATATATTTTTTTAATTGCAACGTTACTAAACGTAGGTATTGATTACGTATTGGTCGGCCAGTTCACATTTTTGTACCGATTAACAAACTACTCCAATTCGGTCCGACGCTACACAACATGTAGGAAACTGATGTAGTTGTTAACCCAATGGATTGACGTGCAACAGATTGCAGCTCTGCAGATTCATCTCTACTCGTTTCGATATTCTATGGAATATAAAAGGATTGCGAACGATGAAATAATAGAAGCTATGAATACATTTATTCGGTAGATGATAATACCATCCGTCAAAAGTCAAAAACATTTATTTCAAATAGACCATATGCAGGCACTTTTGAATAGTCAAATGTTGGTCAGTCCAAAATAAGTGAAGCTAAATTGCACGTTCCAAAGCGTAGGTCTCTATGGAAAAGAACGTGCAAGAAACTCCATGGACACTCGCATTACGGATAGTTAGCTAGGTCATAAGGTTAAGAGGGCAGGAAATTGAAGTGACAGCAAATATAAACGATTGGATAAAAGTAAGATTTATTGGTCTGAAGCTAAATATAATATAAACAAACAAAATAAAAATACGAACAAAAATGTAACTTTAGGTTTTATGATGCAATTAATAAGAATTCGTGAATAATACAATCGATATTGAACTATAAATTTAATAACTTGATGAAAATTTGCAGTAGATGTTTAGTATCAAGTTATGTTTCATCTATCTTTAATAAAATAGTTTAACGGTTGAAAAAACCTAAATAGGTAACTTCTAAACTACAATTTAAGATTACTTAGAACGAATACTTTTTTCATAATAAATGCTATAATTGAAGCTACAATATTAGACCGACATTTAAACTTTAAGAAATAAGGGATGAATAACTAAATTCATTTTAGTAATTCTAGGCAATTTTATTTATTTATTTTATTATTTATGCACAAAAGAGTACAAACTTAATGCCATAAGGCATTTTCTATCAGTCAACCTTTGGGTGATGCAGAGACAAATTGTGGTAGGTGCAATAAATTTATACCATTACATATTATTATTAAAATACATCATACAAATATATACCAATAAAATACAAATACACTATTTATAATATATATAATTATATTTACTTAAACTACAACGAAGATAAAAAATAAAAATGGAAAAGAAGAATACACGAATCTAGTGAAACAATTGGTGCGAACAAATCATATTCAAACAAATTAGCGCTGTGATGAAACTACTGCCAACTTCTTGCGAATGTACTCGCGCACTTTCACTTTGAAGGTCAATCGATTGGTTGCCATCCTAATTTCCTGGGGTAGTGCGTTCCAAAGAGAAATAGCCTGGACACAGAAAGAATTGTGAATGAAGTCAGTACGGTGAGTGGGACAATGAAGTAGACGGTTATTGTGATGACCTTAGACTTTTTTTGTGATTGGCGCAAATGTATTGGAAGTGAGGGGCTAGATAACTAGGGAAATTTGGAGAGACGAAAAATGAAAACAAGGTAGTTAGCGCTCTTTGCTCTCTGCGCTGACGTATAGGCTACCAGTTTAAAAGCGATCGATACATAGAGACATGATCATATTTGCGCAGATTGAAAACAAATCGAATGCTTAGAAAAAAAAATCGAATCGAATGTTTAGAAGACGGTCAAGTTTGTTGAGGAGATCTGCTTTCAGGTCATAGTAGCACACGTCACCATAATCGATGATTGGAAAAATTAGGGTCTGTACAAGCATTGCCTTAGTGTTCGACGGTAATAAGTTTTTCAAACGATACAAGGCTCGTAGCGTTCCTGTAACTCTCTGACTGACACTGGCAACTTGAATATGCCAGTTCAAGGTACTTTCGATGCGCAAGCCTAAATCCTTTACGTCCGTGTCAAAAGGAACGACCGTACAGTCGAAAAGAACAGGTGGCAAATTTGTAACATCCACTTTGGCGATACTTCGAGGACTGCCGATGATGATGGCCTGACACTTATTGGGGTTTACAGCAACACCAAATTTGTCAGACCAAGTTTTAATGGCAGTCAAGTCCCTATTTAATTTGCCAATAGTGTCCGATAATTCATCGACCCTTCCTTGGTAGTATAACTGCAGGTCATCTGCATACAGATGATATGCACACTGAAGTTCAGAAATAATAAGATTAATAAAAATAGAAAATAGAAGAGGAGAAAGAATGCCGCCTTGAGGAACGCCAGCATCCAAATTACACCAACGTGAAGAAGAGTCTCCAACATGAACCGACTGCTGACGTCCCTGAAGATAAGATGTGAACCATTCCAGTGCTTCGGGAGAGACCATTATATAGGACAGGATGGCTAGCAGGATATCGTGACTGACGGTATTGAAGGCGTTAGAGAAATCGACCAATACTAGGACAGTGACTTTGGTGTCTTCTATTCCTGCCCTAATATCGCCAGTCACTTTAAGGAGGGCGAAAACAGTGCTGTGCCCTGGCCTGAACCCAGACTGTAGAGGACTAATCAGTGAATTACAATGCACAAAGTTAGAGAGTTGTTTGTGGACACAAGCTTCGAGCACTTTGGATAAGAAGGGAAGGATTGAGATTGGGCGAAAGTGGGTTGGAAGTGTGGGATTGGGAACTTTAGGTAGTGGACGAACGTAGGCTTTTCGCCACAAGGAGGGGAATACACCGGAGTACAAGGAAAAATTAACAATATGGGTAATAGCAGGTAAGAGGTGATCCAGGATAGTTATGATCATACTACGAGCGATATTATCACATCCTACCACTTTAGATTTGATGGAGAGAATAATCTTACTGATCTCTCCCGGTTCAACTGGAACAAAACGAAAAGGACGAATATTAGGACGCGTTAGACCAGAAATCAGAGATAGAGTATGTTGTTTTGTTAGACGATCCATAGTAGGCACAGTGGAGAAATGACGGTTGAGATCGTCTAAGTCGATAGAATTTGGAGGATCTAAATTTCGCGGTTTGCCGATACCAAGAGTTCCAAGGAATTTCCAAATATCGGCAGAACAGGAAGTAGAAATATTTTCAAGAATGTGACGGCGTTTAGCATTGCGTATCATCTGGTTACATCTGTTCCTACAACCCTTAAAAAGTGTCCAACTCTCATCCGTACAATCTCTTTTATACTTACAAAACGCACGGTCTCTGCGTCGCATGGCTATTTGTATATCACTAGTCATCCAAGGCGCGGGAAGACGTTTCAGTTTCACTTTTCTGACAGGGGCATGAATATCATAAAGGTTGACCACGATATTGTTTAACCTTTTGAATGTCTTAAGTTACACAGTTCGACATAGGCAATTGTCTTTCTATTGTGTCTCTAATTACGGCATTCGATGAGTTAAGAACGAAACCTTATCGTCAACCGAAGTGGCCTCCTTCATTACCTCCCAATCAACCAGAGATGCGTCCTTCTTAACTTTTTCGACATCCATTCTCCCAAAACAACGCCTGTACAGAACCCTTGGTTTCGGTTTCGGCAATCAAAAATGTTATTTGATTTTAGACATCCCCACTAGCTAATTGCAAGATTCAATTGTAATATGATCTGAAGAAAGAGAAAATAATAAAAATAGAAAGAGAAAAATAATCAAATAAAAATAAATAAATAATAATGATTAGAAAGAGTAATCGTTGGTAAAGATTTTGCTAAAATAACTGAATTTAAAATTTTGTAACCAAAATCATTTTCATCATCATCATTTCAGCCGAAAGAGTTCCACTGTTGGACATATGCCTCCCCCAAGTGTCGTCAAAACAACCGGTATTGTAAATCTCGCATCCATAATCAAATTGAACTCAAAAAAAATATATAAGTATACGCAAACACAAAGAAGTAGAAAGAACAAACTCAGACAGAAATGCAACACCACGATGTGACGACGTGATGATGATGCTTATTACGCTTTGCTTTCCTAGGTTGGAAACCTATAGTGCGAATCCAGTAACCGAAGATCTGTTGAATTACCCGCTATCACTTACTAATATACCCAAACCCAACGGTTTATTGAAAGTACATAGCAACACACGCGGAGTTTGTTACTCGTTAGTAAAACGGTTAGAACGGCCGCCTTTTGAATACGCTTAATGTAATGCCGTGCACACACGCTGGGAATGTGTGTCTACCCGCTAATGTTTTTAATGGCTTTCACAGTTAACTAATGTGGTTTTATTGTTCTTAATGTGTTGTTCCAGGTTCAGACTAGGAAGTAGGTGGGTTTAAGTTTGTAGTTTTGTTTTGTCTATTCAGTAAAGAAACGCTTAGGCACTTGCATATGTAAATGATAATTTTATTTACAAGAGTTAAATAGACTAACATACTGATATTGAGTTTAATGTATAACCCATATACATTAATTGACTAAGAGTCACTGCGGAGCAGATGTTCATCTTTTATTTTGCTTGAAATAACAGTAACAGCAATTTTATAGCTGTTAGAGAAACTAATGGATTATCTACGTCAATTTAACGATCAAAGTAACAAATAAAACTAAATAACAATACAGACCCATCATGTAATAAAGTTGAATGATTACTTGATTAATTGATTACTGCTTACCGTCAGGTGGGATCGCAGTTAAACACTAGTTTATATTAAAAAAAAATCAAACATAAAAACCGTTAAAAAATACAACTAAAATCTTCGAAACAAGTTACTTTAAGCAAAGCTATTGATAAAAAGCAATTGTTGGCAACTATTGCATATACATACATATTATACATGTAACCCGACCTACGTTTATTTTTGCTTACTAAACCAGTTCTCACTTATGAATTAAAAAATACTTTTGCGAAAATTCTAATAGCATCAAATAAATAAGTCTCATATGTTATTAAGTACTAGGAACACAGAAGCATCAGGTGTGCGTCACAACACACAATTTGTAGAAGTTGTCTCCAGCAAACCGCATAATATCATGCTTTTGTCATTTATAATAGAATGTAATAACATTATTTGTACGAATGCAACTGTTTACACTTACGTAAATTAATTAAATTTTTCACGATATTAGGTGTAATGAAGCAGTTTTCAAATATTTTTTGACCAAGGACCACTTTGCTTTCTTTGTTGTTTGTTGGGGTTAGAAGTCTAACAGAAAACTATAATTAACTAGCTTTTGCCCGCGTGGCTTCGCTCCCGCCGCTCTTTCCTACTCTACCCTACTGTACCCTACTGTAACCTACTCTACCCTACTCTACCCTACTGTACCCTACTCTACGCTACTGTACCCTACTCTACCCTACTCTACCCTACTCTACCCTACTATACCCTACCCTACTCTATACTACTCTACCCTACTCTACCCTACCCTACCCTACTCTACCCTACTCTACCCTACTCTACCCTACTCTACCCTACTCTACCCTACTCTACCCTACTCTACTCTACCCTACTCTACCCTACTTCATTTGTTACAAAAAATGTGATAAATGAAGAACCGCTCGACCGATTTTGTGCAAACTTCACATAAACCATCTACTAAATAGTCCAAACAAAGCCTATACATTTGGTTTGGATAGGTGAGCCCGTTCTTGAGTTATAAAATTACAAAGAAAAGTGGCATTGATTTTTTATATATATAGATTAATTCATTAAACCCCAAGCAAACGCCGGCGTTCACTCTCTCATTGTCTTTCTATTGTGTATCTAATTACGGTATTCAATGGTTAAAAAAATGCCATAAAATCGAAATATTTAACATAAATATACACACCATTTACCCATTTTATCCATCAAGTTTGGAATTGGCTGCTAATCTAACCGTATACAGCAGAATACCAGCATTTTACATAGAACGACTACCTGTTTCACATTAGGACGTGCGTGTGACCCCTTTATAAAATGTTAACAAATTTGGGGTTTTTGAAATTATTACATACAGAACCAACGGCTACGAAGAGTATGTTGAGGATACGAACTGACCTTATCTAGCGTTGCTTAACCTGAAAAACCGACCTATAAGGCTGCTATTAGGTATTACAGCCACACTTAAACTCAGTTATCATTGTGACCCTTCATATATCACATCACATATCATCATCATCATTTCAGCCGATAGACGTCCACTGTTGTTAAGTTTGGCAATTCTTTATGCTATGCCAGTCGACCACCTTAGTACTCCTGCGGATATCTTCATTTCTAAATAAAAAAACACAGTCAAACAATTTTAAGTCTCCGATTTCTCAACGATATCCAATACAAGAGAACGTAGCAACAAACAGTGGGCGATCAGTCACAGGTGCAGCGATCGATCAGAGCTTGCTGGAACGTAAGACGGAGCATCGCCACGGTGACATTACGACATTGCTGCTAATCTCATTCGAGATACATTTGTAAGGGTTTTATAGAAATTACTGGCATGTTACAAAAAAAAAATAATCTTATTGAAAAATCTAAGCACAATACAGGGAAATTATATATAACAAATTAAAATATCACGAGACTCCATATTTTATAGATTAGCACAGAAATATGGGGATCCAAAATAAGGTTATTAAAACGTGCATTACAAAGGTACTCGTATAAAGGCGGACTTAATGCCTTAAGCATTCTCTACCAAACAACCGAGAGTAGTGAAGAAAAAACATGGCAAGTGCATAAAAAAAGAAAAGATCATTAAGAAAACAAGGGTATAAATATAAATGTTTAATATAGATAAAATAACTATACATAAATAACTATACAATACAATACAATAACTATACATAGCTGCGCTCAAAGCATATACTCGTATATGCATTGAGCGCAGCTACGCTGACATGGTAGGTAGATTAGCTGCCCACTCTAGCTTTGCATAATATTTTTTTTTCCACGGAATATTTTTTTATATAAACGGAATTCTCCCTTTTCATCCTTTTAAAGATGAAAACAAAATAAATCCTTTTTTAGGGCTATGTAATAAAAAGTACCGTTGCAAAATTTTATATTCCTAGTCCCAGCAGTTTTGGCTGTGCGTTGATATATCAGTCAGTCAGTTTCTCCTTTGATAACTTTAGATTATTACTTAGTTCACTCTCAAGTCTCGTCTAATTTACACACATATTTTGATTTATTTTCGTATTTTTTTTTATTACGGGTAGCTTAATCTTTTGTAATAATGAGTTTAACAAATTATATTATTTATGCAATACGCTAATACAGCGCTCTAGCAACCAGAATTTCTCTGGCTAATTTAATTTGAAGCTTCCATTTTTATTTGATTTTATTTTACAGAAGGCAGTGACGATAATGTCACTTTTTAGATACAAAATGTCACTGTACAATATGACAATCATACATATTTGCAGAGAGTCGATTTGAATTTCTTATTTGCTACGAAAGCGTAGCTCGTAGCGGTTACTGCTACGGCGTAGCACTAATGTAGCACTTTATTGTATTGTAGCTAAGCTTGTATTGCACGGTACATATGTTTCACAATATTCATTCTTACATTGTGCCTTTTGTAAATAAGATGCATTAGAAACAAATAAGCTAATATAAAAGTACCCTATTTGATCACCATCATCATCATCATTTTCAGCCAAAAGACGTTTACTGTTGGACATAGACCTCCCCTAAGTATCACCACAACGACTAGTATTAAGCGTCTCAAATCAATTTAATTCCTGCAACCCTCTTCAAGTCATCAGATCACATGATCACTGTCCATGTGGGAGACCTTCCAACGCTGTGTCCTCTAGTATGTGGTAGCCACTCAAGAACTTTTCGGTCCCGGGAACCAACTGGTCTACAAGAAATGTGTCCTGCCTACTGCCACTTAAGTTTGGCGATTCACTGGGCTATGTTGGTAACTTTGAAATTCTGCGTTCCACCCATAAAATCACGTTTGTTAAATAACATAGTAAAAAAGGTCGATGTTAATTTTAAGAGAAGGTTTGAAAATGTATAATAATAATAATAAATCTAAGAATTTTTTCGTAAATGGGTGGAAAGGTGAACATTTGATACACTTCCATGGTATCTAATCTTTACTAAAATTAAATATTTTAAACTTTTTTTTTATTTTATTATGAGCAGGCTTGCGTTTAGCCACTATCTCACTTGATAGAAACTGATGATGTGGCCGACGATTGAACACGCTTGCCTAGAAGCAACCTTTTTATTCTTGACTTAAAGATCCCTAGGTTATAGCTATCAGGAAACACAAACTCTGACAGGAAGCTGCCAAATAAATTCAAGACTAGGCAATTATAAGGTTCACTAATGCATCGGGATTTATATTAAGTTACATGTGTGATCTCCCGACAAAGTTGCCCAGGTATGAGCATATTGTTGGTTTTATCGCAATATTTTATTGTTTGCTGGTTCCACTACCCTCTCCTTCCCCCTTCGTCCAGCCGTCAGTTGGGGGGTGGAGTATTGGCACATTTGCTATGGAGATATGAACTTATTTGTATTACAACAAAGTAACGTAAGCTTTCGCTGTATTCAAAATAATGATTGTTTTAGACTTTATGTTGTTTTTTTTTTTGGTCTAAGAGAGTTTAAGTAATGAATATATTGATAATATAATAATGTAAGTTCAAGGATGTTGTATGTATTCGGAAAAGAAATAGAAACTATATGGAAAACATATATATTATGGTACAAATGTCAATTTTGTACGTGAGTGCACATGTTTGTGAACACACACACGATACAGAAGTAATTCCTGATTTGGAACATTTTTTTTTTAAACCTAGACAAAACATATTCTTTAATATTTAATTTTAGATAAGACTCAAGATTAAACCATTTGCCAGAGTATTCAACACAAAAACTTGTGAGTATACACAAAATTTTATAGTAACACAATACTTAATAGGTATGTCTAACATTTTTGTGCATTTTTGTGTTTTTGGTATTTTGTTTATCAGTCGTCGGGACAAACGAAGTATTCGCTCTGAATCTTGAATTAGATTTAATTTTATTTTGTAAAGCATTGGCGTTACTGCGACGTTTGTGGTTTAGACTAGACTTGTACCACAAATGACTTTCAGGGTTGTTTACACGGCAAATACAATTTTAACGACCAACTTAGTGGCTTGTGGCTACATGAGAACTTTGTGTATTAATAGATTAATCATCATCATCAGCCATTTTTAATGCTCCCACTGCTGGGACTAAGGCCTCCTTTCTAGGAGAGGGAATGGGCATAATCTACCACGCGGGCCCAGTGCAGGTTGGTGAATGTCACATGTCTTCTAATTTTTGGTTCTAAGACATGCCGGTTTCCTCACGATGTTTTCCTTCACCGTTTTGAGAGCAGTGGCGATGAAATAAATTACACAACTGGACTGGGTTCGAACCTGCGACTTACAACTCGTAAGTCGGGGCCATCACCACTCGGCCACCACTGCTCTAATCGATCAATGCATTGCATATATCTCACTATCAGTCCACTTCATCATCATCATCATTCCAGCCGAAGGACGTCCACTATAGGACATAGGTCTCTCCCAAGTGTCGCCACAACAAACGGTCCTGTACGTCTCGCATCCAGGTCTTCCAACGCTGCGTCTTCCAGTACGTGGTCGCTACTGCAGCACCTTTCGTCCTCATCGGCCATCCATTCTGCGTGCAATGTGCCCTGCCCATTGCCACTAAAGTTTGGCGATTTTTCGAGCTATGTCGGTAACCTTGGTTTTCCTGCGGATATCTTCAATCTCCAACCATAACCTTTCTCATTACCCATTAGGTAATTAAGCCTTCTGATGAGACCAACTTAAAAAGAAAATTGAAAAAAAAAAATACTAAATGCGATTTGTTTTCCTAATATCCAATATCTAGTTAACGCATATTTTTTTGTACTATTACTAAAAATAATTGACTGTCTACGGTCTTTTAGACCAATTATGCACTAATTGACGGAACGAGAAGCCTGCCGTCAAGCCAAAACCAACGGTCGGCAGCCGGTACGCTGCGGTCGTTACAATTTGATATTATTATTTTTCAGCATTACGTTGTCATTCTGCTTTTTATATAAAAAATATAATAATATTTGATCGTGTTTTGTATAGCATTTTTAGTAATTTATTTGATTAAGTGGCACGTTGGAAATTATGTTTTAATTTTTTTTTTTAATTTTTTGTGTTTAATATGGCTTCGGACTTTATACTTTTGCATCAAAAATTAAGTATCGTTTTTACTCTTTCCAACTATAAAAACTCCCACAACTTTTAATTAAGTAGATCAAATTTTTAAAAATACTCATGTCTTCAATATTTTAAAGAATATTCTTTTAATCATTTATAAGGCCTCAGATGCACGGTCAGAGCATGGCAGTATGCCACAAGGGCCATCGCCACCAAGGCCAATTAAAATTAACCTTCGTGGCCTCTGGTACATTTGGAAGTATTTAACAGAAGGATTAAACCCTTAGTAAATGGCTAATTAACACGGATTTGCCTGTATTAACATTCACAGCCACAATACCGTCTCTTAAAGCACAGGTTCTCGGCCTATCTTTCAATAGACAGCTGGATTTGCCCCTCAGCAGTACCTTAAAGAATAATTTAGTTGACAAGTCTTCAAATACTGTTGATCGTTCTGTCTGCTAGCTGTGGGGGAATGAGACATTGTGGCTTCAGACACTTTCGCCATTCACCATAAAGACAATAATAAATGACATATCGATTAGGCTCACCTGTCTATGTTTAGACGTACCACGTACACATTGGTGACTCCGCGCTGAAGTTGTAACCGCCTGTTAGCAGCCTCGGGCACGATAATGACATCTTGTTTAAAGTGTATAGGGTCCATAGCGCGACACGCCAGTGTCTACAATATTATTCGACGCGGTTTTGTACGGATTTAGCTACGGAGGTTACCGATGCTGAGTATCATTTTAATACATAACGAGAGCCGCATGAGATTAGAGTGCTTGCGTTTGACCACTATCTCACCTGACGTTATTTCCGAACAATCGCATTGACATTTAATTAATCATGACAGTCTACTGGGTGTATTTTTGGCGTATTTAGCTGACAGCGATTTGAAGAAGTATAAGGTCACCTTAATGTATTTTAATTTTGTATATAATTATGTTTTTACGTACTTAGGTTATAAATAGTTTGTTGATACTGGCAATAAAACTACAAACTGTTGAGGTTATTTATGTACACAATACTTAAATTGTTGTGTAAAATATCGAAAAACTAAAAAAAACCTTTTCTATCAATCTTACGCTTTTCCAGCAATCTTATAAGTCGATTGTATGCAAAGTTCATGAAACTTTGAACAAAGAAAATCAATACTAAAAGAAAAAGTTGCTAAAATACAAAATGGAAATGGAATAATTATATTTCCATTATCGAAATCGAAGCACTTACACGAAAACGCTAAGAAAGCAACACTGAACAAAAATAAGAGAGACGCTATCTCAGGTATAACACAAACAAAATCAACATAATCAATAGTCATTTATTCAGCTTGCTTCGCCCCACTCTTTGTCTCTTTCGCACACAATACATTCCTTTCACCTCATTTGCTTGCCTAATCGACGAGAAAGCACGATATGAGACGATTATATACCTCTACAGACTTACCAGCACTCCAACACAGTATAAAAAACCCTCTTCACATAACATGTCGAAAGTTCCAGAGAGACAAAATTTTGAGTTGCTTTTTCCTACTCTGTGTCTCAAGGTTGTCTAATTCGGAACCACGTGTAAAGATGAGTGTTCATTTGGCTGCAGAACTTCAGAATTTCGACAAAATTATGCATTAAATTTAAGTTCCATATGCTTTTAATGCTTTCGTTCGTTAAAAAGGTATATTTCTGAATTGAATACGGTTCGCTTCTGCAGAATACTTTTAGAATTTTATTTGTCAAGTTTTTATACGAATTGAAAATGTTTTTTTAAACAATATACAGAAGCGAAATATTTTCAGTTGAAATAGCAAATAGGTTTTAAATGACTGTGATATATCTTGTTTATCCATTACACCTGGGGCTAACCAGACAGTTTAGGTTAATCCAAAAATTGGTATTTTTTCGCTTGTAAAGTATACAAAACTAACGAAAATATGACTATGATCTTTTCCAACTCTACCCGGTCTTATTCCGTTCAAATTCTACCAATTACCTTTGTACGCGGAACTCCTGCATAGACGCCGCGGCTGACATTCCAGGACGCGGTGAAACTTCGCCCACGATTTATTTAGTGTACATTGCGCGCTGCTCTTGGCGTGTTTATGGCGTGATTTGGCGTTCGCCCGTATAAACGTCAATGGATCCAATAAATAAATTGTATTTTATACGCGACTATACTTTTTGCAAACACTCGGCTGTGCCAAGTACTGCAGTTACATTTGGAATTGGGTCTAGTGGTTGGAGTTCTGGAGAAGCGTGAGCGGAAATGGATGATGATGGTAAAAGCGAAACAAGGGGTTCTTTATTTTGTTATTATTTAACCTTAATTATTTTGCTATTTTTTGGTTCATAGGTAAATGTTGTTAAACAACATTTATCTATAAATCAAATTGCCTTCTTTTTAAACATATACATATTCGATACTATATATTTATTTATTTATTCATTTATGTACACATACAAACACTTAAAAATGAAATGGACAAATACAGAAAAAAGAGTACCTACAAAGGTACTGCTTATTTCAAATGAAATTTCTTCCAGCAGACCTGCGATGGGAGAGTTGGAAGAGAGATGTAGACACAGTGTATACAAACGAATCTGAAAATTAAGAATATAGGTACTAAATTATCTAAATGAACTTATATAATACATATATATATACAACAAAACCAGTAATTAAAACACTAAAATAGATACAATACATAACATACACATAACACATACATATACATGATTATATTATAAGTGATTGTATCATAATATTTAATCATATTATGTCACTTAATACTCGATTGTTGAAATGCTTCTGAAACCGCTGCCTCCCATGCCTTACACCAACAATTTCGTTTCGCTACACGCCCCTCACCACAACACGCTCGTCTTTTTCTCGTACATTTGCTGCACTGCCAAACTCCATACAGTGTTTATACCGCCAGTTTTTGTGCCAGAATGAATGGAATATGGCCGGCCTGGCACACTGGCAGGCTGGCGGGCTGGCAGCCTGGCAGTTTGGCAGATTGGCAGCACGGAGGCACACCCAGGACTTCACGGGCTATTTAAAATTATTCACTATTTGTTGTATCGCATTTTTATGTGTGAATGCACTTCGGCTTATGGGAACTTCTGAAACTACTCTCAGAGAGGATATGAAATAAGAAGGTTTCTAGACAAACATTGTATCGTTTTATTTTTCAGATGTAAAATATGGTTTTTCGTTATTTTACTATGTAAATGTATGCGTCACCATTTGGTAGGAAGAAAAACGCACTTAATTTCTTTTTAATGCAAATTATTTGTACGTTTTGTTACACAGCTGTTTTGAGGTTCCTATACGGAGATAAAATGATAGATATACGCCTACTTAAAAAGTTTTAAAGACAACTCATGTTTATATGAAAATATTTTTTCTTTACGTTTTTGTTTTTATCATAATATATCTTGATTTATTGTTTATACCGCATACATCGAAGGACTGGAACAATTTGCCTGCTGCAGTCTTCCCGTCCAATTGTAATTTAGGTGTCTTCATAGCTAGAGTTAACAAGCTCTTAATAAACTAGTGCGCCTCACCAGCAACGATTACATCTCTGCTTACCATCAGGTGGATCGCAGTCAAGCACTGGGTTATATCATTTAAAAAAATATATATATACACTTGAACATGCGACACAAATGAAGATCCCAAACTCTCACGATCACCATGATTGGCACAAAGAGTGTTTGTACGGTCTCATCAACCGCACCTGTGTCATACTCGTATACTATATGTTACAAATATATATGAGCAAGGCGCCTCGAGTCAGACTATAACTGTGGAAATAAGTACTAGTCAAGAGAAAGAATTGTTACCTTTATACCTTGTTAACTGAAACTCGAACTACCCTGTAACCATTTACTTTTGAATATACCCAAGTCTAAAGTTATGTTGTACTTTCCATGTACTCCGTAACTAAACCAAGATTTGCAGTGTTAATGTATGGTGCCGACATTGGTGATCGTAGTTTTTTGTTATTTGTTTGTTGGTGCGACTTTTTCCTGTTTAGAGCTATGAATGTGTCTCGCGACCGTTCGGACTAATGTTGTTGTCATTAATAGCTTATTCTCGTAATATTTGCTGATTATTCTCATCAGGCTCACGGCTAGTATTAAAATAAACTTGTGTATTGTGTGGTATAATATACAACATTACTTTTAGTATATGCAAAACCGAAACACGTGTCTAGTATCTTTATGTGAAGAACGGTTGCATAATTTTATAACTGTATCATAAAAAAACACAAAGGTATAAATAAGTGGTCACCGGTCCATCCGGGTGACTTAGGAGTTGTTTTGCACTTGCATCCAGCTGTTTTCTGGGGCCTAATACTCACTATGACCTGCCGTGATCTGTGTACTTAGTGTCGGTGGTGTGATACTTGTGACCTATTTAAATATTTTTGGTAAAAAATATAACATGATGTAAAAACTATTGGAATCGATTTAGTTACTGATTCTGAACAAATTATATTCTGGTTTCTTATATACTAAGAATAACGCTGTATAGTAAATAGTGTGATATAATCCCGGGCTGGCACATGCAACACAGTGTTTTGAGCGTTGCGGTCGCGGCAGCTGCTTGTGTTTGGTGCTTGTTCTCTGTCGCGGTACACCCAACCGTTGAAATGTATAACAAGGCTGCACAGTAGTTATTTTATTAATGGTATTACATGAAATTGATGTTTGATTGTAGTATGAAATTCGAATAATCAATTAATTTAAGTAGCTCTTTAATAATATTATTAATTTAATTGAACTATAAAATCACATTAATATTATAAAGGCAAAAGTTTGTATGTTTTTACTTCTTCACGCTCAAACGGTTGAATGGCACATGGGCAAACCATGTCCTGGAATTCTTCTCAGTCGTACACTCTTGACAGAGTGGTCGTGGTCATGTCTCTGTCGGGTCCCGCACCACTGCCTCTCTCGCGATACGACGCCATGCAGCTCTGTGTTTGGCGGCATGTCCTGAAATAGCACATAGTATATTTTTTTTTTTTGATAATATGTTCCATTGGGACAATTTTCTACTTTCAAGCAGGTGAAGTCGCTGGCACCAGCCAGTACAGTTACGTTACAAATGATCTTAAGTAACATTTTTTTTTAATTTACCTGTTGGTCAATAAACATTTTTATGATGAACATAGGCTGAAGTGAAAATGGGATGGCGATATCGCACAAATGCAGCCGGACAAATGAGCGAGGTTTGACACTCAATGGACGCCTGAGGGAGGTCAACGCCGTCGAGGTTGACCGCAGTAAAGGTGGTGTGACGATCTGATCATCTTTGCAAGGCAAACTTGGCCAGAAATAAGGGCTGTTTCGACAGAGAGATTTGAAAAGAGAAAGGATAGGCCATTGCACAGCTGTGGGATACAAAGTAGACTTAAAAAAATGATAACCAACGAATGAAAGCAGTGGTACTTATGAGTGGTAGGTCGCGAGTTCAAGCCTTATTTCATCACCACTGCCCTCAAAACGGTGAAGGAAAACATCGTGAGGAAACTGACATGGCCTAGAACTAAAAATTCGAAGACATATGACATTCACCAATCCGCACTGGGCTCGTGTGATGGCTTACGGCCCATTCCCTCTCCTACAGAGGAGGCCAAAGTCCCAGAAGTGGACACGTTAAAAAAGGCTGATTATGCTTACCAACGAACTAACCCGTCTCGTTCACAAAATCTAGTCAGCTTCTTGTTTGACTGACAGTCTAGCGCTGCACAAACAACAGTTAACGTTTGCAATTTCATTTAGTCTTATGTTCAGTTCAGTCTGACGAGAGATCTCAGTTTCATACAATCGGGAGCGAAACACCTCGCTGTAGTGCATCCTTTAGTCAAAAAAACAAAGAAGTCCCACTCTAAAACGTTAAACTGCATAATAACACTTGTAGTATATACTGTAACGTAATATGTTACATGAAGGAGTTACATACAGGAGTGAGTGTTACAAGAGGTGGAGGTAAGGAGGAGGAGTATAGAGGAAGAGAGAGAGTAAGAAGTGTAAGTGTATAGTAAGAGGAAAGGAAGAGTGTTACGCGAGTGCAAGAGGGAGTGTAGTGAGTAAGTGCCTCCAGGGAGTAGCCCTGGCAAGGCATGTGTGGTGAGTAGTGAGAGGTTGATTGTGGAAGTGAGGAGTGTGGGAGGAAGGTATGGAGAGAAATAATATATATAGATATGAATCCTTGTGAGGTTATATTACAAATAAAAGCATATAAAAACAATAGAAATATAAAAAGATATAAAGATATAAAAAATCAGCTCAAACGGCGTCACGGCGGAGCGCAGCAGCTGGTGTAGGCGCAGCCCTCAGCCGTACGTAGGACGGCGAAGGCTGCGCAGCCGCAGGCAGCAGCAGATAGTGGTAGGCGACACAGCCCTCCAACGCAAGGGCCGGCAGTGGTAGAGAGGAGGCCCTCAGAGGCCAGGTCCAATTGTAGAACAGCCCTCTGCCGTCAGGGCCGGCAGAGGCAGAGAGGAGGTCTTCATAGTTCAAGGCGCTCGCTCAACCAAGAATCTCACACCAGGGAGCTGAGCCAAGAAACTGTCACCAAGGATCTGACACATGTAACTGCACCAAGAAACTGTCCACAAGGAGCTGACACCAGGAGCTGAACGAAAACTAACTTTAAGGAGCTGAACAAGGAAACTGTCCCAGAAACTGACAAACATGGTTTTTTATCAATTTTGACGGCTATGCTGGCTGTCAATTCATAATTTAAAATTTGAAAACAGGTTTCAGCCAGCATTGCTGTTTCACAAGAAAGATATAAATTACAATTTAATTTTAAAGAATGATTCGCAGATAAGAGAACATATAATTTGATAGCAAATTATATGTTTACAAAATAGATAATATTATGAGTAAAAGAATAAAACCTAAGACTATAAAAATACTCTTTGTTGATACCTAATCAAAACCATAGAAGAAAATAGCAGTGACATGACAGATGACATTGATCAAAGAAAATAAACAAACTAAATATATAGGAAATATTATAAAGAGATGTGATTATTGTGAAGTAAAGTAAACGTAAGTATTAATAACATTACAATACTAGCTTTTGCCCGCGGCTTCGCCTGCGTACATAAAATATAGCCTATGTCCCTCAAGAATAAAGCAGTTTTCTATCGGTGAAAAAATTTTAGCAGTCAGACCAGTACTTTCAGAAATTACCTCCTACAAACAAAAAACAAACTTTACCTCTTTATAATATTAGGTATATAGTGTAGATGAAGAAAAAAAATATCTGACTGTGCTAAGGTTAAGTATCATGGATTGTAATCAGAATATCAGTGAGGACTGAAGAGGTGTTTTTTTTTTATGGGAAAAAATCATCCAATAACATCTTCCACTCTTGGAGGAGCGCGAGGGAGTGTCAGACTTTTGCTGATAAAAACCCAGACCTGTTCCTTTATTGCCTTTCATACCAAGTCGAGTCTTTCTTTCGGAAGCAGACTCTAGGCCCTAGTAGGCTTCGCTCTTGCTGGGCCCCTACGGTTTACTGACATCTCCTTGAGGCGCGCGCGGAATAGCACGCGTTGTCAACGACTTGGGCTTGGTCCGGACGGTTACCGGTCAGTGTAGTGTCCCGCAAACTTCCATTGAAACGAGAAGATCCTCTGACCAGGCAGATGTTATGGTTAGTCCAGGCAAATGCCCGATAGTTAGTTATAGATATGTAGCAGCGGTACAGCGCAGCCAACGGTACGAAGTGAACTTTAGAATATTGAGGGCGCTCGAGCCCCGGTATCGAAGGCTTGAAGGAACGGGATGGGTTTTTTAGTCAGTAAGAGTCTGACACTATCTCCCGCTCCGCCCAAGAGCGGGGGTTGTCATAAGATGATTTTTCCCATCGAAAAAAAAAAAAAAAAAAAAACACTTCTTTGGAATTCTGGAGTAAATTCCACTGCTTAAATTGCAGAACGCATGCAGGTTTTGTTACGTAATTCATGGGTCAATGTCTAAAAGTGCATTTTGTATTTTTGCCGATACATAAAATCAGAATTGATCTTCTGTCTCTCTTTGTCTATTCGGTGCATCCATGTTCTCAGTTCATTTACTTAGACAGCATCCATCTTGTCGGTCTCCTTAATTAATTGTCTAGTTCTTGGCTACCAAAGCTTTAGAAAAATGAAAGGGTTTTTTAACATCCCCTATAATGTCCGCCCCCTGCTGAATAACTAGCAATTAATTACTTTTGCAAATAAAAAGGGAATAAGTTAATTAATGGAGGGGCTCACCATTGTTTATAGCAGTGGTTGTTTGCATTGTAGATTCTTTTTTCTTTTATGGTGAAGAATATTTTTTGGCAATTCTGTTTTGTTTTTTCAGTTTAATTGATAATGATAATTCGCTTTTGTGATGAGTTTTGTTTTAATTCACGCTATGTAAAATAAAATATAAATATCCTATTGCAAACTTGTAAAAATAATAATAATAATAAATCATTTATTTTCAGGCATCTTGGCCCATAGACACATACCTTACAGACTAACATAAATATAAAGTAAATACAGTTTATTGTTAGTAAATAAGACTTATGACTAAGTTAGTAGCACTTCCACTGCACTAATTCACTTTGTGCTGTTCTGTGGCACCTGTCCGCGAAAGCGACGGAACGCCACGCCCAGCGGCCAAAAGTCTTCCTTCAACACGAGGGGCAGAAAACTGTTCGGGACTCGCACCACGAACGCCTTGAAATTGACGTTACGGTGCGACTCCAGCAGTTGTACCCTCAGTGCGAACTTCGTCTTTTGGCGCACGTACTCCACGATGTCTTCCACCCTTGTGGTGTGATGTAGGCGGGAGATATATACTGGAGTGTTCGGCGGAGCGGCACGCAGACTCACGCTAGGAGATGTAGGTGCAATGCCGCAGCGATTCTTGCTGGTTTGCGTTCGACGCTAAAAAAAGTAAAAGTAAAAGTTAGAGAAGTTAGTTAGTTGTAAAAGTTACAATTGAAAATCAACTCACTCATTCGTCAATGCGAATTTAATTTTAGTAGAAAGCCGTCCTGGATTAAAAGTGCTTCACAATTTTTCACAAAATGTGTTTTTGTAGACATATATTTTATTTTCTCACAAAATAGTAGTGAATAACGATACAAATTAATCCAATACTTTTTTACTCAAAAAAATGTTGAACATTTTTTTTTATCAACAAAAAAATATATTCGCAGTCTCGCAACTTGCTTGCAGTAACAATACAAGTCCATACTGATTGTTTGTCACCAAAACACGGCGTTCACTTTGTTGACATAAGAGCCTCAACAAGTGCCGAGCGTGCAGGCGACGCGGGAAATGTATGTTGTGTTGGGAAATACGGCGAACGAAAGGACAAGTTTCCAGAGTATTATTAATGGTGAAAATGTTAATGTGTGAACAGAAAACTAAGTCAAATGCTTTGTCTTTCCACAATTCACACAAGCATCGCCATATCTACCGCTCCTGTGCTTCTCCCATATGGAGACTCAAGTAATCCTCATCAGGTCATCGATCCACCATATAAGATGTTGTGTCTGCTCTATATTCGTTAAATCAGTAAAAAAAATTCCTGGAAAATCTAGCAGTTAACGACGTAATTATCATCTTGTATGTATTATTTTTAAACAAATTCTAATATTTAAAAAGATGCATTTATTAAATAATAGCTTAATTTTTGAACCTTAACTTATATTTCACAATCAATCAGACCTCAGCAAAATAACGTCTAGTCCAACTTTTTAAAAATATAACGTAATCTGACGAAGGGCGAAAAAAAATGTTGATGAAACACAGTACCGCCGGCAAAGTTTTACAAACTTCTACCTCTACTTTACACCGGAAATACGAAAAAAATATTAATTGACGTCGGGAATAAACCGAGCCATTCCAAGTGAACTCTGCATAATAGAGTTAATCTCTCGCAAAGAATAAAAATCGCCTGGAGGCAAAAACTCAAGTCCGCAGAAAGGAAAAAATCCGTTGTAAGACTTCTAAGTTCCAATCTTCAGTGAAGGAAAAGCGACTAAGATGCTTTGGAGTTCAGTATTTCTTATTTACTTTTTCTAAAAAACGTCCCGCCACTGGCTTTCTGCAAAAGTAATTTCTGTTAAGTGGAAAAATGTGGATACTGCTTTCGAATTCATTAAAACCATGAATTTGTTAAGTCGAAACGACACTTAATTTTTATTAAAAGTTAATTGTTTGGAAGCCGAATACTGACGATAAAAATTCAAAAATATTAGACTGGTTTATGTAATGTAATCTGCTTATTAATGTCTAAATGTCGTGAGTAAGGCGAGTGGAATCTATTGAGGTAATATATTGTAAACAATTGATTTCTGGAGATACTACAGTATTTTTGCGCATTCCTCTAGATGACAAGTTTTAGTTGGATATAAATAGATAACATTGAAATACCTTAGCTCTGCAGCATTTGCATATGTTTGACAAATTCGTTTAACTGATTTTGTGACATCTTGTTTAGTTTACTTACTAACTATTTTCATAGTTTCATGTCGTATAGTATTCAATCGTAGGGAAATACGTCTTCTGTAGACATTACTCAAGATAATTTTGCCCATAATTGTACAGAAACTCTTTTAGAATCCTAGGAGAAGTTGTCAAAAAATTGTGTTTTTTTCATGAAATAGCCGTTTAACAGAAGTGAGACGAACTGAGGTTTGTATTGATAATTTCAATCATTATAATTCCATAAATAAATGCGTATTAAATATACAAATTGAAACTTGATTACGTTTTGCAGGTTTGACGTTTTTACGTTTTGAAGATTATGCATGTTATCTTTGAACATCCCACTTAAAAAGACGTAATTTCAATACTTCCATGGGATATAAGGCAAAAAAATACATCAAGTTGGCATTACCTTACCTTTAAAGGCGCGAGTCTTATTTTTGCACGACAGAAAACTAAAAATATTTAATATTTTCTTCAGGCAGCCAAAGAAGCGATCCTTCAATGTTTGCTTCATTAATAATTACACTCATATTATTTAAAGGCGAAAGTTGGTGAGTGTGTATGTTTGTTACTTCTTGACGTTCGAACGGCTAAACGAGTTTGGATGAAAGTCACACCGGAAGACAATATCTTAAAATAGCACATATAGGATATTTTGTATTCCAGGAGTATGTTCACTTGGGATACTGCCACCACGCGAGCAAAGCCGCTGGCAGCAGCTGTTTTATGATTATAATGATGACCCCATCGCTATATCTCTACGTTGATGTCCAATGAACCCTAGGTCATCAAATATCTGCGCCAAATGTTGAAGTACACACTGAGGGAGCAGTTGCTGGAGGCGCACCGGAATGTAAATTTTAAGGCATTCGTGATGCGCGTACCGAACTGTTTTCTGCACCTTGCTATGGAAGAAGACTTTTGACTACAGAGCATGTTGTATCGTCGCTTTGGCGGACAAACACCACAGGACAGCACAAAGACAAAATAGTACGAAGTGAAGTATTTCTAACATAGTTTTAAATCATGTTTACTAACAAAATGATTCAATATAAGTAATTATGTATGTTAATAGTCTGTAAGATTTTTATGATATGCGTCATGTTGCCTGAAATTAATTGATATTATTATATCTATATTCTTTATAAACTTTTTGTTGTTAAGTCATCATTAGAGCATAACACCGCTATTGTGTAAAAGTTTTACAACATAAACATAAAATAAAAAAAAATACCACCACTGTATAAACTCAAATTACATGTCGTTCAATTGTGTTATCTTTCACTTCGCTCCAGAGACGTTCGGGGGAGGATAATGGACGGTTGATTTACATTTGTATCACTTCCTACCCCTCCCACTACTTGCGCCTGTGTCAATTCAATTAATTAAATGATGGACATTATTAGGCGGACTTTATGTCGCGTCCCGTTTTTATTAACAACTTTATCTGTGTGTTAATAAATTGGGGCGTTACTTTCAAATCGTTTAAGAATACTCTCTTGTTAGATTAGGAGTTTGGTGCGAATTAGAAAGTAAAGTAAAGTTTATCTTGTCCATACTAGTTTTTGCCAGTGGTTTCGCATGCTTTTAAAATAATCCCAAAGGATAAGTGCATCGATCTATCTTTGTATCCTAGTATTAGCGAGGACGTAAATTTAGATCGATTGATGTACTTTGTATGTCATTGTACCGTTCACTATTCTGTATTGGATAGTGTGACTGTTCCAATAAGACCCTAGGCTGATAAAATTTTCACTTTTCCTGAATTTCCCTACATGAAGGTATGAAGGTCGGCTCCCCCCTTAGGGGGGGGAGAGGACGAGCCCCCCCTCCGCTCGTCCTTATAGCTTTCAACCAGAGACCTGGACAGCTCCCACCGACAGTAATGGATTTCCAAGGAATATGTCACCTTCTCCCGACTTAGAAAGCTAGGGGATTAGGTGGGGAATTGAGAAAAACAAAGTTAAAATCAAATAGGGTTGGAAATCCAAGGGGTAAGGAAGGATAATCTACTTTTCTTTTTAGTTATGAATATTATGAGACTGAGAGGGCTGCAAAAGGGTATATGACACGTGACGCTTGTATTTGCAAGTTAAATTATTTTAGAAACTACTTTAATCCGTTTCGCTCGTGCGTGTCCTGACCAATCCTACGGCAAAGGGTTGTGAGGCCTCTGCTATTGGATAAGACACACTTCTTCTACAATTAACTCCTTATAACGGCCTACTCACTCTTCACTAAGACAATACAAAACTTAAACAAGCGTGACGTATCGTCAGTCAGTCGCAGAACTATTTACAGTTGCCTTGCTACACGCTGAAGTGGTTTATCGACACTTCTCACTTCCTTACTCTACCCAAAGGTGAGGACATCATAACCTACGTGTCTCCGAGCTACGTCTAGCTTGCGGAGTTTCCAGAGATGAGTCCAGATTACGTGTCTCGCTAAATATTATTTTTTTTTGTATCAGTAAGAGGCCTACGGGGGCCGGGTGTGTTTTAACGAGATACGTTCCCTAGCGTTCCTTAGAACGACTATCAATGCAGTTTAGGGTACTTGGTGAAGCCTACCCCCGCTCCCTGGAAGTGTGCGTATAACGAGAGCAATGTAAATCACTCTACTGTCAGTCAGTTCTTAGGGGGAGGTAGCCGTCGCTAACGTTTGGTGGTTTGTGATCTCCGTATAGCTCAAACTGGCCTTAGGATGTAACGAATAGTTATTCGGTTCGACCTTCAATTGGCAGTGTTTCAGTCATAGTTGCGCCAAGTATGGCGGGAAGTGTCAAGTCCACTCGAAGGAAAGTCAATGTCAAGCTTCACTCCAAAGGAAGGCCTTCTCCGACTCCCTAACACCAACCGCAAGCTCGGGTTACCTTGTCATAGGATGGAATAAGGAAGGATAAAACACACAACACTCACCCATTCAGTCTTCAACACAGCTGCTGAGATTCACTCGCGTACTTACACACTACTCACTAGATCACAATCAACGCCCATCTATTCGTACTCTGACTCACACGCACAGACCTGTACTATAAATATTTGAGAAGCCTAAACTGGACTCAGTCCACCTATATCTAATACTGTATTACAATACTGGCACTCCTAAGAATTACAACGGGACGTTGCTCTACGATATACCGAGTCAGATGGCTTCGCTGAACGTGTCCTTTCTCGGGCCCTGAAGCCAAGTCTCTTAGACGTGTGTTCCCTACTCGGCCCTGACGCTAAGTCTCTGGACGTCTGTCCCCTACTAGCGTCTCACGCGAAGTCCTCTATCCTGCCGACTCAACCCTGTGCCTCCTTTCGCCTTAAGGCTCAGTATCGCTTGTCAATTACTTATTATGGCTTTGTTTTTGTATAGTTTCTAAGAAGGTTTGGGTCGTCTTTGTCCGACGACGCGCCCGGCGTGCACATGTTCCATCTTTAGACATTGCATCCATTTCTTTACCATTGTGCTAAAATATTTCTTTTTTTTGTAATTGTTCCTTTCACATTAAAAAGGCAATTTATGTCCCTTCGTTCAGCGCCACGTGTTTAAAGTGCCGTGGTGTTTAAAATAAAATATAATATTTTGTTATTAATTTGGAGTAAGTGACAGACAGTCACAATAGACATATTGGAAACATTCAACTAAAAATTACAAAATACCTTTATTTAGTGCTAAAATATATTATCACAAATTTATTATTCAAATGAAATGAAATCAAAATTGAAAACGTTTAATTAAAATAAACCATTTACAGACTTTTGAATTGTCAAAAAAGTGAAACTAAATTACATGTTTCAAAAGATAGATTTTTTTTCAAAATTCAAAATTTAAAATCATTTATTTCAAATAGACCATTTGCAGGCACTTTTGAATAGTCAAATCGGTCAGTCCAAGAAAAGTGAAGCTAAATTGCACGTTCCAAAGCGTAGATCTCTATGGAGAAGAACGTGGAAGAAACTCCATGAACACTCTTTTAAATCATATTATGTGTTACATATAATGCTTGGTTACACATTTCATGTTGCTTCTATTATGTGAGCACAATGTAGATAATAAAATAAAAAAATTAAAAGATACAAACTGAATTAAGCTACTGTCAGCTAAGAGATAACCAGTCTCGACTGACGGCACCTGTTCACGTTCTTTTATGGAGAAGAACGCGCAAGAAACTCCATAGATGCTCTGTTAAATCATGTAATGAGTTACAAAAATCGTGATTTTATAATCCTCCATAATTTTCTCGTCCCACATATCCTTAAACGCATCCTCTAAGATGTTGGTCGAAGGTCACAGCTCTTAGGCCTTTGGTTGACACGACTCTCGGTACCACGATCGCTGAGTCAACATTCCACATGTCGAAAACCTCGCAAGCCTAGTTAAAATACAAGATTTCTTTCCTAGTCTTTCTAGCTGTTCACAACGTTGTCGTCATGTTGGATGACTACGATTGTTTTAATGCACGTCTAACAATTCGATTTAGACAATTTATGGCGAAAACAAACCCAAACTATTACCTTGACATATGTAAGTGTACCTAATATTGCTTATGCTTAACAGATCCATTCAAGAACGCCAAAATAAGCTAATGGCAAAATTGCTGAAGTTACAGTACTTTAGCACTGCAAGACCCGTTTCTATTTAAATTTTTAGAGGCAGACATGATAGAGTTACTATTTATGTAGTTGAAACTCTTAGTTATCAAAATAGATGTATGAAGGTCACAGTAGTCGGTAGGCACGTGATTGATCTATAATTTTTAGATTCCGCGTTGCTACCAGATATGTGGAGCAAGTGGGTAACTCCTGTTGTAAGATACTCGGGTTGGCAACGATTTGTCTGCAGCAAACTAGTTGACTCGCCTATTGGTCTAGTGGTCTTGACTGCTATGCCAGAGGTCGTAAGTTTGATTTTCAAGAGAAGAGGCCTGAGCCCCAACAGTGGAAACATTATAAGGCCAACTATGCTATGCTATTTAGAAATATACACCGTTAAATTTTTATCGTTTTAATCCCGTCGAGGGTCGATTCGGTACATGAAACACTATCGATTTGTAAAGATAAAATTAAAAAATAAAGTACCTCTTTTTCAAAACTCGTATTAATTTACGTATGTACGAAATTAATTTCTTTAAGAAAGAGTCAGCTGAGCGAGTTCAATGACCTGTAGGTACTTTGTACGCAACGCCGACTATTAACTACAGGTCATTGAACTCGCTCAGCTGATGTTTTCTAAAAGATACTAATTTCGTACATGCATGAATTAATACGAGTTTTGAAAAAGAGGTTCTTTATTTTTTAATTTTATCTTTACAAATCGATAGTGTTTCATGTACCGGATCGACCCTCCACGGGATTAAAACGATTAAAATTTAGCGGTGTATAAGTATGCTTATTAGTTATTTAGTACTCACAGAAGTTCTGCTTAGTTTGGGAATAAATGGCGTTGTGTAATAGTACATTATGATTTAAGTGTGTAATGTTAGTGATTACAGTCGAGGCGGTATTTGGACCCGAGCCGTGGCGAGGGTCTTAAGAGAGACGAGAACGGTAATCATTAATTACTCACGCGTATCATACGATGTTTTTCAATACACTTGTGGAGAAAATAACAGTAAAACTAGTAGATAATTTTTTTTGTGACATGGCGGTAAAAATCTGTTTTCATATGCGCGCGCATAATTTTTTTATTTACCTCTAGGGAAAGGCTAAGGTATTTTAGTCATACTGCTTAGTCTTACGTTTATGTTTTTTGCGTGAAAAGTTTTTACTATAATGTCTTTCGTAGTGACAATGGAACACGCATGAAACATTTTCGTAAATAAATAAATAATACATTTTCTAATGATTTTATTGTAGGTATTTCATTTTAGTTAATTGGCTTGATTCAAATCAAGATCGATTGATTGAAATCAAGCCAAAAACCGCGCGCATCTTAAAATGGCAGCCATAGACCACAAAAAAAAATCATTTTTATGTGAATGTGCGATTTATTTACTAAATGTTTTTTTTTATTAAATAAATTCGTTTGTACAAGCTGAAATGGTCAAAATTGCATGAAATAAGTAAGACACTAATTTATACCATTGAACGCAATAACTTATGCGAAATTTTTTCGTACTAAAAATTTGTTTTGTGAACAAAGAGGTTGAACAAAAAGGTTTTAACTACATTGCGAGTGCGTAATGGTAATCAAAATGTCACAGTTTGATAACAAGTGCCCTTATATACCTAAGTGCAGTGCAATAAGAGTCACTTTCTGAGCAAGTGTATTGAAAAAGGACTTTTATTTAGATATCGTTTATTTCAAACATTAATTAACTCATAGTAACATTATTGAATAAAATAAAATACCTAATTATTAATAATAATATACATTACTAATTGTTTTTACAATAAATTGAATATCTATATAGTCACCAAAACTGCATAAAATGCCCCTTTAATTTTAAACGCCTATTAATTTTCGTACACGTATGACGTATGTGTCGTCATGGCAGCCATTATGACGTCATAAGTCACCCGGCGGCCATTTTAATTTGCTCATAAAGAGGGCATACATCATGCGCGGTGCAGGCAGTGCGCCGATCAAATCGAATTCTTGGCTAGCTTCTGTTCGAGTTTGCAAAAGATACTTATTTTAGTCAGTAGAACAAGTAAGTATAAAAATAATTATGTGTTCACAAAAAGGGGCTAGTTTTATTTAACATGAACTGGTTGTCCTAGATAAAACACATAATTAGACGGAATCACAAAGTATAAAACAAATGAAGCTTGTTTCTTCATTTTGAAAATTGTCAAAATCATATTAAAAGGTCAGATGATTATATTCCTAATTAAATAATAAAATTTAACGACGAGTGAAATCCATAAATAGAAAATAAAAAATACCTGGCATTTTTTCGACAACAATCGAAGCATTATTTCAGTTTTCATTTTATCTACTGTTAAATTCTGCACTGTAACTGGTTGAGCAAGGAAAATTTTCTTGAATGTTTTTAATAAGAGGGTGCAGTCACACACATAAATTATAGCAAAGTAACATTTTGCACTTAGCTCTTCCAGTTTTCAAGGCAGGCCGTGATTGGACAAAAACTTGGAATCGACCTCTGCCAAAGATCAGACAGTTTGATTGCTCTAAATGAGGTCTCGGTGAATATTACTCATATTTTTGTAGGCTATAACACTTCAGCTTTAATTTCAGACCGTAAAAAAGACTTGGCAAGCATTGCGAAGTAATTAAAGTGACAACAGTGAGAAAATATGAGAGAATTAACTTTAAGGTCAGGCTTTTGGATAGCTCTTACTGTAACGAAGAAAATGCAATGCGTTTTAGCATTAAACAAGGCTTACTACTTGGAGGGATGACAAGGATATTTAAATGAAATGCCGGAGCAAAGAATAAGTACGAATATGGAATGAATAGAGAACAGACATTTATTTGAAGGTCAGAAAGTAGCAATGTTATGAAAACGTTTTGTTGCTAAAACACCTGTTGAGGAAAAGGGTTTTCTGATTTAAATATTTTACACACGAAATAATCGACGACAATTTGAGTTAGTTATTGATTAACTAACAATTTAAACAAAATGTGTACGTGTTTGTGTGTCCTTTGTCGGAGTTCTCAAATACCCAAATACTTATTATAAAGGCAGCGTATCTCAAATAATTATAAGCATAAACATAAACAGTCTCATAATACTCCCACTGCTGGGACCCAGGTTTTCTCTCTAGGATTGGGAATAAAATAATTTAATTTTTCTAACTGCAAAGGTGAGACGGTACTTCACGCTGGAACAGTTGCTCAATCTTTATCAAGCCCAAGTTCGATCGTGTATGTAGTACTGTTCTCATCTTTGAGAAGGATCTGCCAAATACCAGCTTGATGCGCTGGAGTCGATTGAGAGGCGAGCCAAGAGAATCATCGGTAATGATGCACTTGTAGAGTCGAAGCTCCAAAGCATTGAGCATCGCCGCCGAGTTGCTAGTCTGTCGGTTTTCTATCGTTTACATTTCGGGGAGTGTGCACTGGAATTGCACAATCTAATTCTGCCAAGTCCTTTCCATCATCGGACCACACGACGTACAGCGTTGCGCCACCGGTACATGGTAGACATCCCACCCATACGCACAAAACGTTTTGGAAACACATTTATTGTGCGTACAGCCAAGGAGTAGAATTCCCTGCCGGAGTCTGTGTTTCCTGATAGCTACAACTTAGGGGTCTTTAAGTCAAGAGTGAACAGGTTACTTCTAGGCAAGCGTGATCCATCGTCGATCACATCATCGCTTACCATCAGGTGAGATGGTGGTCAAACGCGAGCCTCTCAATAATAATAAAAAAAATAATGTCAAAATAATCATATAAAATAAGTTTATATGATTATTTTGACATTTAGAAATCAAATACTATGACTTCTCAATGCGCAAGAGTTTGTCCGTCGAACTTTATATTGGATGTCGAAATGCAGCGCTTTTTATACCTCGATTCAGGATCTAAGTTTTTATTTAATTACGAAAAACGGCTATAAACAGAGGGCTAATGAGAGAATACTGAGTTTAGAAAAGATATTTAACAGTTCTACAAACAAAAATTTGACCAATTTTCCTAATAGTTTTTTGAACAGATACTAATAGCGTTCCCTAACCCGATATAGTAAAATATTTTAGAACAGATATTTTGGTAGGTATTTACACGTTTTATTCAATTATCGTGAATAACAGAACAAAATGATTCATTGTATAGAACCAATTTGAATAGAAATGAAATCGGACCGGTCCGTATTCATCCATTTTGGTTTTATTTAATTGAATTCAAGAAGATTCGAGATTGTACTGTCCTGGTCCTTTTTCAGGGTTATAGAAATAAAACAAGAATACTACAAAAGGTTTTCGAGGTATTTCAATGAATGGTATCGGCAAGGTTGTTCAATTTTAAAATAATGATGAGGAAGAATAGACGAGGTTTCATTAATAAGGCTCGTTTATGTTTTTTATTTGGTCTAATTATTAATTGGTGGACCGAGACTATGAGAACATAATAGAGACTATAAGAATTTAATATTCTCTTACAGATGTTTTTTATGTTAAATAATAAGATTAGGTCGGTAGTAAATTTAGAGCAACTTAAATACTAGATACTAACATTAGAGGAGCTGCAGTGGTGACCGAGTGGTTACAACTCTGATTCACTGAGTTGTAGGTCGCGTATACAAACCCAGCCAGTCGAATTACTTTATATAATTTATTTCATCACCACTGCTCTCAAAACGGTGAAGGAAAACATCGTGAGGAAACTGGCATGTCCTAGAACGAAAAATTTGAAGACATGTGACCTCCACCAATCCACACTGGACCCGCGTGGTAGATTACGGCCGATTCTTTCTCTTAGAGAGAAGGCCTGAGTATCAACAGTGGGAACATTATAAGGCGTCGGCCTTATAATGTTCCCACTGTTGATACTCAGTCGTGCTTTGCTGTAACAATATAGGCATTTAGAGTCAAAATATTATTAAGTCAAGATATACAGATTTTTTGCAGTTTTCAATATCTAAATGTTTACTTGGTACATATAGATAAATTTAGAAACAAATTTCAAGATGACAGAAATGTGCAGGAATAGTTCGATGCCTTAGTATATTTTGTGTTTATACATTTTTATGTTCTAGTACATAGTTTTATTTAAGTTTCATCGAAATTAAATCAACCTTTTAAAAGATTGTTTTCTTATTTTATTAAGATTAAAACGTCGTGGTGAAAAGTTCTGAGCTAAGTATAAGTAATGGAACTTGCTGGCGCTGGTAATAGGACTGTCCGATTCTATGAATTAACTTCACACTGCGGGTTGCGGCAGTCGGCAGATTTTAGCCGGTGATAGATATTTTATCTCTTTCTCTCGCTCTTTCTGTTAATAAAAACATAATTGTGAAACAAAAAGAGGAGAACAATTCCTGTATTTAAGTTTGCATCGCATTTTAATTTATATACACCACTAAATTTTAATCGTTTTAATCCCGTGGAGGGTCGATCCGGTACATGAAACACTATCAATTTGTACAGATAAAATTAAAAAATAAAGTACCTTTTTTCAAAACTCGTATTAATTTCGTAAGAAATTAATTTCTTTAAGAAAACGCCCGCTGAGCGAGTCCAATGACCTGTAGTTAGTTTGTACGCAACGCCGACTATTACCTAAAGGTCATTGGACTCGCTCAGCTGACGTTTTCTTTGAGAAATTTATTTCTTACATGCGTAAATTAATACGAGTTTTGAAAAAAAGGTACTGTATTTTTAAATTTTATCTTTACAAATCGATAGTGAGTGTTTCATGTATCGGATCGACCCTCCACAGGATTAAAACATTAAAACGATTAAAATTTAACGGTGTATCAAAGGAGAACTGACTGCAGTCTGTCAGTTTCGCCTTTTATATGTCAGTCATATCAATGTACAACCAAAACTACTAAGACTAGGAGCGTAAAATTTTGCACAAGGGCTTCTTTTATAACACAGGCGAGCACTGAGAGAGGAATTTCTAAAATTGACCCTATAAGGGGATGAAACAGGGTCCTACAATTAACTGTATGGATAAACCTACTTTCATGCGTGGGAAGCCGCTAACAGAAGCTAGTCTAATGAGACCTATATTTCAGGTCACAAACCCTACCACTAGCTTTTAACGCGATCTATTTGACGTCTTAAACTAAACTGTTAATGAGATGGAGCTATATAGGGTGTATAGCTCCATCCCGCTTTCTCACTCGCACGCTTGACATTTTAACACGTCATGATAAGACCCCAGAAGCCTTACTACCTATACAGGGTTATTTGTAAAACACTGGCAACCTCTCACGACTTTGTTACTAACATCATAAACAACAACTTTTGTTCTATGACTTTAAAAAAACACCAGATTTTCATAGAAAAATTAAAATATTTAAATTGAACGTTCTAAATATTACGACGTCTATGCCGTGGAGGTAGTGGAGGGGAACGGAGATCGGCCGGCGAAGGTGCTTGATGCGCTTCTGTGGCGACATACAGACGTAGGTGGGTATAGCAAATTCATCATCATCATCATTTCAGTCGATACACGTCCACTGTTGGACATAGGCCTCCCCCAAGCGTCGCCACATCGAACGTTCCTGTGCGTCCCGCATCCATCGGTTTCCTGCTACCTTCACCAGGTCATCGGTCCACCTTGTAGGAGGCCTTCCAACACTGCGTCTTCCGGTACGCGGTCGCCACTCCAAAACCTTTCGGCCCCAATGGCCATCTGTTCTGCGAGCAATGTGCCCTGCCCATTGCCACTTAAGTTTGGCAATTCTTTGTGCTATGTCGGCAAACATTAGTTTTCCTGCGGATATCTTCATTTTTTATTCGATCACGCAAGGAAACCCCGAGCATAGCCCTTTCCATTGCTCTTTAGGTGACTTTAAGCCTTCTGATGAGGCCCATTGTGAGCGACCACGTTTCGGAGCCACACCTCAGCACTTCGATGTACCGATAGTCAATTTGGCACCTTTGGAGAGATTGCAGCACAGCCCAAGTCTCGATCGAATCAAAAGCTTCCTCTTAGTCCACAAACGCTAGGCAGAGAGGCAGGTTATACTCCTCGGTCTTCTGTATGACCTGCCGTAGCGTATGTATATGGTCTACGGTGCTGAAACCTTTTCGGAATCCGGCTTGTTCGGGAGCAAATTAAAGAGTTGAAATTATGAAGAGATAGAACAACGAAATCTTAAAGGTTGGTTTTTAGTAAATGAATTATGTTTTGTAAAAAGTCATAGAACAAAAGTTGTTGTTTATGATGATAATACAGTCCGGGGGCCCAAGACTGCTATTTTTATAAATTCGTCATTCCAACAAGTTCCCATTGTCATTTTGCTAAAAGTTCGTAATCTGCTAATTCATAATGATCGGTCATTGATTAGTCAATGGTCTCATAATAGAATTGTGGTAAATAGACAATATCGAGCTTAGTAAAAGCATTGACTACACAATGACGTTTTAATGGTGGGACACTGATTAAAGGAACTGTCAAAATTTTAGCAGACTACCGCATACGTCAGACATTAATTTATTATCGTGTACAAGATTACTATTCTATACCAGTTCTATCAATGGAGTGTCAGTGGTTGACCACTGGAAAGTCATAATAATGCCATTATATTACGAGTAGTAGATTACCAAAAGATGTCAAAATCAACAATTATGAAATCAATGATAGAACATTCTGAATCTGACACTATTGTGATAGCAGACTTGAGGCCCAGCAAGGATGTCAGTGTTTGGAGGTATGGGAACAGAGAGTAAAATTCCACATACCTCCGTTGAAAAGGGAGGATCCTCCGACCAGACAGATGTTATGGTCTGGTGGGCGACTGCCCGATAGATGATTTCGGGCTGCCGTATATGTTCAAATCGCGCGGAGAACTTTGTTTGCGCGATGCAGGATTTCGTACTTTCTTCGTAGTTCTTATGTGGCGCCATAGATGTCGCTACAATTGTTTTACAAATAATCCTGTATATAGCTCTATCCCTTTAACCGTTTAGCTTAAGTCGTCAAACGAATGGTGTTAAGAGGTCAGGTCCTTCAACGAAACTCCACTTTGAATAATCAACTTGTCAGGTTATAACTTTATAGTTTAACCAGTGAGTGACGTTTTGCCATTATTATGGCGAATACGTTGAACTTGACTTCTTTGAAGACTTGAAATGTGGGTCTCACTAAGTCGGTCAAAATTTGATATTTCTTCTTTGTTTAGATAGGTTAACAACATTGATCGCCATTTGATTGAAAATATTTTAAAGTATCAAAATGATTATATTATTATTTTGGGCTCGTTGTGTTCCACTGCAGGGCAAAGCCCTCCACTCCGTTATTCCACTCTTTTCTGTCCTTAGTTACTTCTGTCCAATCCTTAAGGTAGGAGTCCAATTAGTTACGCCACCTCCTTCTGAGACTACCGCGTCACCGGCTCCCGCTGTTCGGAATCCAGTCGGTGGTTGCCTTCGCTCAATTTTGTTGCGACATGCGGCAGACCAAGATAACTTTTATGCTTCATTTGAAAATAAAGTATTCTGTTATATTTTACGTTAATAACGGTATTGTAAAAATGAAAACACGGGTTAGGTACCTACTGTGAAATAAAAAATAATGAAAATAAATGTAACGGTCTGTAAAATGTCGCTGTGATTTAACACAGCTCGTTAGTTGAAACACAATCCTAAAATTCTATGTTGCTTGTTTTCCAGCCTAATATTTCAGCTACAAAATCCCTAAATAATTTAACAAAACCAAAACACAATTGATATTATAAATGCAAATCGGAGTTCCGTCACAGATTATATTGAACATGCACCCTTCCAGCAGTGGACTTTAAAACGACAGTATTAACTCCAGCAAATGTTGCCATCATCTCATTTCAATATTAGGATTGAATCGATTTAAATTTATGAATTGTAAACGATTTTGTGATTCGATTTCCCGCTTTGGTTAGTTTGAATTTTGTTTGTCCATAATTTGGTTTTGGTCTTTGGTAGTAGCTGTAACTCTGCACTCGCTGACTTTTAGCATATAAGGTGAAATAATAAGTCTCAAACCAGTCTATCCTAGGTTTATTCGGTGGATTCTAACTTGCTTTGCCCAAACTAGTTTGCCCCCGGGTTAATAACTTTATCTAAAAAACTGGTTTTCCAGTGTAGTTCAAATCTGTTTAAAATAATACGTAGGTGTCTGTAGTAAAAACATAGTTTTACTGTGCATGAATACTATTTAAGTTTATTCATAAACAAACTGTTATAGGTATAATTATAGTTGTAAATATGTAGTCTAGTAAAAAATATATATTTACTAGACTTTTGTTTCAGTCTTATTTTTATTGAACGACAGTTCATCTTCCAATTGAATACATATTAAATTAATGTTTTATTTTCTGCATGCGACCGAAACAAATAACGTAGTGAATTGTAAAACAATACATAAATCAATCAGTGTGTTCCGGACGCACATTGACTGTGTGTTATCAACGTTTTTTACAATCGCTCTCTTTCAAAATAGCAGAATTTAAAATTTAAATCCCTTCGGAGAATGTGCGCTATTTAAATATTACGTCAGTTATTGAAATTCGCGTGAAACTCTTTATTTATTGCTCGAAACGCATTGTGAGCACGTTCAAGAATTTCAAACGTAAATGCGTGAATAATTTTACTTTTTAAAGCATCATTTATTTACAAAATAAATACAATTTACAAAGTCATTAATAATTTTACCGTTACATGGTGATAGCCGGGCACGCGATGATCATGGCGGTAAGACCTCTCTTTAAGGAGTAACTGGAGACTGGAGATGATTTATGATAATGAAATTAATATAACATACAATTAAAATCCAAAATAAGGCAATTAATTATCAGACTACAATTATTTAATTAAATTAATTATTTAATATAGATGAGCCTACGAAGCATATGTCCAATAGTGGACATCTTTCGGCTGAAATTTATTAGTTTTTTAAATCGAGACCTTTCTCAATAATTATTTGAGCAGCTTCTACGAATTTCGGCAGGTTTTGGCCAAATAGATCCTCCGATAGCGCTATATTTTTAATAATCCGTATGGCTCGTGACAAAGGGGCAAACTTTAGGAGGTTAGTCCTTGCAGACGGCTCCTCCAAGCGCACGCGCTCACACACCCGTCCGACGTGCGCAGTCGCAGCGCTTCTAGCACGTCTGGATGGTGCAACAACCCTAGCAGTACACTAGCCACGTACTTGACCGGTGCGACATCCCTTCTCACCTCAAGTCTAGTATACTCGACCATGCTCTGGACAAAAAGCGGGTACATGAGTGGATAAAACGGGTAAACGGGTTTCAAGTACAAAAATCTTCTTCTCCAACATCTTCTTCAAAGATCTTTTCCAACATGAGATGTCAGCAAAATCGTAGGAACTAAGCAGGGTTGAAGCCGACTAGGGCAATGGGTTGACTTCTGAAAAAGAAACCCGTAGCCCTGAAAGACAAAAGCAACTGAATTAACATAGCTATGGTTTTGGTCAGCAAAGGTCTGCCTTTCCACTCTGCCCTAGGGCGAGATAAATCATTAGATGATTTCCCACCTCAAAAAAAAACAAGGTCAAACGCGTCGTAGAATTTGCAGTTCTCGGTTAATTTTAAGAGTCATGCAGAACTTGGTTTATAAAAACTAATCATATTTTAATGAAGTATTAGGTTTGATTATAAAATTCTATCAAAGGTAGGAAAACTACAACATTGCTGAGTGCTTTCAAAGATTTCGAATCAAAAATAGAAAATTTTATCCCGAAAAATGTTCCGTGAGAATTTCGAGCCAAAATTTAAGGCCGAAACAAAATAGAAACAGCTAAGTTACGTAAAAAAGTTAACGTATAAACCAAAACAATTCTAAAATCTGTAAATCAAATGAAAGCAAATCAGTGTTGAAATCACGCACATCCATTAGAACAGCAATGATTCGAGTATCAAATTAAACCCTATCACTTGAAACCATAGTGCTGTCAGTGATCATTACAGCGGAACTGATCGGCGTCGCCTCGGTGTTGCGACCGGTATCGATGCGAAAATCACGTTATGCTCTTATTATAGTGATGTGCTTTGTAAGTGCGAATATTTACAGAATTATCCAGTGTAGCCTTTCGTAATTCTTTTGTAGTTTTAAAATGAGAAGAAAATTCTGTCAACTAAGAACAAGTATCACTATTTTCATAAATAATAGTAATATTCCACAACGTCATCTATTGCCAAATTAAGCAGAGCTTCTGGTACGAGTAATAGACAAATAATAAACATACTTATATATTTCTAAATGCATGCATATATTATAGATAAATTACACCCAAACATAGAATAAATGATCATGCTCATCACACAACCATTTGTCCTGGAAAGGAATCGAAGCCGCGACCTCCGGCATAGCAGTTAAGTCCACTAACAACTTGAATAACAGGCCTGTCAAATTATGTTTACTATTTTTTCATAATATAATTCTCCACAAGTCTGTTTATCAAAATTCAATATAATAACTTTTACAATATCGTGAAAAAGTTTTAACTATCACGAAATAAATAACATGACATACATGTGCATAATATTTTATGAATTGCATCAAACAAGTTTTTATTCGACTTCAGCCGTAGCAAATAGTACTGAGGTCACGTTTTTAAATTTATTATAACTTGGTGTATATGCTTTTCTGGATTGTAAAAGAGAACTCATTTGGAATTGAAAATAATCGCAAGTGATACCTTTTTAGAGTGAGAAATTATCTAATGACTTCTCCTTCTCTGGGTGCAGCTAGAGGGCGAGTCAGACTTTTACTGACTAAAATTACATCTGTGTCTTTCAGTTACCCTTTTCCTTCTGAGACTGCAGGATTACTTTTTAGAAAATCCCCTGCGTGCATCGGCCTTGCCGGGCTCGCTCTCATCTCTTTGAGGAGCGCGTGGGACACTGCGCGGTGTAAGTGATACCAACTCTGTTGAATATTGCAGTTCAACCAATTTGTCTAAGGCGGCGGTCTGCTACAAACGCCGTAGACGCCGGACGCCGCCTACGCAGCGCAAACCTGCGATGATTACTCTAGGACGCGGCTTCCAACGTAAACTGCGATCAGTTTCTCGCATTCTTCTTGTTATACAAATGTTATTGAAACAGAAAAGCATAAAAAGGCTCTACGACATTTTCATGAAGAGAGAGGTTGCGGGTTGTTTTAATACGTTAATATAAAAACATTTATGTACTAACAACGATGTCAAGTTAAATAAAATTATGTTTAATTTAACTGATTCAATTATTAATTCGTATTCCTCCTTTGTAAACACCATCTTCGTTGGCAAAAATGCGCCGTCCTTAACGCCAGAATGCTCCGAAATAACTGCGTAGGCGGCGTACGACCTATGGACGTGGCGCACGGCGCTCGTACGCCACGACTGGCGTATGAGAAAGCATTCGTACGTCGCCTACAGCGTCATGCACATGCCGGACGCGACACAGCGTTGGTTGTAGACCGCCGCCTTCGCTGTCATCTAATAAAAAATAGAACTCCATATTTCCCTCAGATTCCCATCCCTAGCATTTAATAACGCAAGCCACGCTTTGACGCGACATGGGGATGCAGCCGCTGCAGCGCTGCAATCCAATCCATCTGCCACTTATTACCACGTTTGAAGCGCTCTGAGGTATGGCATGGGAGCACTTCTGTGGCTACAATATTGAACTACGCGTCAGTGAATATGACGAGATTATGGATCGTACTTTTTGGTTTGGAAATATGAAATAAATAAATTTTATTGTTGTGACTGCGGTACTGGTTATGTTATCTACGCAACTGTAAATTACAATATGTACGAAATATAAGTTCTTAAGATAACTCAGTAGGTGGCTACGTGAAATACATAATTAAATCCCCCAAAGTGCAATATCTACAATCATAAAGAAGACAATCTTGTAGGTATAACAATATTACCATAAAAATCCATTCTCTTCCGAGCATTTAATGTAGAAAGTACTAAAGTAATCCCTTTGAAGCAACGCTAGAGCAATTACTTTATTTTCTCATCGTCGCTTACAAAAATTTATTACATTACCATTAAAACTCTAATGGACGCCAATGAAATTTTAATTACAATAAAACTCTCGACCACGGGAAGGTAACGATCGTTATAAAAATATTCCCTAAGTTGCTTTTAATAATAACCTCAGTTGAGTAAGTCCGCCAAGTTAATACCAATTTGTGAGAGAGATGAGTTCGTTTTCATTAAGTTCAAGAACTTATAAAATCTTTAACCTGTCTCCGGCTGCTAAAGAGTGTGGTATATTAAAATGCTAAGTATCTCTATAGAAAGCTACGGTGCACTTTGCTCAGCAACTAAACTTCGCCAATCAAGGTGATATGGCAGACGGTAGTATCGTTATTTTAGTTTCTTAAATTTTTTATCGATGCTCAAGAATTTTAGCGGTTACCTGTCATACACACATAAAAGTTTGAAAACGTATTAAACAGGTAAAGAAAAGGGATAAAACGAGTGTTACTAAAAGAGTTGAGTGGAATGAAGACGAAGGCCAAAGAAAAGATGGCTGGGCTGTGTGAAAAGACTCACACACAGACAGTGTGTATGTGTGAATGTAAATACAAAACGAACACATTTTTCCACGTCTTTTTTATCAATTTCAATGGGATATGGGCAGAAGGATGATGAGTCTTAATGACGATCATCACTTCAGCTAAAATCTTTATAATCTTTCTTTGCCAGAAGAAACAAATTATTTTATCTGACTAAACTGTCATGTCCTACTGCTAGGCAAAAACTTCCTTCTACACAAGACGATATCTGATTTAAATTTTTCCTTCATTTCGCATTCTTTATTTTGTATTTTGTTGCGCATTGATTAAAACATGTCAACCACGGTCAATTGTCACACAACAAATATGAAAAGGCATTAAATACATAAATAACTACCGATAGGTAGGTATAGTGGTAACAACTATAGTTCTCAATTAACAAAGACTTTTCCAGCACAACATGCAACAACAATTACCATTTGCTTTTATCACCCGCGGACAATGGGTGCTGAAGGCTCGTTTAAAAATTCACAATTACAAAAAAAGTAAAGCAAATATACGTGAATTTTTAACAACTCCAACCAATTCGATGCATGTGATTGTAAATTGGAGTTAAAACGATAATAACACGGGCGTCCGGTTAACAATTATCCGGTATGCGCGTGCCTAACAATTGCTCTAAGGGCTGCCACGGCAGGCAACCTGAAAAATTAGTTCTTAGCATTACTAATCTCTCTTTTTCTTGTCTAGCTCTTTCTCTCTTCCTCAGTTTTTGTGTACTTTTCTTAAACCCATATCCATGCAATTCAGAGTTTAAGTTTCTCCAAAGTATCGCTACGATAACCAGTCCGTGTCGCATCTATTGAATTCCCGCGACCCACACCAGGTCATCGGTCTACCTTGTGGTATGCTCTTTGGTTGATGGGGCCTCGAAAATTTTTAAGCCCCATCGAACATGTATTCTATGAGCAACTACTTCACGCACAATGCGTAAAGTAGTTGCTACCATCAAACTTAAGTCTTTAATTGATAATAATTAAAGATTATAAATATATAGAAATTCTTGATTTTTTTTTATTACCTACCTTGATAGCGTTAGATCCACTGCCATCCAATGGTAAGCGACGATGCAGTCGAAAATAAAGTAAGCAGTATATGTAGTGGCTTATAGACATTCAATAACCTAATACCTGATTGTGCAAATCTGATAATCTTACATAAATTATGTATCACCGTTGGTGTATTAAAAGAAGTCATCTACCAGTCTCGTTATTGACCGCGATGTATATCAATCAATATAGCTATTTTACCAATTTGTCACTCAAGCTGCGTAATTTATTGGAAGCTCTGGGTAGTCACAAAGGTATCATTAATTCTGCAAGAAAAAGCAATAAAGCCAAATGCTACGTTTATTTACCGGACAGATTAATAATATCGTTTGCCAACCCTAGTCCAATCTGAGCATTTATCAATTTTTAGTTACCAACCGGTGTAAAAATGATATACGATTGAATTGCAGTTTAGTTTCGAATATCTGCAAATAGATTCCAGTTCTGTTTAATTCGAAAAAAATACGATGTAACTGGATAGTTATTTTTAGATCGTTTTTGTTATCAGGTAAACTGAATGGTTGTATGTTTAACAATATGTTAAAGAAGGTTATTTCTTACACCTGAAAAGGTATTTTAGATTAAACGTGTTTTTGCCGGAAATCGTGAGCAGAAGAGAATTCTCACACTCCGGCCTCCATAAGAAATGAGGAGTCAATTTACGCGGGCTTGAGGATGGTGAGTGATAGGTAGCTCACCGTTCGATAAGGACCAAGCTTGGGTCGGCAGAGTGTTGCACTCCACGGGTGCCTTATAGTAGAACTGTCAGTATATTTGACGAGGCCCACCAGAACCGCGGGATGGTTCGAAAAAAATATCGCGGTCCTGTAATGCAATGGGCAACTCAAGGTATATAGGTGACCTAGTGCTGGACATGCCATAAAAGGTGGAGCACACATATTAAAGGTGTACCCCGCTTGGGCAGAGCAACGCCGTGCTCTCGTGAGGGCGATCGGCGAGGGCGATCTCTCACACCGGGCCTTGGTACAGGCTATGGTCCGGAGTAAGGAGGAGTGACAGGCGGTCACCACCTTCTGCGAAGCAATAATGCTAGCAAAAGAGAAGGCCGACCGCATCAGGCAACGGCGGCGCTCACAGCGCCCCAGCCACCGCCAGGATTCCAATCCTGATTTTCAGCCACCGTAGACGGCGAGCAATGGGTAGCTCGCTGACCGACCGTCCGGTAACTGTCCGGACCGAGCCCAAATCGTCGACGGCGCGCACTGTTCCCGAGTGAGTCAAGGAGCTGTCAGCAACAGCAGGGGCCCAGCTGGGTCGAAGCCTGCTGGGGCCAGGGTTAATTCGAAAGATAGCTCAGCCCCAGTACGAAAAGCAACGAAGGAACAGGAGTGGGTTTTAAGTCAGTAAAAGTCTGACACTATCTCCCGCTCCACCCAAGAGCGGGGGATGTCTTTAGATGATTTTCCCACCGCGAAAAAAAGGCATACAAGTGAGTTTTAGTCAGTACAAGTCTGATACTCTCTCTCGCTATATCCAGAGAGAGAGAGAGAAGTTATTTTATGATACCTCATTTAAAAAAAAAATAACAGAACAGAAAATATTAAAAAGAATAACACACAGAATAATATAAAATATTCCTGAAAGGAAAAGAAACCTTAATAGAGTCAAGTTTTCCAGCCAAAAGCAATTTGCATAACCCTTCGGGAGCTGAGGCGCGGAATTATGTGTTACAAGTATTTATTACTCATCCTTGGCACCAAGTAATATGCACCAAATTTTATTTATTCGCATTTTCGTTAATGTACAATTTGCTACTGAGGAGAAAAGTAGGGGAGGCCTACCCCATTGTTGTAAATTATTAACGGCGTATATTTAAAGAGTAATTTTCCTCAAAATATCAAACAACAATTTAGGAACAAACAAGCCTCATATTTTGAGTGAAGCGATTGTGTTTAAATTGTGATTTGCTGTGTTCTGATTCTAGAGAATTTACTGTTAAACACTGAAATACTGTTGTAAGTCCTAGGCAATCTGAGAGTAACAATACTATTAGTCAGTATTATTATTTCCCCTTCAACCCGGATTACCCGAGCGTTGACCCCTACTCTAAGGTCAGGAAGGTCAAGCGATTAGTTGCCAACTGAAATAAGGACCCCTGTCATCTCAGCGATATATGATCTCATATAGACTGACAGGAACGTGCGAGAAAGGGGTCACCGCAGACTGACTTAAGATAAATTATTTGCTTACATAACCATCGAATTAGCTTTAAAGAATTCCTATATTTCCCAAAGCCGTTTTCTCATAGACAGAAGTGAAAGAATTATATATAAAGATTTCAAAACTAAAAAAATCTATCAATGTTGAATGAACTGTAGGTAGTCTGTCTAAAAAGTCAAACGATTTGGGTTATTATTAAGGCAAAATGAAATCTGATGTAGTCAACACTGGTTCAATAATCAAGGTTAATAAAGAGATATTGATTATAGTTTACTAATAAAAAAACCCTATTAAAAGTATCGAATATAATTATTTTTTAATGATTAAATATTATACAAAATTCCCAAGTCATTTGACTTTTTAGTCTTTTGAATTTCCCATTGGAAAAAATAAAAGTACTTTGTTGGTTGGGCCGATATTTTCGATTCGACATTGTAGTCTTTTGCGCAACCAGTTATTTTTTTCCAATAGGAAATTCATATAGCCTATACGGTTCATTAAATTTTCGAACTATTAACCCTATTAAAATCTTATATGAGCTCTTCGTAAGTTTTATAAAAAAGAATCTCTATCTTCAAATTGTCATACATATAGTTCTGAATGGTCTGTTTCTGAATAACTATAAGATTTTTTTTACTGAAATCTAACACAATATTTACACATGAGGTTTTTCACAAAAATAAGTTAAAAGTGATTTAAACATGCGAATAATTCTAAAAACAATTGAACATTTCATTGCTTTCAAAAGCGTTTGCAAGCGATTCATCAAAAAGATATATCGCACGCTTAATAATAAACCGGAATAAGTCAAAAATTAAGGATTTCTACTTTTCTTCATAAAACGAATTAACTCTGATAGAAGTATCTATAGGTAAAATCCCACCATGCGAAACAAACAAAAATGCTCGATTATTAGATCACCCTTCTCTTTTCTACAAAAGCACGCGTCAATGCATTTCATGCGACAGAGAATCATTCAGAAATGCGGTAGCCGTGATGTGAGATAGGTGTCGTTGTTTTGCGTCTACAGTGGAGTTAAGTGTAATCATTCAGTTTCTTTACAAACGCAGGTAAGACTACTGTAATTCAATTTTTTTTCTAAACTAGCATAATTACGTTTTATTTCACTTTAGTTGAAAACCGTGTTACAGTACTGCATACACTACTTAGACTAGTTGCAGTTTATCATAAAATTAAAGTTGTAAAGATATGAAAGATTGCATATTAGTGCAGTTTAGTATAAAATTATTACTTTTATTTCCGAAGCAATCCATTTTGTTTCACTTTATTACTAAGACTATTGATAGATTTAAAAAATACTTGTGTTTATTTCGGTTTACGTTTTAAGTGATCCTAAAATCTAATAGTGCTTTAGTAATTGCTGCAGTTTATTACAAAATGTCCTTTCAATTTATTTTAAATACCTATTAATAAAAAGTATTTAATTTCTATTTCCATAGTTTGAATCTTAAAGATTTATTTATTTAACTATTTATGTACACACATGGAAATACAAGAAAAGAGGAAGGAAACAGAATAAATAGTACAAAGGTGATGCTTATTTCTAATGAAATCTCTTCCAGCATACCTGCGACAGGAAAGTTGAAGAAAAAAGAGAAATAGACCGTGTGTAAAAGTAAAAGGATAATTAGTACACACAAAATACAAAGTTAACAATGAAATAGTATAAAAAAATAATAATAATTAAAGATATATAATATACTGCTATAATTATAAACTTACACATAATAAAATAAATAACACACAAATACATACTAAATAATACCTAAAATAAAATAATACATATTAGTATATGCAAATATGACGAAATAGAAAGATAGTGCCCTTTCACTCTTCTTTTAAAAACTGCAAGAGTTTGGCAGCCCCTGATGTCGGGCGGAAGTGAATTCCACAACCGTACTGCGTGCGAAGTGAAGGAATAGGAATAGAAATCGGTGGAGTGGGGAGGGGATTTAAGGAGATTCTTAAGATGCGACCTGCAAGGTGCATCAGAAGGACGAGAGTAGGAGAAACGTTCCCGCAGGTAAGAGGGAGTTTTAGGGTTGAAAAGGATGTTAAATAGCAGACATAATATCTGAGTGTTCCTGCGAAGTCGAATAGGGAGCCACTTGAGTACCTTGCGAAAGCCTGAGACATGATAATACTTTTTAAGGTTAAAAACAAAACGAATACAGATATTTTGCAAACGCTCAAGTTTATTTAAAAGCTCCTCGGTGGCATCCAAATAACAGGCATCAGCGTAGTCAATGATGGGCTGAATCAGTGTTTGGTCTTCAAGGGCAAAAAGCTCTGAAGGCATTTTAAGGAGTGAAACGTGTAGTGCACTTTGCGACTAACTTCAGCGACATGGGCAGTCCACGATGAATTCGAGTCCATGATCACCCCAAGGTTTTTAGCCGTCTTAACATTGTCTATCTGAACTCCATTTAACCAGAGTGGAGAGAGCAATGTAATCTCCAGCTTGATCCGCATATATCTGCCACCAATAACCAAAGTCAAAGGGGTTAATTTGCAAACAAAAAGGACCGCGACCACTCCCCTATCAACTTCAGGTCACTGTTCACAGCGGACACAGCGGCTTTAGCATCTTCCACACGAAAGTGATGGTACAGCTGCAGGTCGTCTGCATAGAGATGGAAGTAAGAGGAAATGAGTCTAGTGACAGAGTTGATAAAAAAAAGAAAAGAGGAGAGGTGAGAGAACACCACCCTGAGGCACACCCGCAGCAAGATAGCACCAATCCGATGAAGACTCATCAACGCGTACCCGCTGCGAGCGAGCATTAAGATAGGAATGGAACCAATTAACAGTGGAAGTGGAGAAATTAAGAGATTTTAGTATCCCAAGAAGGATATCGAAGTCAACAGAGTTGAAGGCACTGCTGAAATCAAGAAGAACAAGTAACGTAAGAGATTTGTGGTCCATGGCCAAGCGGATGTCATCAGTAACCTTTAAAAGGGCAGTGACAGTGCTATGACCAGGCCGAAAACCGGATTGGAAAGGGCTAAGAAGATCATTACTAGAGAGAAAGAGAAAGAGTTGCTGATGGACAATGTGCTCAAGAACTTTAGAGAGATACGGAAGGATAGAAATTGGTCTGAAATCAGTCAGCGAGACCGGGTTAGGGATTTTGGGTAACGGAATGATGTGGACTTGTTTCCAGGCATCGGGAACAGCGCAAGAAAATAAGGAGAAGTTAAAAATGTGGGTTAAGACGGGATGTATTGCGGGGAGGATAGGGGAAATCATTCTAAAGCAAATGCCATCATTGCCAACTGCGGAAGAGGAGATAGCAAGAATGGATTTTCTTTTTCACTCACAGAACTAAATTCAAAAGAAGAACACTGCGGCAATGGTAGATCAGACAACTTATTAAGAGTAGCTGATTTGACGTGTGGATCTATCTATAGTTAGATAGATCTATAGTTACAGGGGGAAGTGAGTAATGTTGGTTAAGAGCACACACGTCAATATCTTTGCTGGAAACGTTAGGGGACTTACCAATGCCGACAGTTTTCAAAAACTTCCACACTTCGGAAGAGTTCCGGTTGTCAAGAGAATTATGGAAGTAGCGTCTCTTTGCATCTCTACACATACGACTGCAGCGATTACGCAGCTCCTTAAATAAGCTCTGGTTGCGCTCGGAAGGACAGCGCTTCAACCTCCTTTTGGATCGGTCTCTAATTGCCATCGAATCCTTAAAGGCGGGAGTGAGCCAGGGAGCAGGGACATATCGAACTCTAACTCGACGTATCGGGGCGTGTTGATCATAAAGACTTAGTATTTTATTGTTTAAAATATTTACCATATCGTCGACAGATGAACTATGGAAAACCTCAGTCCAGTCAATGCCTACAGCATCACGCAGTAATGCCTACAGTATCACGCAGTAATGCCTCCAGATCCATGCCCTTGTAGTTCCGAAGGAAAATATAATGCGGCTTGCGCTTAGGAGGACGGATCTTATATGAAAAAAAGATTAAATCGTGGTAGGAAAAACAAGCGGTGAGCTGGCCGTGGATAGATACGTTATTAGTATTAGAAACAATCACAAGATCTAAAAGAGAAGGGGCGCAATTGGGAAAATGATAAGTAGCAGAGAGAGGCAGAATGCTGAGGTTAAAAGAAGTTATGAGAGATTAAAGTTTGTGAGAACGAGAGTCATTTTTAAGAAGAAACTTGTTAAAATCACCCATCAAGACCACGTGATCATAGGTGGGACAGAAATTGTTTAACAGTGTATCGAAAGAATCAAAGTAATCGATACTGAGGTTAGGACTATAAATTACTCCAAGAAGCATTTTAACATTGTGTAGAGAAATTTCTAAGAAAAGATGCTCTGCTGACCCCGAGTAAGAAGATGGTGATGCACTGATAATTTTAAAAGGAATACCAGCACGCAAATACATGGCAACACCACCACCACCCTTCCCCGTTCTGTCGCTGCGGACAAGATCATAGCCCGGAAGGGAATAGTGAACTGATAAAAGAGAAGGTTTCAGGAAAGACTCAGAGATCAGAAAAGCATCTAAATGTGCACAGTTAATGGATGCCAGAAGATTAGAGTAATGGCTAAGGACACTGAGCATTGATATGGGCTATATTAAGGTTATTGGGATAGCGAGAAAACAGGGAAGAAATCTGATCACCCAGATTCAATGGAGAGGAAGAACTACTCGCCGCACTAAGAAAGCTGCTAGAAGAGGAAGAACAAGAGAAGAAGTCATCATCAAAATTACCATCCATCAAAGTTGCAAAATACTACTTATATAATAAAATAATAAAAAAAAATATATAAATATATATATTTACACAATACTCAAGAAAAACAAAAATAATAATTTAATACACTAACTAATAAAACCACCCATACGCTAATGAAGGAAGAGATTTTAACAATAATTTAAAACGGTTCTTTGGTATTACAATGTTTATTTCTTTAGCATAATTACGTAAAGCTGCATTTTGTGATGACTATAAAGCTTTAATTACTATTTTGTGATTGTTAAAAAAATACGTTAATTACTAAGTACAAAACATGATTATGAGTTCCTACAAATATTACGAGTTATTTTACGTTAAGAAAATAACATAACATATTTTATTTCTGTTTTACTTTAAACTGCAATAAGTATTATACATTTAAATAAATTATATTATTTATTAATAGTAAACTGAATTATTAAATAATAGTTTGCAAGAAATTTTAGAATTGATCAGCAATTTTAGTACTAAACTGAATTATTAAATATTAGTTTGCAAGAAATTTTAAAATTGATCAACATTTTTTATACTAAACTGAAATAAGTCGAAAGGCTAGAAAATAAACTTCATTTATTTATTTCATATAAATGTTATAATTAAACTATTATGACAGTTATATTCACTATACATCCCTCTACAATGTAACACCAAGAAAATAAAAATAACACTATAAATACGTGACAACCATCAAAATGTTTTCAACTAGGTCGACACTCAAAACTTTGACTGCGATTTCCCAAAAAAGTGAATTTTTGCATTATTCCGGTTTATTATTAAGCGTGCGATATGATCTTGTTGTGATTGTAAGTAAACGCGGAGATATAACACAAATTAGGACATCTTTCGGAGTCTTCAAAGTCATTGACTTTTAATTAGTTGTTTATCATTTTCGAGGATCGTAATTACGCTTTGTTTGTTGTACGGAGTTTGAAGGTTTTATTGTAGGAGTGGTGTGTCTGTGTGCTTAATTTGGTTCATTCAGATGATTTCATTGAGTCTTTTTATTTATGTTTATTAACACATAAAGTTGTTATACCTATATCTTCTGTTCGTATCATGCTTATTTTTATTATTTAGTTTTTATTGATTGATATTTCTGGAATAAAAATTGCCTTGCCTAGAAAGAAACGTCTTGACTTAAATATCTTTGGATAATAGCTCTCAGGAAACAGACTCCAGCATGACATTTCACTCCTTAGCTGTATGCACAATGCATATATCGCACGCTTAATAATAAACCGGAATAAGTCAAAAATTAAGGATTTCTACTTTTCTTCATAAAACGAATTAACTCCGATAGAAGTATCTATAGGTAAAATCCCACCATGCGAAACAAACAAAAATGCTCGATTATTAGATCACCCTTCTCTTTTCTACAAAAGCACGCGTCAATGCATTTCATGCGACAGAGAATCATTCAGAAATGCGGTAGCCGTGATGTGAGACAGGTGTCGTTGTTTTGCGTCTATAGTGGAGTAAAGTGTAATCATTCAGTTTCTTTACAAACGCAGATAAGACTACTGTAATTCAATTTTTTTTCTAAACTAGCATAATTTCGTTTTATTTCACTTTAGTTGAAAACGGTTTTACAGTACTGCATACACTACTTAGACTAGTTGCAGTTTATCATAAAATTAAAGTTGTAAAGATATGAAAGATTGCATATTAGTGCAGTTTAGTATAAAATGATTACTTTTATTTCCGAAGCAATCCATTTTGTTTCATTTTATTACTAAGACTATTGATAAATTTAAAAAATACTTGTGTTTATTTCGGTTTACGTTTTAAGTGATCCTAAAATCTAATATTGCTTTAGTAATTGCTGCAGTTTATTACAAAATGTCCTTTCGATTTATTTTAAATACCTATTAATAAAAAGTATTAAATTTCTATTTCCATAGTTTTAATCTTAAAGATTTATTTATTTATTTAACTATTTATATACACACATGGAAATACAAGAAAAGAGGAAGGAAACAAAAAAAATAGTACAAAGGTGATGCTTATTTCTAATGAAATCTCTTCCAGCATACCTGCGACAGGAAAGTTGAAGAAAAAAGAGAAATAGACCGTGTGTAAAAGTAAAAGGAAAATTAGTACACACAAAATACAAAGTTAACAATGAAATAGTATAAAAAAAATATAATAATTGAAGATATATTATATACTGCTATAATTATAAACATACACATAATAAAATACACACAAATACATACTAAATAATACCTAAAATAAAATAATACATATTAGTATATGCAATTATGACTCTTTTAAAAACTGCAAGAGTTTGGCAGCCCCTGATGTCGGGCGGAATTGAATTCAACAACCGTACTACGTGCGAAGTGATGGAATAGGAATAGAAATCGGTGGAGTGGGGAAGGGATTTAAGGAGATTCTTAAGATGCGACCTGCAAGGTGCATCAGAAGGACGAGAGTAGGAGAAACGTTCCCGCAGGTAAGAGGGAGTTTTAGGGTTGAAAAGGATGATAAATAACAGACATAATATCCGAGTGTTCCTGCGAAGTCGAATAGGGAGCCACTTGAGTACCTTGCGAAAGCCTGAGACATGATAATACTTTTTAAGGTTGAAAACAAAACGAATACAGATATTTTGCAAACGCTCAAGTTTATTTAAAAGCTCCTCGGTGGCATCCAAATAACAAGCATCAGCGTAGTCAATGATGGGCTGAATCAGTGTTTGGTCTTCAAGGGCAAAAAGCTCTGAAGGCATTTTAAGGAGTGAAACGTGTAGTGCACTTTGCGACTGACTTCAGTGACATGGGCAGTCCACGATAAATTTGAGTCCATGATCACCCCAAGGTTTTTAGCCGTCTTAACATAGTCTATCTAAACTCCATTTAACCAGAGTGGAGAGAGCAATGTAATCTCCAGCTTGTTCCGCATATATCTGCCAACAATAACCAAAGCCTGGGATTTCTTGGGGTTAATTTGCAAACAAAAAGGACCGCGACCACTCCCCTATCAGTTTCAGGTCACTGTTCACAGCGGACACAGCGGCTTCAGCATCTTCCACACAAAAGTTATGCTACAGCTGCAGGTCGTCTGCATAGAGATGGAAGTAAGAGGAAACGAGTCTAGTGACAAAGTTGATAAAAAAAGAAAAGAAGGTGAAAGAACACCACCCTGAGGCACACCCGCAGCAAGATAGCACTAATCCGATGAAGACTCATCAAGGCGTACCCGCTGCGAGCGGACATTAAGATAGGAATGGAACCAATTAACAGTGGAAGGGAGAAATTAAGAGATTTTATTATCCCAAGAAAGATATCGAAGTCAACAGAGTTGAAGGCACTGCTGAAATCAAGAAGAACAAGTAACGCAAGAGATTTGTGGTCCATGGCCAAGCGGATGTCATCAGTAACCTTTAAAAGGGCAGTGACAGTGCTATGACCAGGCCGAAAACCGGATTGGAAAGGGCTAAGAAGATCATTACTAGAGAGGAAGAGAGAGAGTTGCTGATGGACAATGTGCTCAAGAACTTTAGAGAGATACGGAAGGATAGACATTGGTCTGAAATCAGTCAGCGAGACCGGGTTAGGGATTTTGGGTCACGGAATGATGTGGACTTGTTTCCAGGCATCGGGAACAGCGCAAGAAAATAAGGAGAAGTTAAAAATGTGGGTTAAGACGGGAAGTATTGCGGGGAGGATAGGGGAAATCATTCTTGAGCAAATGCCATCATTGCCAACTGCGGAAGAGGATATAGCAAGAATGGATTTTCTTTTTCACTCACAGAACTAAATTCAAAAGAAGAACACTGCGGCAATGGCAGACCAGACAACTTATTAAGAGTAGCTGATTTGACGTGTGGATCTATAGTTACAGGGGGAAGTGAGTAATGTTGGTTAAGAGCACACAGGTCAATATCTTTGCTGGAAACGTTAGGGGACTTACCAATGCCGACAGTTTCCAAAAACTTCCACACTTCGGAAGAGTTCCGGTTGTCAAGAGAATTATGGAAGTAGCGTCTCTTTGCATCTCTACACATACGACTGCAGCGATTACGCAGCTCCTTAAATAAGCTCTGGTTGCGCACGGAAGGACAGCGCTTCAACCTCCTTTTGGCTCGGTCTCTTATTGCCATCAAATCCTTAAAGGCGGGAGTGTGCCAGGGAGCAGGGACATATCGAACTCTAACTCGACGTATTGGGGCGTATTGATCATAAAAACTTAGTATTTTATTGTTTAAAATATTTACCAAATCGTCGACAGTTGAACTATGGAAAACATCAGTCCACTCAATGCCTCCAGCATCATGCAGTGATGCCTCCAGATCTATGCCCTTGTAGTTCCGAAGGAAAATATAATGCGGCTTGCGCTTAGGAGGACGGATCTTATATGAAAAAAAGATTAAGTCGTGGTAGGAAAAACAAGCGGTGAGCTGGCCGTGGATAGATACGTTATTAGTATTAGAAACAATCATAAGATCTAAAAGAGAAGGGGCGCAATTGGGAAAATGATGAGTAGCAGAGAGAGGCAGAATGCTGAGGTTAAAAGAAGTTATGAGAGATTGAAGTTTGTGAGAACGAGAGTCATTTTTAAGAAGACACTTGTTAAAATCACCCATCAAGACCACGTAATCATAGGTGGGACAGAAATTGTTTAACAGTGTATCGAAAGAATCAAAGTAATAGATACTGAGGTTATAGGGACTATAAATTACTCCAACGAAGTATTTTAACATTATGTAGAGAAACTAAGAAAAGATGCTCTGCTGACCCCGAGTTCTTACTCTGATGCACTGATAATTTTAAAAGGAATACCAGCACGTAAATACATGGCAACACCACTACCACCCTTCCCCGTTCTGTCGCTGCGGACAAGATCATAGCCCGGAAGGGAATAGTGAACTGATAAAAGAGACGGTTTCAGGAAAGAGTCAGAGATCAGTAAAGCATCTAAATGTGCACAGTTAATGGATGCCAGAAGATCAGAGTAATGGCTAGGGACACTCTGAGCATTGATGTGGGCTATATGAAGGTTATTGGGATTGCAAGAAAACAGGGAAGAAATCTGATCACCCAGATTCAATGGAGAGGATGAACTACTCGCCGCACTAAGAAAGCTGCTAGAAGAGAAAGAACAAGAGAAGAAGTCATCATCAAAATTACCATCCATCAAAGTTGCAAAATACTACTTATATAATAAAATAATAAAAAAATATATAAATATATACATTTACACAATACTCAAGAAAAACAAAAATAATAATTTAATACACTAACTAATAAAACCACCCATACGCTAATGAAGGAAGAGATTTTAACAACAATTTAAAACGGTTCTTTGGTATTACAATGTTTATTTCTTTAGCATAATTACGTAAAGATAGAGAGCTCTTAAGCATTTTGTGATGACTATGAAGCTTTAATTAAAAATACGTTAATTACTAAGTACAAAACATGATTATGAGTTCCTACAAATATTACGAGTTATTTTACGTTAAGAAAATAACATAACATATTTTATTTCTGTTTTATTTTAAACTGCAATAAGTACATTTCTACATTTAAATAAATTATATTATTTATTAATAGTAAACTGAATTATTAAATAATAGTTTGCAAGAAATTTTAGAATTGATCAGCAATTTTAATACTAAACTGAATTATTAAATATTACTTTGCAAGAAATTTTAAAATTGATCAACATTTTTATACTAAACTGACATAAGTCAAAAGGCTAGAAAATAAACTTCGTTTATTTATTACATATAAATGTTATAATTAAACTATTATGCGATTATATTCACTATACATCCCTCTACAATGTAACACCAAGAAAATAAAAATAACACTATAAATACGTGAAAACCATCAAAATGTTTTCAACTAGGTCGACACTCAAAACTTTGATTGCGATTTCCCAAAAAAGTGAATTTTTGCATTATTCCGGTTTATTATTAAGCGTGCGATATTTCCGAAACATTTTGCTGCTATGGGTGGGATTTTTGTATGTACCAGTAACGTATTGCCATACGTTGGGTGGTTCGATGATGAAACTCTTTGTAGGTACTTACTTTTAAATTCTGCTCACAAATACAACAACTATGGCATTACTGTGAAAGCATAGAGCTGAAAATTTTTAGAATGCCTAATTTATGCGGGAAGCACTTTTTTGCTACAAACTTTTTCATCTTGCGGTCAAGGTTTAATACAATTTAGCTTGAAAATATTCGGGGGCCGGGGCGTGAGATGAGGTGGCTCAATTCGTCGGATACGCAGTTCTACCAAATTGTATTTCCGAGTTTGTGCACCCATTTCACGGTACTGTCTGGTAGCTGAAGTATTCCATTCATGGTGATGGCGTTAGACACTGTTATTAAATGGGTTTTTATATGTAAATGGTTCCAAGTTGACTTAGACGTATAATATGACAGTTATTTCGAGACAACGAGAGAGTATCTGTTCAGATTTAGTGAAGCGCCAAGAATTATAAAGAAAAAGTATTGTGAACAGCAAAAGGGCCGCAGTCTTTTGATTTTTAATAACTTTACTGTTCTTTGATTTGATATGTTTATATTAATATTAAATGAAAGTTTTTTGTCTTTCCTAGCATCAGTCAAATGGAGAACAAATCTTATATCAGATCAACAATTTCAATTTAATAGGGATCTTGTATTCAACGCATGCGCTATTATTTTTCAATGTTTTTTTTTGCTTTAGGATCACTTTTCTGCTGACTTATTCACATTTCTACACATTATTACTCACGAACAAGTATAAACTCACATACACAAGATACAGATCCGGAACCATAATCTGTAGACCACACAAATATTTGTTCAGTGTAGAAATCAAACAGGCGACACGCAGCACTGTAACCAATCGTTCAATCGCTGGACCAACCGCATCTACAAAAGAAAAATATTGATGAGAGAATCGAGGCAGCCAATGGTCTTGGTTACTGGTACTGCCTACCCGTTTGAAATACGGAACGGGCGTAACCAAAAGTTTTTATTAAAGTAAATAATATGATCAAAGAAAGGGACGCATTCATTTGCTTATCCTTTTACAATTATATTGAGATGAATAAACAAACAGAGATTAAGACTGATGATAACATTGACCACATTTCTTCAGAAAATCTTATTATTTTTATGAAATATAAAGTTTTCTTTTATAGAATTGTAATTAGTTTGAGCTTAAAAATTTGAATGTGATCTATCACTAGACGCAATTAACTTTATTCAATTTTATCAGATAATTATGAGTGATATTAGAAATTTCAACAATTTTATTTTAAGTAATTAAAAATTAACGCTTTAATTTAATTTGGCTCACAAAAAACCAACCACATTAAATAATCTTCAGATAAAAAGGGGATCTTCGGAGCAATAATTCAGGTATAAAAATACCGAGGCAATCTTTTATCAGATTAAAAGAATTTCATAAATCAGTTCTCATCCAAAATGAAAGAGAATTTATGATCATATTCTTTTTACAAAATTGTTTTCTGGTAACATGATAGTCGCCGTTATTGGTTTAATAAGATAAACTTAATCGTGCAGGCAACATTGTTTAATTTTTATCGGATCTTTGGATAAAACCTTTCGTAACATTGTTGACTAAACCTTTACTTTCATGTGAGCATATGCTCATGCTGCTACATGTTACGTGAAATACTTGATAATTAGCATCTAACCTTTTTTAGAATAGGCATTCTGGTTATGTCACATTTTAGTGGCATCACGTCGAAAGTATATCGATAGCGAAAATCGTTTATTTTCTAACCCAAAATTCTTACTTGGCCGTTTGCTACCACTACTCTCAAAACGGCGAAGAAAAACATATACGTAAACCAAAAATTCAAAGATGTGTGAGTTGTGACATACACCAATCGACGTTGGGCCCGCGCGGTGGATTAGGGCTCGTTTCCTCTCATAGAGAGGAGGCCTAAGTCCAGCAATGGGAACATTACAAGGCTGATTACGCTATACCATTCGCTGAAGCTATCATTAGATCATTACGAGTACAAGTACCAGGGTACGTGACGCAAGGTGGAAGATGGATCATGGTCTGACGCCGTACAAACACTAAAGGTTGGAACCGTTCGACAACCTTGTGGAGAGTAATACAAGTACCATATAAAATATATTAAACCATCTCGGTGGATACCAACAACACACTGACAAAAGTTCCTGGAATTCTTTTAGTAAAAAAATAATTAATGACTATTTCCTAAGTCAAGTCAACACGCGTGTACGGTTAGACCAGTTCCTTTTATTGTGTTTATTATCGGCGCGCAAAATTTCTTATAAAAACACATACTTAAATAAAAAAAACTTAATGTTTATATTATTACTTACGACATTTCGCACATTTGGAAGTATAATCATAGCATAGATACAAGACAACGTATCGGTCGGTGTTCACGTCATTAGTTCACCCTCGCTCGATAGATGGCGTTGGCGTCAATTTAGAAGTCGCTATCGTTTCGTTACCGCGTTTAGTATAAGGCAACATTATGTTTTTAATAAATGAGAGAGAGAAGATCAAGACTACATGAGCTATCTGATCCAATCTACATAGATCAGTGCACAGTGGTTTTATTTATCATCATATTCCCACTAGTGTACCTTCAGGTCAATTTACCCCTAAAATACCACCCCGGTATTTAACATTGGTCCTACGAGCCGGATCGATAGGACAGTTTTTGAGTACAAAGTGGAGCCATCGCTGGCCCGCTTCTCTGTGTACTAGCAGTGGATCGCTGCGACAAGGTACACAGTCCTCCGCACGAGCGGCGACAGCATCGCCCAGCTTTGGCGGTACCGAGCCAGCATTGGACGAGTTCAAGGAGTTGCCACCAGAGGGCGCCACTCTTAAGTCAACACTTCTACAACGGGAACAGCAAAGTGACGCAGGCGCAGACATCGCACGCTTAATAATAAACCGGAATAATGCAAAAATTCACTTTTTTGGGAAATCGCAGTCAAAGTTTTGAGTGTCGACCTAGTTGAAAACATTTTGATGATTTTCACGTATTTATAGTGTTATTTTTATTTTCTTGGTGTTACATTGTAGAGGGATGTATAGTGAATATAACTGTCATAATAGTTTAATTATAACATTTATATGAAATAAATAAACGAAGTTTATTTTCTAGCCTTTCGACTTATGTCAGTTTAGTATAAAAAATGTTGATCAATTTTAAAATTTCTTGCAAACTAATATTTAATAATTCAGTTTAGTATTAAAATTGCTGATCAATTCTAAAATTTCTTGCAAACTATTATTTAATAATTCAGTTTACTATTAATAAATAATATAATTTATTTAAATGTATAATACTTATTGCAGTTTAAAGTAAAACAGAAATAAAATATGTTATGTTATTTTCTTAACGTAAAATAACTCGTAATATTTGTAGGAACTCATAATTATGTTTTGTACTTAGTAATTAACGTATTTTTTAAAAAATCACAAAATAGTAATTAAAGCTTCATAGTCATCACAAAATGCTTAAGAGATCTAGCTTTACGTAATTATGCTAAAGAAATAAACATTGTAATACCAAAGAACCGTTTTAAATTGTTGTTAAAATCTCTTCCTTCATTAACGTATGGGTGGTTTTATTAGTTAGTGTATTAAATTATTATTTTGGTTTTTCTTGAGTATTGTGTAAATATATACATTTATATATATATATATATATTTATTATTTTATTATAAAAGTAGTATTTTGCAACTTTGATGGATGGTAATTTTGATGATGACTTCTTCTCTTGTTCTTCCTCTTCTAGCAGCTTTCTTAGTGCGGCGAGTAGTTCTTCCTCTCCATTGAATCTGGGTGATCAGATTTCTTCCCTGTTTTTTCACTATCCCAATAACCTTAATATAGCCCACATCGATGCTCAGAGTGTCTCTAGCCATTACTCTGATCTTCTGGCATCCATTAACTGTGCACATTTAGATGCTTTACTGATCTCTGAGTCTTTCCTGAAACCTTCTCTTTTATCAGTTCACTATTCCCTTCCGGGCTATGATCTTGTCCGCAATGACAGAACGGGGAAGGGTGGTGGTGGTGTTGCCATGTATTTGCGTGCTGGTATTCCTTTTAAAATTATCAGTGCATCACCATCTTCTTACTCAGGGTCAGCAGAGCATCTTTTCTTAGAAATTTTTCTACATAATGTTAAAATGCTTCTTGGAGTAATTTATAATCCTAACCTCAGTATCGATTACTTTGATTCTTTCGATACACTGTTAAACAATTTCTGTCCCACCTATGATCACGTGGTCTTGATGGGTGATTTTAACAAGTGTCTTCTTAAAAATGACTCTCGTTCTCACAAACATCAATCTCTCATAACTTCTTTTAACCTCAGCATTCTGCCTCTCTCTGCTACTCATCATTTTCCCAATTGCGCCCCTTCTCTTTTAGATCTTATGATTGTTTCTAATACTAATAACATATCTATCCACGGCCAGCTCACCGTTTGTTTTTCCTACCACGATTTAATATTTTTTTCATATAAGATCCGTCCTCCTAAGCGCAAGCCGCATTATATTTTCCTTCGGAACTACAAGGGCATGGATCTGGAGGCATTACTGCGTGATGCTGTAGGCATTGACTGGACTGATGTTTTCTATAGTTCATCTGTCGACGATATGGTAAATATTTTAAACAATAAAATACTAAGTCTTTATGATCAACACGCCCCGATACGTCGAGTTAGAGTTCGATATGTCCCTGCTCCCTGGCTCACTCCCGCCGTTAAGGATTTGATGGTAATTAGAGACCGAGCCAAAAGGAGGTTGAAGCGCTGTCCTTCCGAGCGCAACCAGAGCTTATTTAAGGAGCTGCGTAATCGCTGCAGTCGTATGTGTAGAGATGCAAAGAGACGCTACTTCCATAATTCTTTTGACAACCGGAACTCTTCCGAAGTGTGGAAGTTTTTAAAAACTGTCGGCATTGGTAAGTCCCCTAACGTTTGCAGCAAAGATATTGACGTGTGTGCTCTTAACCAACATTACTCACTTCCCCCTGTAACTATAGATCCACACGTCAAATCAGCTACTCTTAATAAGTGGTCTGGTCTGCCATTGCCGCAGTGTTCTTCTTTTGAATTTAGTTCTGTGAGTGAAAAAGAAAATCCATTCTTGCTATCTCCTCTTCCGCAGTTGGCAATGATGGCATTTGCTCAAGAATGATTTCCCCTATCCTCCCCGCAATACTTCTCGTCTTAACCCACATTTTTAACTTCTCCTTATTTTCTTGCGCTGTTCCCGATGCCTGGAAACAAGTCCACATCATTCCGTTACCCAAAATCCCTAACCCGGTCTCGCTGACTGATTTCAGACCAATTTCTATCCTTCCGTATCTCTCTAAAGTTCTTGAGCACATTGTCCATTAGCAACTCTCTCTCTTTCTCTCTAGTAATGATCTTCTTAGCCCTTTCCAATCCGGTTTTCGGCCTGGTCATAGCACTGTCACTGCCCTTTTAAAGGTTACTGATGACATCCGCTTGCCATGGACCACAAATCTCTTACGTTACTTGTTCTTCTTGATTTCAGCAGTGCCTTCAACTCTGTTGACTTCGATATCCTTCTTGGGATACTAAAATCTCTTAATTTCTTCACTTCCACTGTTAATTGGTTCCATTCCTATCTTAATGCCCGTTCGCAGCGGGTACGCCTTGATGAGTTTTCATCGGATTGGTGCTATCTTGCTGCGGGTGTGCCTCAGGGTGGTGTTCTCTCACCTCTCCTCTTTTCTTTTTTTATCAACTCTGTCACTAGACTCATTTCCTCTTACTTCCATCTCTATGCAGACGACCTGCAGCTGTACCATCACTTTCGTGTGGAAGATGCTGAAGCCGCTGTGTCCGCTGTGAACAGTGACCTGAAGCTGATAGGGGAGTGGTCGCGGTCCTTTTCGTTTGCAAATTAATCCCAAGAAATCCCAGGCTTTGGTTATTGGTGGCAGATACATGCGGAACAAGCTGGTGATTACATTGCTCTCTCCACTCTGGTTAAATGGAGTTCAGATAGACTATGTTAAGACGGCTAAAAACTTTGGGGTGATCATGGACTCGAATTTATCGTGGACTGCCCATGTCGCTGAAGTCAGTCGCAAAGTGCACTACACGTTTCACTCCTTAAAATGCCTTCAGAGCTTTTTGCCCTTGAAGACCAAACACTGATTCAGCCCATCATTGGCTACGCTGATGCCTGTTATTTGGATGCCACCGAGGAGCTTTTAAATAAACTTGAGCGTTTGCAAAATATCTGTATTCGCTTTGTTTTTAATCTAAAAAAGTATTATCATGTCTCAAGCTTTCGCAAGGTACTCAAGTGGCTCCCTATTCGACTTCGCAGGAACACTCGGATATTATGTCTGCTATTTAACGTCCTTTTCAACCCTAAAACTCCCTCTTACCTGCGGGAACGTTTCTCCTACTCTCGTTCTTCTGATTCACCTTGCAGGTCGCATCTTAAGAATCTCCTTAAATCCCCTCCCCACTCCACCGATTTCTATTCCTATTCCTTCACTGCGCACGCAGTATGGTTGTGGAATTCACTTCCGCCCGACATCAGGGGCTGCCAAACTCTTGCAGTTTTTAAAAGAAGAGTGAAAGAGCACTATCTTTCTATTTCGTCATAATTGCATATACTAATATGTATTATTTTATTTTAGGTATTATTTAGTATGTATTTGTGTGTTATTTATTTTATTATGTGTATGTTTATAATTATAGCAGTATATTATATATCTTTAATTATTATTTTTTTTTATACTATTTCATTGTTAACTTTGTATTTTGTGTGTACTAATTTTCCTTATACTTTTTATTTCTCTTTTTTCTTCAACTTTCCTGTCGCAGGTATGCTGGAAGAGATTTCATTAGAAATAAGCATCACCTTTGTACAATTTTTTCTGTTTCCTTCCTCTTTTCTTGTATTTCCATGTGTGTACATAAATAGTTAAATAAATAAATCTTTAAGATTAAAACTATGGAAATAGAAATTTAATACTTTTTATTAATAGGTATTTAAAATAAATTGAAAGGACATTTTGTAATAAACTGCAGCAATTACTAAAGCACTATTCGATTTTAGGATCACTTAAAACGTAAACCGAAATAAACACAAATATTTTTTAAATCTATCAATAGTCTTAGTAATAAAGTGAAACAAAATGGATTGCTTCGGAAATAAAAATAATCATTTTATACTAAACTGCACTAATATGCAATCTTTCATATCTTTACAACTTTAATTTTATGATAAACTGCAACTAGTCTAAGTAGTGTATGCAGTACTGTAACACCGTTTTCAACTAAAGTGAAATAAAACGAAATTATGCTAGTTTAGAAAAAAAATTGAATTACAGTAGTCTTACCTGCGTTTGTAAAGAAACTGAATGATTACACTTTACTCCACTGTAGATGCAAAACAACGACACCTATCTCACATCACGGCTACCGCATTTCTGAATGATTCTCTGTCGCATGAAATGCATTGACGCGTGCTTTTGTAGAAAAGAGAAGGGTGATCTAATAATCGAGCATTTTTGTTTGTTTCGCATGGTGGGATTTTTCCTATAGATACTTCTATCGGAGTTAATTCGTTTTATGAAGAAAAGTAGAAATCCTTAATTTTTGACTTATTCCGGTTTATTATTAAGCGTGCGACATCACGCGACGTCACAGGGGACGTCACGCGCAGTTCGGACAGCAGCCGCCAGGGGGCGCCACATGCAGGTTGAAGTTTGTGTTTGTGTGAAGTGCAGTTTGTGAGTACATTTTATTTATTTATTTTGCCCACGTTTTGGGACAAACAGATCGAGTCAAGCAATTTTGAACTCTATTTTAAAGACAATTTCAACTTAGAAAAATAGTGAAGTTTGAAAGAATTAGCGGTCAATTTTGGACTTAGAAAATTTATGAACATTTTAGACTTAGAAAAATTTATTCACTTTATTAGTAACTTGTAATTTGTGTGCATGTTAGATTTAGGACTTAGAATATTTTAGAGAAAACGGGGGAACGGGGAACCTATGCCCGAATTCCGCCAGAATTGTATGTTTCCAAAACACTTGTAAAATTTCAAGTAGTGATTTGGGACAACTTAGAAAAAATTACCCTTTGTTAAAAACTTACGTTTGTTTACGGTCAACACTTAGTAGTTTTGCATATTTGATCTCTTTTGAGAAGGTTGTTATTCATTTGATTTACTATTACACTTAAACATATTTGTTTGGGAAAATTAGATCAACTTTCAATCAATTTAAACTCACTTTTATTTATTTCATTTTTATCAACTTATACATTTTGTTGGGTTTAGGCAATTTCAGATCAAGTTAAAATCAATTTACTTTATTTACAAATTCAAACATAAAAATGGAAGGTTTAATTAACGTTTTAAAACAGCAACAGAATGTAATTACAAAAGGATTGGCAAATTTCAAAAAATGTGGTAAAGATAGATTAACAATAGAATATATAGAAACAAGGCAAGAATTATTAGAAAAAGATTGGGCATTATTCAAGGAAAGTAACACAAATTTATATGAACGGTATAAGTCAGAAGACATAGTACCAAAGGTAGTTGACATTTATGATGCGACAGAGGATACTTATATTATTTATAAAAGTTTAATGAAAACAGCTCTTAATAAAATTCAGTTACCTAAAGCTTCTGAACATCAACCTGATAAAAGTTACACTGGTACAAGTAAGTCAAGTAGTTCTTTTGTTAAATTGCCCAAAATATCAATTCCAACATTCTCAGGTAAATATGATGAATGGACAACTTTCCATGATCTTTTTACATCCTTAGTACACAAAAATGATACTTTAGATAATGTTCAGAAGCTACATTATCTGAAAAGTCACCTTTCTGGCGAAGCAGAGCAATTAATACGACAGACTCCTATAACTGACGCCAATTATAATCAGTGCTGGACTCAGTTACAAAGACGTTATAGCAATAAAAAATACCTTACCAATTGTATACTTAAGAGATTGTTCGGCCAAAAACGTATGCTAGTGGAATCAGCTACTTCTTTGAAAGAGTTGCTTGATACCACATGTGACTGTCTCAATGCGTTGAGCAATCTAAAGATAGACGTGAGTACATGGGACGTTATCATCATACATATTGTTACTTTTAAACTAGACAACGAAACGCGTAAACAATGGGAATTTAGTATTTGCAATAATGACTCCAATAATGACTTGCCAACTTTTGACCAATTTAAATCATTCATAGAAAATCGGTTTCGTGCGTTAGAATGTCTAGAGCCTAAACGGGCATCAGTTCATCAGGGCAGTAACAATAATAAAGGTTCAGTTGCACATTCTCCAAAGGCGATGTTAGCTACGAGTGCATCACTAAAATGTGAATTTTGTTCAGAAGGTCACAAACTCTGTTTCTGCAAGAAATTTCCCAAGCAGACAATCGAAGCTAGACGTGAGTTTGTAGCAAAAAACAAAATGTGCTTCAACTGTTTGGGTAGTAATCACATCGTTTCTGAATGTAGAAAACCTACCACTTGTAAGGTTTGTCAGAGGCGCCATCATTCGCTGCTACACTTAGGTCAGGAGTCGGACAAAAGAGATCAACCTTCGACTTCATCGACAATTGATAATATTAGTTCATCTAATACTAGCCAGATTGTTTCGTGCTTGTCGACAGGAAATATTCCCAAGCCAAGACAGGTTTTATTAGCCACAGCGCTAATAAAAGCCGAGTCACGCTCTGGCAAATTTCAAACAATCCGAGCTCTACTCGATCAGGGTTCGCAGGCATGTTTCGTAACAGAAGCCGTAGTTCAGCTACTCAACCTGAAAAGAATCCCTATTCAAGGAACTATTTCAGGCCTTGGGGGCAATAGTTCAACCATGGCCAAGTATATGGTTCAATTGAGTATCCGGTCTCGGGTAGATGCAAATTTTAGTCTTAAGGTTAACGCTTACGTCTTACGTAAAATTACAGCGTACTTACCTGAGTGTAGAGTCAATACTACATTAGACTGGCTAAACGTTGATACCATGCAGCTTGCAGATCCACAGTTTAACACTCCAAATAAGGTAGACGTTCTGCTGGTTGCTGATGCTTACAGCTGCATCATAAAGTCAGGTATAGTCAAGAGTCCTTCAGGAACTCTCATAGCTCAGAGTACTACCTTAGGATGGGTCTTGTCTGGTGCAATTAGTAAGGATACAGCTAAAGGTACAAATGCAATTAGTGTGTTGCATTCACAAGTTAATGAGGACGAAATATTAAGAAAATTCTGGGAAATCGAAGAGCAAAACAGTTCAATACAAATACTAACACCTGAAGAGAAGAAGTGTGAAGAGTTTTATTCTAAAACTACTAAAAGGGATAGCAATGGTAGGTACATAGTAAAGCTGCCTTTCCGCGATGAAAATCCTACTTGCAAGGGCGGAAGCTCGCGTTCTATTGCTGAAAAAAGATTTAAGGCTTTAGAAAAAAGGTTAGAAAGAAATATAGATCTAAAGGAAAGGTACAAACAGGTAATAGAAGAGTATTTACAACTAGGACACCTAAGGAAGATAGATGAGAACGATAAGAATAAGGAAATAGCGGTATACTTACCTCACCACGCTGTTGTCCGGGAAGACAAAACTACCACGAAGGTACGGGTTGTCTTCAATGCGTCTGAGAAGAACAACAATGGAGTCTCACTAAATGACACGTTGATGGTGGGACCTAAACTGCAGTCTGATTTAAGACATACAGTGTTAAGATGGCGACTTCATCCCATAGCACTGGTTGCGGATATTGTTAAAATGTACCGTCAGGTCAAGATCGCGGAAGAAGACGCTATGTTTCAGCGTATTCTATGGCGAGACCGTCTTGAAACCGAAATCACGGACTACGAGCTGGTGACGGTTACTTTTGGGACGGCTGCAGCACCTTATTTAGCGGTTAAAACCCTACAACAAGTCGCCCACGATGAAGGTAAAGATTACACGCTTGCTGCCGATATGGTTCTGAACTGTTTCTACATGGACGATTTGATGACTGGTTGTAATAGTGTGGAAATAGGCTTGGAAATATACAAGCAAATGACAGCGTTATTAAGAAAAGGTGGATTCACACTCCAGAAATGGAATAGCAACAACCAAGAAATAGTAGATAGGATACCGGAAATAGAAAGCAACGCGTTGGAAGGACACACAGAACAAACTAGGACAAAGGGCAACATGGAAAAGGACAGCATGAACCAGGACAACATAAACAAGGACAATATAAATAAGGATAACTCAAATAAACACAAAATTATACAGGACAAACAAACTACAGAGTACAATAAAACAGAACACAAAGAAAAGGAAGTAGAAATAAAATTAGACAGTACAATAAAAGTTCTAGGACTTACCTGGAACCGCCACGCAGACACCTTCCAGTACATCGTGAATCTCCCGCCGCCAACGACCGCACCGGTGACTAAAAGATCCATTACTTCTGTGATAGCACGTCTTTTCGACCCATTAGGCTGGCTAGCCCCTAGTGTGGTTTTAGCAAAGGTATTTATTCAGAAGTTATGGCTTGCAGGTGTTGGTTGGGACGAGGAGCTAAACAACAATTTAGTAAATGAATGGAGATCATATCGTGACGAATTGTTATTACTAACCAAGGTTCGAATACCTCGCTGGCTTGGCACCAAGTCGAACGACAGCCTGGAAGTTCACGGTTTTTGTGACGCCTCTAAAACGGCGTACTCAGCTGTGGTTTATTTACGAATTGTAGACGCAGAAGACCATGTTCAAGTGTCGTTACTGGTTGCTAAGACTAGGGTTGCACCAGTAAAACAGGTAAGTATTCCTCGATTAGAGCTCTGCGGAGCAGTCTTATTGTCACAGATACTGACTCAAACCGCTGAAGTCTTAAGTATCTCCCAAGACAAGGTCAAAGCATGGACTGATTCTACTGTGGTTTTAGCCTGGATAAATAGCCACCCTAGTAAATGGAAGACGTTTGTGGCCAAAGGACGTCTGAAATACTGACCTCGATGAAAGCGTCGCAATGGTTTCACGTCCCCACTAAAAAAAATCCAGCAGACTGCGCCTCAAGAGGAATACTTCCTAACTCACTTCTAGAAAACGATTTATGGTTTTCTGGACCAGCGTTTCTTAAACTACAAAATGTAATTTATAATAGGCCAAATAACGATTGCAGTACAGACTTAGAAGAGTCAGCAAAGGCACATGTGGCTACCGTTCCAAACTATCCCTTCTTCGAACAGTTTTCCCAGTTACGAAGATTGGTTAGAGTTGTAGCATACTGTCGAAGATTTTTAAGGGAGAACAAAACATACAAAAAGGGATATTTACAAAAGATCGAGTTAGACGCTGCACTCGAATGTTGTATTAGGAAAACGCAGGAAGAACTATTTACATCAGAATACAAGGAACTACAGGACAAAGGCTATATACAATCAAGGTCAAACAAATTAAAATCACTCTGTCCCTACCTCGATGATAAGGGTATAATGAGAGTTACAGGGAGACTGGAGAAATCACAACTTAGCGAAGAGATGAAACATCCGATCATTCTGCCGCACTCCAGTCATCTAACTCAACTTATCATAGCTGACGCGCACCACAAAACCCTTCATGGGGGCCCTCAGCTCATGATAAACTATCTGAGGACAGCCTACTGGATTATCGAGGTCAAAAATTTGGTCAAACACCATGTCCTCAAGTGTGTGATGTGTGCCAGACAAAGAGCCAGTACGCAAAATCAATTTATGGGTTCACTACCAACTGTTCGGTGCACCCCAGCTCGACCATTCTTGCATAGCGGGGTTGACTATGCTAGTCCAATCAACGTGAGAACAACAAAGGGTCGTGGTCACCGTTCTTACAAGGGCTATATATGCCTGTTTGTATGCCTGGCCACCCGTGCACTACATTTAGAAGTGGTGATTGACATGAGCACTCAAGCCTTTTTAGCGGCGTTTAGACGTTTTGTGTCGAGACGAGGTCATTGTGCCAAACTGTGGAGTGACAATGGTACCACGTTTGTAGGAGCCTCCAGAGAATTACGACAATTAGCCTCGATTCAAGCGTCAATAGCAGAACAACTCGAGGCCAACGGTACTGAGTGGCACTTTATTCCTCCACATAGTCCCAATTTTGGCGGACTTTGGGAAGCAGGGGTGAAGTCCACAAAATTTCACCTCAAACGGGTCATTGGAGATGCGACGTTGACGTATGAAGAACTGAGCACACTCCTTAACCAAGTGGAAGCTTGCTTGAACTCACGCCCAATAAGCATCCTCAACGTTAATGACCCTGGTGAACTCCTGCCTTTAACTCCTGGACATTTCCTAATTGGAGAACCGATAGTAAATGTACCAGCCAACAATTATGAGAACAAAAATTTAAGTTGTTTATCACGATGGCAATTTATTCAACGGACACTACAGACATTCTGGAGGCGTTGGTCTCAAGAGTATTTATCCACCCTTATGAACCGGTACAAATGGTCTTCAAAAATTCCTGAACCAAATTTAGGGGACATTGTTTTGGTTAAAGAAGACGATTTGCCTCCATGTCATTGGTTGTTAGGTCGCGTAGTAGAAAAGCATCCTGGTGATGATAAACTCACCCGTGTAGTCACGTTGCGTACGAAATCCTCAACTATCAAACGGCCAACATCCAAGATATGTATTTTGCCTGTTATGGACTGAGAATACCGAAATGAACTGTTTTCTTATTTATTCATTTTACTGTGATTTGTACAACTATTACACCTATTTCAATCAACTTATACAACCATTTTTACTTTGGTAAATTGTAGATCAACTGTCAAACATAAAATTATACAATATTTTAAACTTTATTTACACTGGATTAACTATATACATATTCGAAGTCTTTCTTTATACTTTATAGTTTTATATAAATTTGAACTTTTGTCTAGAAGTACAACCTAGAACAATCCATGTTCAGTTTTAAGTCGTATCGAAGCCATAGCTTCTAGACGCCAACGCCAATATCTTATGTAGGTAGTCCAGATACTTGCACGACCTGTTCTAGCAATGTATCGCCTCAGTTCAATAGTTCAGTTTAGAAGGACGTTCCGTCAGTAACGTCCTTGGTGGGCGGTAGGTTCACGTCATTAGTTCACCCTCGCTCGATAGATGGCGTTGGCGTCAATTTAGAAGTCGCTATCGTTTCGTTACCGCGTTTAGTATAAGGCAACATTATGTTTTTAATAAATGAGAGAGAGAAGATCAAGACTACATGAGCTATCTGATCCAATCTACATAGATCAGTGCACAGTGGTTTTATTTATCATCATATTCCCACTAGTGTACCTTCAGGTCAATTTACCCCTAAAATACCACCCCGGTATTTAACAGTCGGGTCAGCTATAGTGCGTTTCACATAAGAAGTTAACCTTCGCCGTAATGTTGGCACCCCTGTCTGTCTACAGAAAAAAGAAAAGAAAAAGGAGAGTTTCCTATTCTAGCAAAATTGTTGCACGAAATGCGAAACAAAATCGATTTTAACGGTAGTCCTGCTACTACCGTTAAAATCGATTTTGTTTCACTTTATGGAGAATATGAGAGGAATGGGATTTTATTTTAAAAAAGCAAGTCTAAAAGGAAGGCGTTAATTGAGAGGTACGATATTGTAGCGTGGTATTTTTGGTATTTGAAAGAATTGGAGGACAATCGAAATGGAGCCCGGCGTCATATACTTTATTCAAAAATAGTTTTTACAGTTTCCAAAATAAAATTATAAAGCAATTGTTAAAAGTAACAAAATATCAGTTAATCTCCCTAATATTAATTTCATTGCTATAAATATAGCAACACTATTTTTCCGTATTGCTAACATTACGGCGAAGGGAATTCTTATGTGAAACGCACTATAGTTCACAGTTAAAATTAAAGGATGCAATGCTTTAACATTGACGAGAAGTCACCTGTCAGACTTATTAGTGTGTCAGGTCACGTGTGTCGCGCCGCGTCGCGACTATCTGCCGCTCAACTATCGCGCTCAAGTTTGTCTACACACCTAGGTGACATGCGTGCCCGTTAGTTTCACACTTATTTATATTTGGGTACGTGACTTTGATATAACTTTCTTTTGCTGTCGTTTGAATTGGGTGTAATAATATTACCTACTAGCTGACCCAGCGAACTTCGTTTCGCCTAACAGTCTATGAATGTAGTATATCATTCGATGTAGTCAACCAATTGCTACTAAGAGAGCAGAGCGTGTAGGATATAATATAAAGCTCGCTTTCCTGTCTACCAGAAATATAACACAGTTGTCTTTTATAAATTAACATAAAAGCCACAAATGTTGTCACTAATTATACCGACATTAATAATATCACAAATATCATACAACTACCAAACTAAACTGTAAGTAAATTAACTTACTATCAATGTTAGGCAAAGTTTGGGTACTAGGAGAGTAGAGCGCATAGGATATTGGGCTCACTTTCCTGTCTACCAGAGATATGTACAGTTTAACCTCGGGCTATCGCGCCTCGGATCCTAATGAACGTAATAGTTGAAATATAGGGGAGATACTTGTGAATGGAAACGATTAATAAAATGTTTAGCATGAAATTACGGAAGTATACGTATTGAGCAAATTAAAATGATTTCAAAAGAGAACTGATTGTTCTTTATTTTTTGGATCATCAAATATGTATAATATATATACACAGTGAAGCTAGAGGAAGTATCATATTTTCACAGACTTAAATCCACTTACGTACTTACCGTTGTCTTTTGCATCCCAAGACCTCATTAACTCTTTAAACAAGCAGCTCTCGCAAGCAATAGCGCCACTGCCCTTAGCCTAAGAAATTTTGATTTTGCTAATTGGTTTTAGCTTTTTAAACTGCTAAAATCAATTAGCAAAATCAAAATTTCTTAGGCTTTACGAATATAGTTGGAAAATTAGATCAGAATGTTTTCATCGACACAGTAATGTGTCATCTCATCCATTTATTTAATTATATGTGTAAATATGTGATCTCAGTAAAACTCAGACATGCCATCTCACTCCACTAAAAAAGGCAGAATTAATAAACTTTAATAAGCTTTAATATTTGACTAAGCATTATTTCGGTTGTTGTTGCATAACTGTCGAACTATAAGTGCAAATAAAAAATACAAAGAAACATGTCTAAGCTAATGCACAAACTAAGTCGTCATAAATATGTAAAGATAGAAAAGTAACTAACGTAACGTTACGATACTCAAACTCGGCTAAGATCTGCTGGAGAATAGAGTGTTGATAGCCAGGGTTAACTCTGACGGTTGTAAAAAGGAACTAACACTTTATGTTGGGTTAACAAGGCCTGCACATTTTTAGCGTACCTTCTGACACTTATAACGAACGAAAAATCCGGAAAATATTAATGAAAAAACCTCTCCTATCTTCCTTGACAAAATATAGCGACCCCTTTTCGTCACTCAATTCTGGCACCCTTTTATATCAACAAGCATTTTCGGAGACTTATGGTTCCCATAGCTGTACGAAGGTCGTAAAATGGCTGCGTGTAAACAAAAAGTGTGTCGTGAATAGTGAGCACTAAAACGCAAATGACGTTAAAAGCAGAGTACGGTCCAATGTTACATTCGGCCTGTATCATCGACACGGTGGCCTTGTTGGAATAACGAGTTTTTATAGCTTCCGGGAACAATGATTAGGGTAAAGTTACTCTAAGTAATAGTAGACCATGTATAAATGGAATGGTTGAATGAGACTTTTATCACTTGACACTCTAAAATTTTATGTCATGTAAACATAATCTAAAGTAGCATTAAAGTTGAACCTGCTCGTATTATTATTTAATTTCAGCAGTCAGTAATATAATTTGAATTTGGAACTTTAGTCGAAAATTCAAATGTTTTTTTTCTTTTCGGGACAGTTTTCTAGTGAGGTTCAGTTGCTATTTTAATGACTCTAAAACTGATTCCTAACAAATATTGTGTTGTGAAATTGGTGTAATCCACATATCAAATGCAAATAATTATATTATGTGCAATTATTAGGACAAGCAAAATAAACATAATCATTTTGTTGAAACATCGGAACTTGCCGAGAAGGCTGACTGAATACATTTGTTGCCAAATATTGCAAAAAAAAATAAGACTATATTTAAACCTTTACATTCTAAATTTGACCCTGGCTAAATTCACAAACCGTGTTGAGTCAAAAGAAAAAAAAAACAAACAAAAGTATTCGAAAATCGAATCGTTATCATTATTGGGTGAGTTTGGGCTCCGACATTGTTTTAGTGGTAGCAATCGAAATAAAGTCAAAATTATATCAATTCGACAGCATAATATGTCAACTCCTTGAGGCGTTGTCAGCGACATCAGGGGCCCAGCCGGGTCGAAGCCGGGGGTAGGTCGGGTTATCCGAAAGGGCGCTCGAGCCCCGGTATGAAGGCTTGAAGGAACGGGATGGGTTTTTTAGTCAGTAAGAGTCTGACACTATCTCCCGCTCCGCCCAAGAGCGGGGGTTGTCATAGGATGATTTTTTCCATCGGAAAAAAAAAGCATAATATGTCAATTTTTTTTAATTTAGAGTTATCTACAATTGTTCCTTTACCAATAGAATGTCACTTTGTCTCGAACCTCATAAGTACCTCGAAGAATAAATACTGTAATTCTTGATTTCCAATTACTTTATTTCTAACCTGTATAACTATTGCCCAACTCTTTGCTCACTCAGCATATAGATCTGGAGATCTTCCATGATAAGCCATACCAAATTTGTTGTGCGTATTCATTTTTAAGTTTTTTTTTGGTTTATTATGTTTTTTTAGTTTGTTAGTTTTGTTTATTAGTCTTAAAGATTTTAGAATATAAGTGTTTTGGTCCTGTACTGGAAACTTCAATAAACTAAAATAAGAAATAATACATTATCAATAAAAGAAGCCGACACGTTCACATTTTGCATCAGTAAGTTTCTTCGCTCACAAACTAAAGTATGCGAGAGTGAGCCCGAAGTGCACAGGCCGGAGATAAGCCTACGACTACGAGACGCACCGACACGATTCCTATGAGTTCATCGCTAAGGGCTCGGTTATTCTTGCTGGAGAATATTTTTAACATGACTGGATTTTTGTCCCTTGTTTGATAGCTTATTTTAGCTTCTACCAGTAAGTTTGCAGGCGTAAAAATTAATAAATACTCTAAAGATTTAAAAAAAAAACTGGGCAAGTGCGAGTCAGACTTGCGCACAAAGAGTTCCGTACCATTATCTACAAAAAACGACAAAAAAGTCATGTGTGTAGTATGCGAGCCCTACTTAAATATTCTATTTTTAGTATTTATTATTACAGAGGCAACTGGAATACATCATCTGTGATAATTTCAACTGTCTAACTGTTCATAAACTATGACAGTTAGACAGTTGAAATTGTGGTTGTGTGTGTTGCTGTTGAATTGTCAGTTTGTCCATCTGTCATCAGACTGTATCTCATGAGGTACAGACGGACAGACGGACGGACGGATAGCGAAGTCTTAGTATAGGTTCCCGTTTTACCTTTTGGGTACGGAAACCTACAGTTCTGTTGTTACAACCTGACGAAAACCCACTTATATAACTCAGTTGCCCTTTGGGTCGTTAGCCTTTTTCAGAAATTTCACGCAGGCGGTAAAACATCTATCAGACTTTTACTGATTAGCCCTTACCATTTTCCTTCAGTTATCTTTTGCGTTCCAGGACCCACTCATGAACCACGACGCAGCTACCTTGATAGCACCGCTGCCTAAGCTCTCAGAAAAAACAGAGGTAGTGATTCTTCTTCCTGCCCTTATTCCATATTACTTGTGGTCGGCGAAACACGTTCTTTTCTTCTATTCTGTCCTGTCATCCACCACACTACCATAAACCTAATGATAACCTTATGATGCATAATGATTATGTTTTACAAATCAAATCAATCGTGAATTATCATTTCTATAAGTCCCATGTAAGTGGATATCGTATTATGTTATCAGATTTGAATGCCTGCTGAGAGGTTCGATTGAAATTGGTATAATGGCTGTGAGAATATCTGGGTCAAGATCAAGATAGAGTCTGGGTAAAGAAGCAATTGAGTCAAAGGCCTCTCTACATGGGTCTTATTAATTTTATCCGTCTTATCTTATTTAACGATATATAAATCTACCCATTTATTGAAATCGTGTATTCTAGTAGAGTCTGTCTAAAAAGCCTAACGACTTGGGTCATCAATCATCACATTGATTGAATAATCAAGGTTGATTAAGAGATTTTGATCACTGTTTACTAATAGAACCTGATAAAAATGATCGAATATAAGTATTTCTTCAATGATTAAATAATATTATTAAGGGACTGACTTTTTAATAACAAAAAATGCTTAGAATATACATATTTCAGTCTCTTTAAGGATAGTCTTATTACAAAAAGATACATTTTCAAAGATATAACACTGTCATAATTAAGATTATGGTAATAAAATAAAACAGGAATCGTAAGAAAAATCTGATTCTAAATATTCTACTCCGCTTATTGATTCATTATCACTAGCCATATTAGGATCAACATCTGACTGTAGAACTATCATCATCTCAAGAAACACCTAAATGACCACTAAAGTTCGTGTTGCCAACAAGAGATTTTTTATTTCGTTCAAAAATTTCCAAGTCGTTTGACTTTTTAGACAGACGGTAATAAAGACAAAGAAAAAAGCTAAGGTGCTCAACATTCTAATTACAAATAACAACTCACGAACACACCAGATGAACAGAAGTTTGACTGTTAATATTACTGAGTTAGTTAATAGGTTGTTTACTTAGTGGAATGTTTCAAGTTGTTACTACCGAAATGGCTATGTAGTACGGTACGTGTAAGCTCTATAGCTGAATACCTGTCACTTGCGCTGATTGAGGACGGTATATATTAGGGCATGATGAAGGAGTAATAGAAAGTCGTGGGTAGTAGTATGGAATAAAATAGAATAGAATAAATTTATTGTACACCAATATAGCAACAGTTTCACAAAAACTTAATTCTAAAGTAGCGGGGCGGTGGGGGGTACGATAGCGGTATTATCGCTTACAGCGATATCTACCAGACCTCTTTTTTTGGGGGGTATTCCCCGCCCTTGAGCGGAGCGGGAGGTAGTGTCAGACTCTTACTGGGCCTTTCATACCGGGACCGAGCTACCGTTCGGAGCTAACCCTGGCCCAGCAGGCTTCGACTCAGCTGGGCCTCTGCTATTGCTGACAACTCCTTGAGGCGCGCGGGAACAGTGCGCACCGTCGACGACTTGGGCATCTAAAAGACAAGCTTGAGTTGGATTAATTGGAAGTGTTACAGAATGTTCAATTCACAATAGCTGTGGTAAGTTCCCTCTTTATGGAGTGAAATATGACGTCCCGGGCATCAGGAGTCGCAAGGCGATCCCTGGCCACAGTAAGCACGGGCTTGTGGACGATGAAAGAGCTCAAGTCATTGATGGCGTGAAGTGTTCCACTCGCACTTCAAAGAGGTGTCAGTGAAACCGTAGGTGCTTAGCAGGATCGATACTCTCTAGGGCTACGGGAAAATTCTGAAAGGAAAACCGTGAACCTAGATTACAAAAAATACAGACACAGGGGTGTCTAGTCAGTAAAAGTCTCATACGCTTTGTCGCTCCACCTTAGAGCGGGAGAAGTCACTGGGTGACTTCACACCTCAAAAAAAGCGTTCCTGAATGTACTAACATGAAGTAGGCCTGTGTGGTTTACCAACGTCAATAATATAACGACTTTTGAGTCTATTTATTCGTAATGAAAAAAAAAATGAAATTGTGTATAATGTGGAACCCAATGTTGACCAAAGACCAAAGGCTTTTTTATTAACTGTAACATTCGTTGCGTGGTGGATTGCGACTCGTCTTCTCTCAGTAGAGACGAGCGCTGAGTCCGAGTGAAAACATTGTAAGGCTGATTGTACAAATGTACATATTAATATTAAGCAAACGTTAGAACACTACATAGTTCTTCCAGTGGTCCTCACTTACGAGTTGTATGTACGACGTACTCAGGTTTTACTTTTTGTACATTTATTTGATCGCCACTACTCTCAAAATGGTTAAGGAAAACATCATGAGGAAATCGCCATGTGATAAAACCAACTTCTAAGACTTGCACTATCCATTGACCTGCACTGGACCGGGGTCCCTCAATCGCAGCAGAGGGAACATTATAAGGCTTCTTCTTAGCGTATCGATGGCAAAACTAGTTTAATTCCTTGCCTGGCCCAGAATTTGTCTACAGCAATGTCGTCTGCTGACGCTGTCATTATAAGGCTGATTATGTTTTTTAACATGATGGCATGAACCAAATTATGTTTTTATTTCTCACAGACTCAAAAATATTTACTGCGATGTTCATTATTTGTTCACCCTTAACATGACGCTCTAAAATTTTCCCAAGATAAAAATCCAACCACCCTCGAATTAACGTGCACAATCTTAATCCCCAAGACCAGAAACACAAGTCAGGGCTAACCATTAGCCACAAGTATTTAGCGAGCATGGCATTAAGGCAACAAACGGCGCAAGTTGGGCACGTCGCAAGCAAGCCGGGGCGACGCGACCAACAGAGCAACACGATGCAGTTTGTGTGGAATTAATCCTTGTTGCTACACTTTCAGGGTTGGGGTCTGCAGTGACCACAGTTGTATTGGTTTTGGGGGAATGGGCAAAGTTTTGTTATGGGCAGTTGAGGTTGGCGGCAATGAGTAGGACAGTGTATTCATTGTTACGTCGTAGTTATGTGGCGCAATGTCTTTGGGTCATGTGTATAAGTAGGTCACGAAATGAAACTATAGGTAGTCGTTTTTAAGGTAAAGTACCGAAAGGGTAAAAACGGAACCCTATTACTAACTTCACCAAGCTGGATTTCAAAAACCGTGGAGCTAGATAATTCAAATTTCAGAGATGATGCATTTCTTTTACCCCTGTAACTAGTACTAAAAACAGGATACAATAAATTGCGTCAAAACAGTTTTATAAATAATGGTAAGGAACTCCTCGTGCGCAAAGCTGACTCTCATTAGGCCAGTTTTTATCAGTGCGTGCTTGTGAAATGTAAAAAATATTGTAGTACCAAGTCTGGACAGTTCGTGATATGGGTACACTTGTGTGTCTGTAGGTAAATTTGGGAGAATAGGCAGCATAGCCGGACAATTAAGTGCTCTATAAGTGACGTAAGTCAGTTCTGTTCATGACCTATGTCTATTACGTAAGCGAAACTAAGAATAAATAATAGTATATTACTTATTATCGATTCCCAGACACTATTCTTATTACGAAGTCATAATTACTGGGTTTTTTGAGATACATTCATTGTTTAATTTTACGATTGTAAAATAGTGTATCTTGTCATTTATTGTAATTGTCACACTATCTTTTCGTTGAATAAAACAAAGTCACTCTCCACTTCTCCGTTTATCCGGTGTCTCTTTTAGAAAGAGTAATAAACAAGGAATGTTTATCATACTGATCTCAGTGAAATTATAAAAAAAGGGTGTGTGTGATCCTTCTTCTTCTTTTTAATTTTTTTTTTGCTTCTTTTTATTTTTGATACGTTGTTATTGTATATTATTGTGTTTGGGCCTTGTGCTGTACCAAATAAATTATTTTTCTTTCTTTCTTTCTTTCTTCACGCCAGAACGGTTGAATGGATTTCGATGAGTGGTACATGGGTAGACTAACCCGTGAAATTGCACCTAGAATACTTTTTAGGGTGTACAATATTTTATCTAAGGAGCACAGATACGTCCTTAGGGAAAATTTTTGAGGTGATGTTTTTCCTTTCGGTAGAAGAAACGATTTTGTTTTTTTTTTTTTACAAAAAGCAAGGTATAGTCACCCTATAGCCGAAAGTGGCCGTCCAATCATCATAGTTAACCATACTTAAGTCTAAAAGAAGTATTACCCTGTCTCAGCATAAAACTTACAGCTAACTTAGCGCAAAACTTTGTGTAAGATATTATGACGGCTTTAAGTATTTGTTGAAAATGCTAACAATGGCAGTTTTAGCTAAGATTTTTATATATTAGGGTACAGTATGTCTTTGCTAAGCAATGATTTGAATATAAAGTAAAAAAAAAGAGTTATAATCGCACTTCTATTACAAACTTGTGAATGTGTGTGTGTTTGTTCCTTTTTTACGTTCGAACGGCTAAAAAGATTTCGGTGATACTTGGTACACGCATAGACCATCTTCTAGAATAGCACACAGAATACTTTTTATTCTGGCAGTATGTTCTCATGGGATAATTTTCTACGCAAATATTACGTAGGCAAAGCCGCTGGCAGTAGCTAGTATGTTATTTATGTATTTGTTAGCCTGGTCTGTCCCACTCCTGGGCAAAGGCCTCCCTCCACTCCTTCCATTTTTCGCGCGCCCGGGCTTCTTCTTGCCAATTCTGGTGGAATGTATCTAGTTCGTCGAGCCACCTCCTTCGTGGTCGTTATATGTTATAAAGTCGAAATGCGTCTGTGTATATGTTTGTTGCTTTTTAGGGTTCCGTAGTCAACTAGGAACCCTTATAGTTTCGCCATGGCTGTCTGTCCGTCTGTCTGTCTGTCTGTCTGTCTGTCTGTCCGTCTGTCCGTCCTCGCTTAATCTCTGTGACCGTTAGCACTAGAAAGCTGAAATTTGGTACCAATATGTATATCAATCACGCCGACAAAGTGGCAAAATAAAAATTGGAAAAAAAATGTTTTATTAGGGTAGCCCCCCTATATGTAAAGTGGGAAGTAATTTTTTTTTAAATTTTACCCTAACCTGTGATATATTGTTGGATAGGTATTCAAAAATGAATAGGGGTTTACTCAAATCATTTTTTGATAATGTCAATAATTTCGGAAATAATCGCTCCAAAAGTAAAAAACAATGTGTGTGTGTCCCTCTAACTTTTGAACCATAACTTTAGAAAATATCAAAAAAAAACTGAAAAGTAGAACTTTATAAGGACTTTCTAGGAAAATCATTTTGAACTTGAAGGAAAAAACAGTTTTTGTACAAAAAAGACAAAAAGGTTGAACAAAATAATTTCTGAACTAAGTTTGTAGTATTATCGTATATGTAAGCATTTTTTTAAACTCAAAAGTGGGTACACTTATTGTGACGGATGGGAAACTACGGAACCCTACACTGAGCGTGGCCCGACACGCTCTTGGCCGGTTTTTCCCTCTGTAACGGCTTTTTATTAGATAAAAATTGTATCTGATCTGCTATGATGAGATTTACCATTTCCAAGGCACAATGAACACAATTTTAATTCTGTTGGGATATTTTTTTGTATTGTAAATGACCTTATCATAATGCCTCACTATTTAGTCTAAAAACTTAAAATGTGTTGCTTAAATTGAACAACAAAAATACTTAACGGGTATAATAATACCCATAGAATATTTTAGAACCTTGTTTGTGTTACATTTAATACAAATATAGATCTTGGAAATTTTCATAACAGAACAATTTTCCACTTTACGAACAAAGCGAAAACCTACAAACCTTCGAAATGTTTACTTTTATATAAACAAGTTTTTATTCGACTTTAATAAGAGGTTCTATATTCGGCTGTAAGTAAATATTTTCTTTATAATTTTTAAGTCATCAATTTGACGGTAATTGACCGAGAAATTGACCGATTTTGAAAATACTTTTATTTTTTATTTTGGAAAAGCATACTTCCAAATTGGTTCCATAAAAGTAATATGGAACTCTTCCTAAGATCATAGCAGAACTGTCGTAACAGGTGTAAGATTACTATGTTCATATTCATGCGTGTAGTCGATGACTGACTGAATACAGAGGAAGACGGCGTACGTCGAAAGTCGAAACCCTACAGACCAACAGAACTTTACACACACAGAGATATCTCGATAATAATAGTAACGTAACTTCATAGTATTATCGTATTGTCATCCGAATAAATAAACGGAGTCAGTGATATCGTGACGGTAGACAGGACAAAATATAAGAATAAAAGTCGTGTTACGACAACCCCAACTAATGTGAACTAGAGGCAGGAAAATGATGATCAGGTTTTATACAAGCTAAACACCCTAATAACTGTTCAAATGGGAAATGTCATACTAGATGAACCGATTGTTTCAACGTAAATAATAATGAACAACAACTGTATGAGTGTATGAATAGCAACTTGATAGTTGCTCATTATTTTAACAGACATTATTACTACAGAGCTGCCGCAACTGATCATCTTGATATTATTCATTAAACACAGTTTAACGAATCAAAACTTCTATAAAATCACTTCAAAAGTTTATATCATTTAAAAAATATACTATAGTGATAATACCTTGGCATTTTTTGAATTATTCACTACGAGACACAAAATTTATTACAATAGGTGCAGAAACGAGAACCTAGAATACAAAAGGTACCTGAAGGAGCATAGATGTAGTTTTAGTGAGTAAAAGTCTGACACGCTGTCCTGCTCTACCGTAGCGAAATATCATTACATGAATTCCCACCACAAAAGGTATAAGGCATTCACTACGTGACACAAAGTGTAATATAATTGGCACAATAACACGTACCTCTCCTACTCGTGCCCCTACTTAGCTGTTCCTATGTAACACAATCCATCCGCACTAATATCTACTCGTTTTCATGTAAATTGTGTTTATTTGGGAATACACGACATTTCCGTCTCTATATTTTGGACAAGGAAGTGCTAATTGTCGACTATGGTTTTCCCGACTGTCATTTGTTTTGAATTTGTTAAGTGCAATTGTAATTTTGCCAGTTGTAACTGACATAAATTAACCCGAACGTAAGAAAAATACTAAAAAAATCTAAACCAGTTAAGCTACTAGTTTGAATTCAGTCTGTCGGTCTTTTTTTTATGGTGGGAAAAAATCATCCAATGACAACCCCCGCTCTTGGGCGGAGCGGAAGATAGTGTCAGACTCTTACTGACTAAAAGACCCACCCCATTCCTTCTAGCCTTCATACCGAGGCTCGAGCTCCCTTTCAGATAACCCAGGCCCCAGTAGGTTTCGACCCGGCTGGGTCCCTGCTGTTGCTGACAACTCCTTGAAGCGCGCGGGAACAGTGCGCGCCGTCGACGACTTGGCTTGGTCCGAACATTTACCGGACGGCCGGACAGTGAGCTACCCATTGCTCACTGTCCTCAAGCCCGCGCCTACGGTAGCCGGAAATCAGGATCGGAATCCCGGCGGCGGCGGCGAAAACGCCGTTGCCTGATGCGTTCGGCCTCCTCCTTTACGAGCATTACTGCTTCGCAGAAGTCGGCGACCACCTGCCACTCCTCCTCGCTCCAGACCATGGCCTCAACCAAGGCCCGGCGCGAGTCTGTCGGTCTGATGCAGTGTTGTAGGCATTTATTTAATTTTTTACTTGCTTTATATCTTTTGGAATTCTCGGTTTTTCTATACAACATTAGTTTTAATTCATGCGAAACCCGAAATACATGTTTTTATATAACAAATCATATTCAAAATTTTTCTGTATCATGAAAAGTCATAAAGTTATAAGCTTGTTATTGTCAGCTGAAATACATAGTCACCGGGCCATCTCGGCAACTGAGAGGTTGTTTTATACTTGCACCCAGCTGTATGCTGGCGCCTAATGCCCGCTATGACCTGTGTTGCACTTAATGTCAGTGGTTGCACTTAATTCATTAAACCCCAAGCGAACGCCAGCGTTCGCGCACCTATTGTCTTTCTATTGTGTCTGTAATTTCCACGATTGAAAGGTCAATGTCATTTTTAAATATTTTTGGAAAAAATATAACATGGTGTAAATATCTATTGGAATCCATTCAGTAACTGATTCTGAACAAACTATATTCAGGTTTTGCATCAACTAAAAATTATGTTGTAGTTATGTTTAAATACTTTTTTTTGGGACGCACAGAAACGTTCGATATGGCGACGCTTGGGGGAGGCCTATGTCCAACAGTGGACTTGTATCGGCTGAAATGATGATGATGATGATGATGATGACTTTTTTATTGTTGATAGGTTCGCGCTTGACCGCTATCTCACGTAATGGAAAGCGAAATTAATATATTCCAGACAAAAATAGCAGCACCTGTTAAAACTATCTAGTTTAATTAATACTTTCTTCGAGTGAAGAAAGTATTATTTCAACTCTCACTGCAATAGGTAGAGTTACTTAAAAATTCTTATTGCAGTAGGTAGTAGTTTTAAAATGTATTTTTCATTACTTATACTCTGAAAGTGGGTATGAAGTTGCCTGAGGAGCGGGCTGAAAGTAATACTTTTCATCCCTAGGGAGTTTTACTTTACAACTGACAGCTGTCAAATTATTTAAAAAAAAACTAGTTCTATCTTCAGGTTTCTATTGAACCATGTTCCAATTTTCCATACAGCCAGTCAATCACAACGCGATATAAAATTGAAATAACTTAAAGATAAGTATTAAATAAATAATATTATATTTTGAGGTGATTTATTTGTTCAACTATTTCTTTAAAGTACTTTATTTTTAAAAGATTACAATTAATTTCTAATTTTTCAATAATGAGGCTGAATAGCAGGAAAGTGGCAATCAGTCGTTGGTTTTTTCGAGTTTTGTTTACATTTCCTTACAGCAGAGATTTGTATTAACACGTTATGTATATCTATTATAATATTAAAATAGTGAAAATTTCATAAGAGAAGAGGCTAAAGCAGTAGTGGAATATCTTTTACCGCCTAAATCAGAAGAAAGATACCTACTTAAAATCATAGGTACGACGACTCAGGTTTTACAAACTTTTTATTTTATTTTTAGTTTCCTCGTATTCGTAATGAAAAGCACAGTGTTTACCTCGGGTGAAAGTAATCCATTTAACCCCTCGAATTAGCGACCTCGCTGCGCTCGCCCGCCAACTCCTTCTCGGGACGAAATGAGTTACTTTCACCCCTAGTGTAACAATGTACTATTAATTTTCAATTAACAAATTCCTATACTCCAGGTACCGTACCTACACGGTCTAATGGTACCTAGCTACCTACCATTAGACCATGATTGCATATGTATGGTTCCAATGTTACATAGTCATTTGAAAGCCTCTATTATCATCATAGAAAAAAATCTGATTAAACTAATTTATAGCCGATCCCAATATTGTACAATATACTCATCAATAGCCAAACTGATGATTGCATAAACCAGTTAACACAGTTCACAACTATGTCTTGACGACAATGCAGTACCTACAATAGAATAGATGCTGTAATCGTGATTGTGAAGCAACGACAATGCACGACGATATATTGTGACGTCACTGAATAGCCTCGTGATATAGTCTGGTAACATTTGAAACTATTGCATGTGGTTCTTCTTTATTGTCCACAACTTACTGTTAGTTAGGCAATTGGACGTAATCATGCTTGATAAATGTATTTGGCAATGCTGCCAGTGTTCTATGCACTTTTTCTATCGACAGCGATGTAGATAACGATGTTCTGCTCAGTCCCATTTCAGTCTGGCAGCCTGTTGAGCCGCATCAACTATTTTGGTTTTGGAGCACAGTATAGTGTTTTGAACTCAATCCATTATATTTAACCACTAGTATACTACGCTCTTTAGTTGAAAAATGTAATAAATATCGAATATTATCTGAAATAGGAAAAATACAATTCGACCAACTACTAGTCGTACTCACATGCAAAAGGTTCCTAAAAAATCATACTCTGTCCACATGTTATTATGATACCATAATTACTTCATATATTTTCAGTATTTAAAGTGAAAAATAATATTTATTTTGCAAATAAGTTTAAAAAACACTTTTACACGTCTATTTTTTCTTCAATTTAAACTAGATGAGGCCGGTGTTTCCCAGCTGACTAAGTAAAGAGCATTAGTGGATTCCAAATGTAATGGTTCTTAGTTTTAAGTTGTCGCTAGTGATTTCTAACGTAGTTAAGCTCATAACTTTATTTAGGTAATTAATTTCATCACTAAAGTAAAATATCGTGAGGTAACCAGTAAGTCCTAAAAGAAAAAATCGAAAACAGTTGACATCCACCAATTTGCACTGGGCCCGTGATGATTACGCCCCATTTTTTCTACTAGAAAAGGGGTCTCAGTTACACCAGTGAGATAAAGCTGAAAAATGATAAACATAACAAACAACTGTGTATATGTCGCAGCCATCTGGTTAAATTAGCCATCCAATTGAACGCCTAGGACGTCCGGTAAACGCCGGCATCCAATGAAATGGCTGAAGAACAACTAGCCATATCGTTGACCGCAACGTTTAACCAGATGGCTGTACGTTGTGTAGTCATTTAGTTTACTAGGGTAAACATGAGTTTATAAATTACATAAAACTACTTTTTAGTAATAGTGTCCACCAAATAATAGTGAAATATTATTAAATCAATAAATAGCGGAACTAAATTTGAATCACTTTGCTGAGTCTTGATCAGTCATTTCGAAAGAGCTAACTTTCAATACGCCAAGCTGTTAAACGTTGAGTGATTTTAGTTGAAACAACTATCGGCCGGCATCCAATTGGATGCCTACCAATTGGATGCCGGCGTTTAACAAACGCCCTAGGCGTCCAATTTAATGGCTAATTTAACCAGATGGCTGCGACATATATATATATATATATAGTTTTAATTAGTTAAGTATTTTTATTTTTCATGTTCTTTCTTTGTTTAAACAAATTAATTTTCTGTCTTATCATCAAGCTGAAACAACTGTGACAAACAACAATGACAACATTAGTTAATATCTTAAGTTCGATTTTAGATTTAGTTACTTGTTTTTGTTTCATGTTGTGTTTTATTTTTTTTCAACCTTAAGGCTGGAAAATGTTTAATGCTGTGCACACTTGTGAGTGACAAATTCACTCTAAATTGTATGTTTGATTGTTATATGTAAAAATGTGCTAGTAAATCAGTCGTTAGTGTGCCATAAATAAATAAATGACAAACAACTGTGTAAAAATTAACCGTAGAGTTCACTTTTGGCCTACCGATTAACCCGTCCACTGACCGACAAATTAACTTCCATGTTTTGAGAGTTACAACTAAACTGAACAAAAGCAATTATGACACAAAACTTAGTTAAAAACACATGAATTTGTAAACCGGTCTGGAACATGATCAAAGGGAAATAAAACTAATGAGTCTGGAAACAGAATTTAGTTAAATGAAAAATATTGTAGTGCTTTCACAAAAATAATTAAATAACTCTCGCCCAAGGCTACGTTTCCAAATTGTTTCATATTTCTATAAAAAACTCATTTCAAAATATCCTATGCACAAAAAGTAATTAAGCTTCGTAAATGATCTCGCTAAACCACAGTGTTGCGTTTAAAAGTGGGTTTTTGAGTTAATTGTCAACTTTTTCTTAAATGCAAAGTTCATAAGCCTCAATGTATTGGTAATTTTCGGATCATTGTAAGCAACTACCACACTGATTATATACCTCTGACCCTACCACCATATAGGTACTAGTGCTGCTAAAAATTTAATATCTACTCAACACAATTATCCCCAAAGCCTATGTAACGATAATTTTTCGGCCTTGACATGCACTAATTTAAAGCAGCCACGCCATTTTGCTACCACTACCGTTACCAAGATTTACATAGAATTCTTAAAGCTGGCCATTTCATCCATAAAAGATTTATGGATAAAACGTCTAGGTATTTTTTTTTAATTTATGCCTCTCTAAACCTTGATTATTCTCTTAACTACCTTTAACAAACTCACAAGAAGCTCTTGAGAAATATATTTTATCGCCACGCAGTAAAAAAAGTTAAAACGTATATCAGGGGTTTACTTTGATTTATGAAAAAACTGGAAGATACTAACATTGAAAGGCAAATAATTTAACAAAGTTTAAAAATATACCCTACTGGAAACTAAACGGAAAAGTGTATACGGAATTAAACAGATCTCTTATTTCTAGTAGTTAGAGAATACTCCTAAACCTTTCGGAAAACTATCAGAAATAAAAAAGTTAATCATCCAGATAAATTCTCAAACCACACTCTACCCCTAATTTATCTGTCAATAAATATACTGCAAGTATAAGTAGGCATTTATTATTTAGAAATGGATATACCCAAATGCACAATAGTTCATTATTTAAATTGAGTCTCGTGATGATAACCCACCCGATAGTACGAGTACCAGATCTTCTAATTTGAATGACAAACTGAAGAGGAAATTGTCTGCCGAAATCTAGAAAACATCACTTACTTTAATTCAAACAGTTTTGCTTTAGGAAATGTAGATTGAATAAAGTAGCAGTGCATATCTCAACTAATTGTATAAGTCATCATCATCATCATCAGCCTTTTTTAATGTTCCCACTGCTGAGACTCAGGCCTCCTCTCTAGGAGAGTGAGTGAAAGTGTATAAGTACGATCCTAAATATAAGGAAGGCATAAAATGGCTGTAAATTTTCGTCAACTGAACCTAAGCTTTTGACACTGTATCGGTTTTTATGTCACTGTAATATGTGTATGTAGGTATGTGCATGTATGTATGTGGACTGGGAGGAAGCTCGCAACTGAATCTATTTCTAAATTATCTTGCTGAGCGATAACTGTGGGTTCGAATAGGCCAGTAACCATGCAGTTGATTTGGGGTATCAAAGGGTACTATTTTGGATCCAACTTTATTTCTCGTTTACATTAATCACTTCCATTTACCCTGAGTTGAATTAATCTTCTAAAGACAGTGATTTTCTTTTCTCTGTTAATACTTGGGATAAGATATTTTCTAAAAAAGACCTTCAGATGTCCCTAAATATGGCCAGGCCAAGGACACTGAGAAATCTACATCAGGCTCAGGACGCGCCCGATAAAAGTCCTCATGAAACACTGTGCCTTTCCATGCCTACTCGTGATCATCAGTATTACTCGTATATAAGTAGGTACTGCAGGTTTATGTCAGTTGCTTCATCATTTTCTTTAGCAATCATGGAAATATGCATTCAATAATTGCTTCAGATAAGCAATGTTTATTGTTAATATTTATTTATTATAGATTTTGTAAAGAAAAAGATGCTGCGCTATGTGGGAGATATGACCAAGACAGACAGAGTGCGCAACGAGTACATACGGGTCAGATTTGGGGTTGCATCTATTGCGGACAAAATGAAAGAGCACCGCCTGAGGTGGTATGGACAAGTAATAAGGTGTAGCGAAGACCATGTGGTAAAAACACTCCTAAATGTACCCAAACAAGATAGAGGGAGAGGTTGCCCACCATTAACTTATGATCTAACATCGAGAGAGACCTAAGAAAAGCCCAGTTACCCAAATCGACAACCCATGCACAGAATTGTGACGAGACCTGACCCCAGATAATGGAAGCATAGACAGACATAAAAAAAGAAGAAGAGATCTTGTGAAGAAAAATAAACCCACCATATCTCAAGAATAAGTCAAAATAAACTGCGCAATACCAACACAACTTTTCATACACCACGTCGATATTATCCGGTAGACTTTCGTGCAGTTTGTCTCTTGTGAAATATAGCCTTTCACACTAATATATTGCTTGGTATTGTCATACGAGCCTCGCAGAATATGAATAACAAATATATCGGATTGTTCGGCTAACGAAACAATGCGTGTTTCGTGCATCCGCTTAAATAATGCGCAGTGTAAATGTATGGGCTGAGCATTGATTGAATGTTGCGAGAATTAAATGGTGTGAAACGTTACAATTCAGTCAGTTGATGAACACTCGGCCACAAAGCTTGATGCAGCCATGAAGTTGTGTTGTTTTGTGTTATGTTCGTTTTATATGCAACTACGTGGAGTTTCATTTTAAAACTCTTTTGTGGTAGATACAGCCAAATTCAATCAATATAAATTTATATTTTTTGGTCCTTCTTAATAATAGTGTTGTTATTATGGCAGCCAAGACCCAGTTAGATCAGTTTACTTTGCTACAAGTTTATTAAAATATTATACAATAGGTCACAATCAAAGGGTTATTTACAACAAAATTGAGCAATTTAGTTATTTCTATATTTTGTGGAGTAGGAACTTATGTAACAAGGCTGTAATTTCCTTTTGTCGGGGGTTAAAATTTTAGATAACTTTTTGTAGGCACTTCATAAGGATCTAGAATATTGTTGATACTTAAACAAGAATATTTGAGCCTCTTATTCTCTATTATTTTTAAGTTATGACTAATTATAATAACAGTACGTAAATTAAAAACAAACGAACTAAGTTATTTTCTTCTGTTTGTTTTTCTTTTCCCTAAAATTTATTTTTTACTAGCTTTTGCCCGCGGCTTCGCCCGCGTGGCATTAGGTACTTAAGGAATCGGGATAAAAGGTAGCCTATGTTCTTTTCCATGTCAAAGGCTATATGCATGCTAAATTTCATCCAAATCCGTTCAGCCGTTTTTGCGTGATAAAGTAACAAACATCCACACTTTTACATTTATAATATTAGTTAAGATGTATCTATCCTATTCAAGTATTTTGGCGTAGTATGCCAAAAGTCCGTACTGACGTCTCTTTGTCGTCACCGTTACCGTCCCATGCTGAAAACCATCGCCGTAGACTCACAGCTTTTTGCATGCGTTCACGGCATCATGCTGAGCGTTTGGCTGTTTTGCTCGGAAGTGGCGCATACATTTCATAATTTGTTAAAACCCTTTTGCGCCTTTCCGTCAAATAAAATATTTTCTTTCTTTCTTTCTATCGAATTTAGTACAATTAACTTTTTTATCGACTGTTCATCAGTAAACCAACGTTGTTCATTCCAGACCATGTTAAATCATTTCAGAGACTGTTACATAAGTCAAAATAAAACACCGAAGTTTACGTTCTTCTCCGTTGTGTACTGAATCAAAAATTTTAATCGAACAACAGTATTTTACGTGTTAATTATTACAAAAATCTAAATATTACTCGTATTCTGCCGAAACAAGTATTATTATAATCTGGCTGGATTGATTTAAAAAAATATCCGTAGAAGTTATTTGTATTTAATACTTTTCAATATACTTGCTCATAAAGTGACTCTTATTGCACTGCACTTAGGTATATAATGGCACTTGTTACCAAACTGTGACATTTTGATTACCATTACGCACTAATGCTATAATGTAGTTAAAACCTTTTTGTTCAACCTCTCTCCCGCCATAATTTTATTACATTTATCGTATTAGGATGGGCGCGCGTCGTCCCCCACGAGGAAAAGAAAAAAAAATGGGCGCGCATATGAAAACAGATTTTTACCGCCACAAGTGTTTACTAGTTTTACAGTTATTTTCTTTACAAATGTATTGAAAAACATCGTATAATACACGTGAGTAATTAATGATTACCGTTCTCGACTCTCTTAAGACCCTCGCCATTGCTCGGGTCTAAATACCGCCTCGACGGTAATCACTAACATTACACACTTATATCATAATAAACATGTCATACGTAATATGACATGTTCTGTGATATTACTCGTACTTGGAAAAAAGTAACGGTGGTCCTTTTATTTTGAAGTAGGAAATCATAAAATGTCTTCTCCCACTCTAAATTGGAGTGAGAGGGTGTATCAGACTTATACTGACTAAAACCCTCATGTGTCCTTTGTGTTCCACGGTAACTCTACGAAGACTTTGTGGGGAGCCCAAATGGAGCAGATTTCCACCGTGTTCTCCAGACGACCGTCACAATGGTGACCCGGACGTTTCTTCCGTCTGAAGCCGAAAAAGGAACCTACCGAACTGGCCATCTCCTGTAAGATTTTATGTCAGCCGAAAGGTGAGGATGCAGTTGCCCTCTCTAACCACTCCTCAAAGAGGACACTTTCCGCCACAATTGTGGCGTGCCCAAATTACCGTGGCCCTGGAATGCAAAGGAACACTCCTTTTTTTAAATTGATATAAACAAGTGCTTGATTGCGATCCCACTTGACGGTAAGCAGTGATGCAATAGTTGATGGTGAGGCTTTCTGCTTCAATTGCAATGATGCTGATAAGTGTCTGTATGAAATGAATAACTCTGAAGAGTAAGAGAAGAGTATGGCTAGATCATAGACCTCTTTTTATAAAAGAGAGTAGGTTGTTATCCAATCCGCGGGCTCAATACGGATTAGTGGACGTCACATATCTTCAAACTTTTAGTTTTAGGACATGACCCTTCTCACGATGTTTTCCTTCACCGTGTTTACGTTTACATGGTGGCTAAATTATATAAGATCAATACCTTATAATATAATTTAGCCGCGACCTCCTCATAATACGAAAACATGGGTATGTAAATTGTGACAGCTCTAGATATAACCGTCCGTTTTTGTGTGTTATAAAAAGAGGTAAATTGAAAAGCGACAAGCATACTTCACCCGCATGAAATATTTAGCTTGTATGAACGGCCGACGAGGGATAAAAAATTGTCTGCTCATGTCCGAGCTGCATTGTTATTGCATATGGTTTTTCATTTTTTGGTGTAACAAAAAAAGAACATGGATGATTTTGTGTGTAGTTTTTTAGGCCTTGTATATCCGAAAGGGCGCTCGAGCCCCGGTATGAAGGCTAGAAGGAACGGGGTGGGTCTTTTAGTCAGTAAGAGTCTGACACTATCTCCCGCTCCGCCCAAGAGCGGGGGATGTCAATGCATGATTTTTTCCCACCATAAAAAAAAAATCGTGTCGCTTTGGTCTCGATAACGTGTTAATCAAAATGGGAATTGATAGGCTAATAGTTATAGTTATGGTGACGGGTGACAGGACAGAATGGAAGAAAAAAAACGTGTTGCGCCGAGCCCAAGTAATATGGGATAAGGGCAGGAAGAAGAAGAAGAAGAAGATGGTACCTACTTATAATCATGTATTATGTTTTATATAGAGATTGATTCATTTGTTAGCAGTAAACCGCAGACTACCCTTATATTATTTTAAGTTCTTACTATCCATCCTAAGGTTGTCTGGTAGCGAAGCGATTAGACCGCCTTTGTACCTATAGAAACTGATATGATATGATATCATTGACCGCCAAGGTAGTGCGCGTCAGTGTCAAGTTCTATGTTTATTAAATACTTATGATTTGCGGCCGTAGTAAATATGGCCTTACCGAGTTATAATTATCAAAATCGTTAAACTATCCTCACATTCCAAATAAATTTATTAACTTAATACACTTAGCTAAAATCTATATATGTTACGGTCTCAAATCATATTTTAATGAAGATAGAAGGAACCTGGCACTGACTGCAAAATAGAAAAAAAAAAAAAATTGAATTGCGCGGTAATCAGTGAAAGTCTAAACTGACATGTCTTCTATCTCCAAACTGAAACGGGAAAAGTTATTAAATTATTTACTGACTAAAAACACCTAGCTCTTTAATTTTGAAAAGTCTGTCAGCTACATAGAAAACCAAATCAATTTTAGATTTACAATTCATGAAACCCCAGGCGAACGCCGGCATTCGCGCACCCATTAATATTCCACACAATAATATTCCACACAACTATCACACAACGCCGTCTAGTCCCAAGCTAAGCAGAGCTTGTGTTATGGGTACCAGACAACTGATAAACATACTTATATATTTCTAAATACATACATATTATAGATAAATTACACCCAGACACAGAACAAATGATCATGCTCATCACACAAACATTTGTCCTGGGTGGGAATCGAACCCACGGCCTCCGGCATAGCAGTCAGGGTCACTAACCACTAGACCAACAGGCCAGTCGAAATTGTCTTGTCATTGTATTGGAATTGTCTTGTGTTGTATTTATCTTGTTTTTAATTTATTTAATTTGATTTTAATTTGTATTGTATTTTAATTTATATTGATTTTAATTTATATTGATTTTAAGGTTTCAATTGTATGTTTTGTCATTTAATGTTATAATTGTGAAAATGGGTACTTTGACCTGAATAAAGATTATTATTATTATTTATTATTGTCTTTCTATTGTGTCTCTAATCGACACGAAAGGTTAAATTCCCCTGTATGAAACTCCAAGAAATATTTCCACCGTTCCATTGGTAATACCATTACTCCAGGCACACATATGTACATGCTGCAAGACACATACTGCAAGGTACGGAGTATATTTGCTCACTCACTCCGCGATTGAGTGCACTAAGTAACCTAGTTTCAGTAGCTTCAGTTAACTTAGTCTTAAAACTTGTTCGGGACAAGCTGATACACTCTCTGTTTTTATTCCGACTAGTGTTTCAGATTACAGAGGTACCTATCTGCTTTTTAAAGCAACACGATTTGCACTTGTTTAAGTTAATTTTGTTTAGTTCGTAGTTCTTACATTGTATGTGAAGTTTTATTTGAAGAACAAAGGCAGGTGGTTTTAACTTTTATGCTGAGCATAAGAACTTGAGTTTGGATTCTGGGTTATTCAAATTGTCATTGGGGTTTTCGATCCTTATTTTTTAGTAGGTGTAGATCTCATCATCATCATCATATCAGCCGATGTACGTCCACTGTTGGACATAGGCCTCCCCCAAACGTCGCCACAACGAACGATCCTGTGCGTCTAGCATCCATCGGTTTCCCGCAACCTTCACCAGGTCATCGGTCCACCTTGTAAGAGGCCTTCCAAAGCTCCGTCTTAAGGTACGCGGTCGCCACTCCAGAACCTTTCGGCCCCAACGGCTATCTGTTCTGCGAGCAATGTGCCCTACCCATTACCACTTAAGTAATAAATAATATAATAAAAATAAGTATTTATTTCACAAAAAACATAGCACTTTGCACTGTATACATTGTTTAGAAATTATTATTTACAATATTTATGCAATAATAGACTCTATCTTTTAAACTAGGACTAGCCTGTATCTTAAAAGATAGGGTTCAACCAATGAACTATGTTAATATTGACACTCAAAAACAAGTGAAGACAGTGTCAATGATTTAGGTATACTAACATTTGTACTGAAATAAATATAAAAAAAAAGAAAAATCAAATATAACAAAAAGCAATTCCACCAGGTGTGTATGTACGTATGCATGTTTATAGGTGTGTGGATATATGTGGGGTGTGAGGGTGTTTGTGTGGAGTGTGTGTTTTTTTTTTTAGTTTTGATTGATATGTAATATATATAGTAATTGGATTTACAGTATGAGATGTGATCTTTAAGTATGTGTATGAAGTTACGATATATTATGTTATATTAGGAGATATAAGTTAGAAGATTCTCTGTTGCCACATAGTCTTGTTATGATAGCCACTGAATTATTTGTTTCTTTAGCGTATATTTATTTAAATCCAAGATGTTTAGCTTTTTATGTAAATTTTTATATAAATACTTGCTTAGAACGTAAATCTGATGTTTAGCAAAAGAGGTTTTGTGTTTAACGCCTGACGGAATATTTGTGCGTTTATTAGGGATTGATTTGGGAATGGATCCATAAATCTTGAGGGCCGACTGTAGAATGTACAGTTGTCTAACAGTCAGGAACTCACAGTCCTCATAGAGTTGTTTAGTTGGATATCGGTATGGTTTTCTACTCATAACCTTTAATACAGCTCTTTGAGCTCTCTCAGCTCTCAACATGCTGGTTTTTGCTGCACCGCCCCACGCAGTAATGCAATAATGGACTGACAATCCAATTATGGACTGACACAGTGCAAAATAGACCATCCTCAGTGTCCCCTTATCGGCGGAATCTCTTAGAAATTTGAAGACGTAAATGAGCCGCAATATTCTAGAGGTTATCGCATCAAGCTGTTTGTCCCACCTAAGGCATTCATCGATATGCAAACCTAGGTATTTGACACTTTCACATCTGTCCAGTGTCGGGCAAGCACATGTATATGATGAGCTCTGGCATGAGTGAGCAATTATTTTAAAGTCTTTTGGGGGTATAGTATTTCGTCGGATTGAGAAAGGAATGTAACAGGTCTTATCCAAGTTGAGAGTTAATAGGTTATCATGGAACCAGCCCATGATCCGACTCAGAGCGTTCTCTGCCGTAGCCTTAACCACATCCCAAGTAGGTCCATGAACGACAATTGCAGTGTCATCGGCATACGCGTAAATTTTGCAGTCAGGGAGAATCATTCTGCAGAGGTCATTCATGTAAATCAGGAACATAGTTGGCCCCAATATACTTCCCTGAGGCACGCCATAGGTCACAGTTTGCTCATCGCTGAGACAATCACCTATCTTAACCAGCTGAGTCCGTTTATATAGATCTCTAAATATATCCAGCGCTGCGCCACGCACACCCAGACGCTCCATTTTTGCAATGAGTTTAGGAACCGAAACTGTGTCGAAGGCCTTTGAGAGGTCCAAAAATATACCTAAACATTTAGACCCGCCATCGAATTCCTTTGCCACGAATTGTGTAAGGTCCAACACAGCATCCTCAGTCGATATCCCAGCTTTGAAACCATACTGATTTTCCGCGATGATACGATGTTTGTTCAGGAAGCCTTTGAGTCGCTTATTAAGGATCTTCTCAATTATTTTTGAAATAGATGGCAAGATTGAGATTGGCCGGTAGTTATTGATACAGTCTCTGTTCCCGGATTTGTATATTGGAAGAATGATAGCCTTTTTCAGTGCATCAGGAAAAGTTCCCGACTGAATGCAACGATTGCAGATAAAGGTTAGAGGAGGCACCAGTTCCTGTCGACATGTCATTAACAGTGATGAGGATATACCGTCCCAGCCCACAGCACAGTCACTACGTAATTGTGAAATTATTGAGTCAACTTCAGTTTCATTGACTTCTAGTAAGACCAAAGAGTCGACCGGGGTTAAACTTTCGCATGGAACGCTGTTTAAAGGTGTCGCTGCTTGCCTATTTGTTTTGATTATATCATCCGCCAAATTTTTTCCAATGTTGCTAAAAAATGAACATACCTGATTCACCGAGGATCGGGGATTGTCGCTTATTTTTAACAACTGGTCAGGACTGGAGCGTTGCTTACATGTATTTGTGATTTCTTGTATGGTTTTCCATAGTACTTTTGGTTTGCCTTGGGCCTTTTGAAGTTCACATTTTTCATAGGTTAATTTGAGTTTACGAAGCAAGTCATTGCAGAAATTTCTATAACGTGTGTAAGTTATCTTTAATTTTGTATTGTTAGGTGATTTCTTTAATCTCGTATGCATTTGGTCCCTAAGTTTGGCAATTCTTCGTACTATGACGGCAACTTTAGTTCTCCTGTGGATATCTTCATTTTTGATTCGATCACGCGAGGAAACCCCGAGCATAGCCCTTTCCATTGCTTTTTTGGGTGACTGTAGGTGTAGGGTGATGGTGGGAGTAGATCTGTGTTAATTATATTAAATACTGTTGGCGATCGCTGTGCTGGCGAGGCTAACAGTGGTCGACGGACAGCGAGGGCGTTGGAATACAGGATGACGTCACAAGTCCGGCATGGAAGTTCAAGTGTTCCGGCTGAACCCGACAATAAACATCCGTTAACCTCTTGACTTAAGCATGGGAAATGTAGCAAGGCCCAGTGCTTCCATCAAATATTAAGATGTTATTTGTTCAGTTTTAAACTAACCTTTGGGTAAGACAATCATTGTGATTTGTATTAATATAGTCTTGTTCATGACCCAAGTCGTTTCACTGTACAGTTAAAGTATTAGCTAATATTACAGTGAATGTAAACATGATTGTTATGATTTTATTTATTTTTTGACATTTGTTATGAATTTATTTTGACACTGTTATAATTTTACTTTTTGATTTTTATTTTATTTTTTGACATTATCATTTTTTTTTTCCCTTTTGACATTTGTTATGATTTCATTTTTATTGACAATTGTTATGAATTTATTTTGACATTGTAATAATTTACTATTTGACATTTGTATTATTATTTTTTTTATTTTTTTTGCTATTTGTAATTAATTTATTTTGACATTTAAAATGGATTTATTTTTATTAATGAAGGAACTTTGACATTTATGACATGATTTTTTTTTCTGTTTTTTTTGACATTTTATTATTATTTTTGTCTTATTACTTATTATTGTACTTTTTATTTTATTTGATTTGTATGTCCGATTTATTTTATTTATTTTTTTGTTTTTCTCTATGATTTAACTTTATTCGCAAATAATTGTATTTCTACCTACTTCATGTATGACATTGCTGTGCCCGACAGGGTCCATGTGCACTTATATAACTATTTTGTCATCTTATGTAACACATGTGATATAGCAATAAAGAATTGAATTTGAATTTGAATTGATGAAATGTTAACTTTGCAAAGGTACGCTATTTCTTAATTATTTAGCTGAATACAGGCATAATACTATACATAAAAAGGAGCAACTCTAGTTTTGTGTTTGTTGTGTTGTTATCTTCATAATTAATTTCAATAATTCTCTATCACTTTCTCAAACAACTTTCACCAACTAACATTTCTACAAGTCTCAACAAATTCTTAGCGGGCAGTGAACCACTCTAATTTACTATTCAGTTGCTGCGAATTTACGATAATAGCCAACAAAAAGTTATGATTAATGCAAACCCTGGCTACAAACAGCAGGGGTCTAATTTGTGAAAAAGAGGTAGGTTCGCCCACAATTTAGAATTTCGAATGCTCTTTTTTTCTTAAATGACATTAAGGCCAGTAATGTTTTATTCAAATGTTTGGAAAAACTTTATTCTTTTGTATTTTTCTTTTAGACAAGGAATAAATAAGATTGATGAATGAGAGGGGGAGGGGTGGCCATTAGAAGGGTAACACTGACCTTAAGTACCCAGAAAGGTCAATTCTAGCAACCGGGTGAAGTTTATGGCCAGATATAGAGTGGCCAAATTGTAATACCCGGTTTTATTGTACTTTAAAAATATAAACAAGTCAAGAGTGAATAGGTTACTTCTGGGCAAGCTTGCTACATCGTCGATGACCTCATCGCTTCCCATCAGGTGAAATAGTGGTCAAACACGAGAGTTTTAATAAAAAAAAACAAGTGGTCAAAACTATGTCGCCTAATCTTGTAGCCTGTCACAAATGCAGATAACCATTCTCCTGCCGTTGAAACTCAGGCCTTTTCGTAGTAAGACAAAACTTGTAAGAGCAATATCACACAATAATACGAAAGCATTCACAATTTCGCATTTAAGAACTGTAGCAAGTAGCAACAGTTACCGTAAAAGACACCCGCAGCGTTTCCTTCTAACGATTTTCCATTGAACCCTACACAGCACCCGATTACCCTTCCATTACGCCCTAACAATACCAAAACAAACATCACGCGTCCAAATGAGTGCAGATGTTGAATGTTGGCTCGTTTACTCGGCGCCCCACGTTCCGTTCCCGTGTAGTTAATTTGCTCTGCCGAGCGGCAATGATTCGATTCTCAAGAGAGTGTTGCCTACTGCTGGAGCATCGAGCACTTACCTAGCACTTTGTTGAAAGAAGTCTTTTTATAGAAAGGTATGAATCCACGTGTACTGTACGTGATTAGGAAGTTTGAAAAATGGGTTTCGGGAAGGAAATGTTACCTTATGGGCACAGTCCTGCTGGAAATATGAGTATTTACAGTCTTTTTTCTAAAACATTTCAATCGTGGAAATTACAGACACAATAGAAAGACAATAGGTGCGCAAACGCCGGCGTTCGCTTGGGGTTTAATGAAATAAAATGCAAAGTGTTACCAAAAAAGTTACACGCGATCCCAAAGTAGCAAAATCATCCTGATCAGAATTTTTAAACTCTCCCTAATTGGAAACCTCTTCTGAATTGATGAGACTAATTATAATTTTATTAAATCAAATTAAATTTTATCACCAGTCATATTAAATGATTGGTTTTTGTTAAAAGCGTAGCAAATAAAATTCACGAAGGGATGAAACTCGTAAATTTGCCGAAACGCACGCAGAACTGATGGCATCTGCAAACAGACCAAACTTGCCATGGCTAACACAAATTCATTCCAGCGCGCACAAACCGAATGAATCCGACTGCAATTTGCGTCGCAGTCGCGAACTTAATCCGACATTTCCCGAATTCCCAATATTTCCCCAAACGCCCGCACCATAATCTCAGTTAATCCTAACGAATAAATAAAAGGTACGATTGATTGGGTCGAACAATAGGTATAACACAAAGGACTGGATGTAAAGCAAACAGAAATCAGTCCGTTTCATCTTGTTCGAGTATATTCTCAGGTGGAAATTTGTCTATAAACAAACCACAATAGCTGTGAGCGCCGACCCGCATACTAATGTATGAGCGATTGAGCGGCTCCACTGCTGAGACGAGTTATGATTTTGGACGCCTGATCTATGCTAATATGAGAGGGTTAGAATCGTAAACACTGGCTGTTTTTTGAAAACAATGTAGGTGGAAAGTTATTTTACTGGCAAGCCTGCTGAACAAACAATTTTGATCGGCTTTGTTGGTTCTTTTGATGAATAAGCTAAGTAAAATGTAATGATTTTGGTGTTGGTAAGTTTGAAACTAGCTTAGTTAGTAACTGGGTTTTATTATACACAATATTATGAATTAACTTTTTATGTACAGTAAGGCCGCAAAAGTCCATAGGAACGCTAATGATTACATTGCTACGAACCGAGCGAGCGCGATATTTCCGTGCGTATGTGTGCGCATGTATGAGTATCCACATTCCACAGATAACACACACTAAGGAACTGTCGTCGCACTGAGCTATATGGTAGCATTGATAAAATTCGTGCAAATTCGTCATGTGCTGGTAGCCGTGTGAACTAAGTGTTGGATTCGCAAATCACGTAACCCGAGTTCAAATCATGGTCGGTCCGTTGCAGTTATTTCTTACTTTGAAAATTCCCAATCTATATTGATTTAATTGTTTTTTTATATTTCTATGAAAAATACTATTGCATTTTTTGCACTAAATAGTTGCAAATTACGAATGTGATCTATTAACCACAAGAAGAATCACATTCGTAATTTGCAATTATTTAGTTGTTACATCTTTTCGATGTTATAAGGTGGAAATAAAAAGACGTGTTTAATAAAAATGTTTATTCTTTATATTTACAAATTAAACATTTATGAGAATTGTGACGTCGAATTGTTACCTAGACAAAAAGTTATCTTGTAACCGTTATCTATGTTACGCCTAAGATTGTTTGTTGGAAGTATACCCACTTAGACCATTCATAATATGAATAACGTAACAATGAACGGATATTCAAATTTTAATAAAATAAAATATAGGTAATTGTTTATATCCAGTTATTTATTGAAAAGTGATATATGATTTGGACTTTGTAAACATTTTATTTTTGTGTAACGTCACAATGAATGTATTGAGGTCATAGCTTAATTGTTCATTTTCTTGACGAAAAGAAGATTGAAACCAAACCTCAATTTCTGTTAAAAGAACTTTAGTTCTCACAAGATAATCGTCAATTAGATGAGAAAAATAAATTGAACTATAGTATTATGTTAAAACAGTGCGGGTAGAAGAATAAAAAACGAAATAGACTCATGATTATTGTCAACAAAATTGATAGCGAGTTCACTGCATTCTTAAGATGAGGCGATGGCACAAGTTAAAAGATATAGCTGTTTTAAACGAAAGTAAACACAATATAATACAGTGTTTGTTAACGAATAATCACAGATATGTTAAAATAAAATGGTAGGCCATTTAGTTTAGTTAACATTAAATATTTAGTGCGAAACGTAATCGTTCTTGTTTGTGCCTCTCTGTCAAGTACGGCTTTTTAGCAGGTTTTCTGTGATGCACGCCTTCAGCGTGAAGTGCACGGCGAACAGTATCCATCGAGGTGTCATATAATTCCGCAAAATGTCTCGTTGGTGCGAAACCATTCGTTTCGTATACGTCCACCATATGTCGTCGCTGCGCCTCGCTAATAAGCTTCGATCTCCCACTTCTCTTTCGACTAGCAAGGCTACCTTCTTCCTCATATCTTTTTAGCCAAAGATTTACAGTATTTTTCTAAAATAAAAAAAAATATATATATTAGGCAGCTATACCTACTTCACTTCATTTTCATTATATAAAATGTTAATAATCATAATTATTGAATATAATTTTAAAATAAAACTGCATTTATTAATCCAATAACCAATCCAATAAACCCAACGATTTACGTATTTCTCTTTTAAACCTCATAAAGATACGATGAATGGATTCATAAATGGCATACTTTTTAATTAGAAGATTAATTTGTAATAAAGTTACAATTCATTAATAGCTATTATACTCACATTCAGTCCGGTTTCTTCAGATATTTGTGTTTTATTAAGACCACTTTTATGCAGCCCAATGATAGTCGCCCTCACTTCAATACTAATATTAGCCTGCATTTTGCGAATATTACAATACTGTCAACCTCACGTCACTAACCAACAACTACAACCAAACGACAGTTCATTTCGGTTAAGTTAAAACTCGTGTCTACCTCGCAGAAATCTAATTCTTTATTTAGTTTTTTTTGTGATCTACCTTTCTAACTCTAAGAAATGTGTGAACAAGTTAAAGAATAATTTAATATATGTAATGCAAATACATAACTTCCAATCGGGTAAGAACTTACAAAAAGTCAATAATTGCGTGGGATTTGAACTTGCGGCACGCTGATTTGCGCTTCAATCTGTGTGCCTATACCACTGGGCCATCTTGACTTATGATAAGTTGATGAAATTGTGAATTTCAATCATTTGTTGGCGAAACTTGAAAATAAAAGGTCGTAAGTCAAACTAAACGTCAAACGAATATGTTTTAAGAATTCTTATGGACTTTTGCAAGTGATAGTACTCAAAACAAGACGCTTTGAAAACATTGGAAAATCAAGTCATATTTTGAATTGTTGTTTTTAAAATAAACATTTAAATTGCGAAGAAAAAATTAAAAATAACAGAAACTCGTGTAACAGTGGAGTAAGACCTCAAGGCCCGCGGGCGCGCGATGCCGTCCTGCAAACGCCACAAAATCCGGAAATCCGCGGACTTTTGATTCAATTACATTGTATGCCGTAACGATTGAACCTTCGTCCTGTGTCGGATCAGAACAGATTGTTTTATTTTAACGTTATTTTGAAGAGAGAAATAAATTGCTAAAAAAAAATTAAAATGTTTCCTCTTTCTTTTTTTAATCATAGGTTTTTTTTTTTAAATACCGATAAACATAATATTTGTAATACATTATCAACTCGTCAAAAACTAAACACACGTCAATTGATGGGATTGGTAGTCATACTCTCCGAACAATTATTAGCAGCAACGAAGCATTTTCGTTAAGCTAAGGAGAGGAGTTCCTTGCCGGAATCCGTGTTTCCTGTTGGTTACAGCCCGAGAATCTTTAAACCAAGAGTGAATGCGTTACTTCTAGGTAAACGCGTTCCATTATCGACCACATCGTCACTTTCAATCAGGTGAGATAGCAGTCAAGCGCGAACCTATCAACAACAAAAAAAAAACAGAAACCAAAAACTTCCAATAACCTGAAACAACAATATACAAACCAATTATATAGACAATTTACCACATGACCAGTTCACTATATTACAACGTCATACGTTTTATTTGGAGTCAAGCTCCGTGATACGCAGTTGATTGATGATGTTTAGAGAGCACACACCGAACAGGCTAATGTTTCAGCAAACACCAACCGATAGTTTTTACAGCACGCTGTTCATAGAAACTTGAACTTTATTAAATAATACGATATTAGGCTTATACTTAGTTGATTGATTGGTATGTAGAATGTGGATGATTGATGTAGAAAAAAAGCGTTAGTAAATCAGTTCAGTTTGTGCAAACTATGTACAATATATTTTTATTATTAGAAAAATAAACGTTCACTTTCCTATATTAAATAATGGGGGTAACGCGCAAATACTTATCGTACTTTTCAGGGTTCCGTACCTCAAAAGGAAAAACGGAACCCTTATAGGATCACTTTTTTGTCCGTCCGTCCGTTCGTCTATCTGTCTGTCAAGACCCTTTATCTCGAGAACGCGTGGAGGTATCAAGTTGAAATTAAAACCATATACTGAAATCTGCGGTCCCTTGAAGCTGTGATAAAATCAAACTTCGGCATTAACTAAAAAATAAGATACGGCCGTTTATGCCGCAATAAACGTGTATTTCGAGACTCTTACGGGAATCAAAATTCATAGGGTTCTTTCCGTTTACCTAGAATCCTGAAATTGCCATAAAGCAAGCTCTTATGGCACAAGTAGAGGAATAAATCTGAAAACTGTGAATTTGTAGTTTATACGTCACGAAAAAAAAAAAATACTATTCTGAAAAATCTTCGAAACTCAATTCGGGAATTGAATTGTTTTCATACGTAAGTTTGTACGGAACCCTCAGTGCGCGAGTCCGACTCGCACTTGCCCAGTTTTTTTGTTATAAATACACTGTTGTCAGGTTGGCGATGCATTACCGCGCATAGTCACTAACCAAAACCAACCATTTACAGTTGTGCGTGCCTTGCTTCTGCTACCCCTTTCTTTCGCGTGAACTTTAAGGAGCGTGCGCGTACGTGACACGTAGGCGTAGCGCGTCACATAGCGCTCGTGATACGTCTTTATTTTAAATTTATCTGCAGTTTAATTAAAAACCTGTTGTGCTTCGATCAATCTTGATACTTGAAACACATTGTAACATTCTGTGTGTTTATCAAACAATATATCGTTAACCATACCTTTATTATCAACTATTTTATGTTCATAATATAATATTTAGACAGAAGATATATATTTACACTTAATATACTTTTGTACCGAGTGCAGGTATAATTTTAATTCCATGAATCACCTACATGAGATGTGAAGATTTTTTTTAGAAATTAGCTTGCACAATACTACGCGTTTATTTGATACATTAGTTTTAGGATATACCATTAATCTAACGGTATGTCTGAAAGGTCAATTTCTAAAATAACCGGTTACACTCACGCCCACTCAATCTTGACCTACAATGACCGTACCTGCTCGTACTAAGTAATACGCAATTGATTGATAGTGTTAGTTTGACCTTGAACAAGGCAGTTATTGCTACAGTTGCCTTAGCCAAGACAGAATGAATCAGCTAATCCTCAATTGAATGTTATTTTTAGTGACTTACTAACTGTCCTCCGCGCTATTAGTTACAAATCTGGTTATTTCATTCAGAAAGATTTTATATTTATAACACACCCCTACTTTTTAATTAGTACACAAAAAAATGGGGCTGTATCTGTACCCGTTACTGATCATATTTTTGTATTCAAAAGTAGAAAAAACCGAAACCCTAAAATTGACCACGAAAAGGTAAATTTATCATAGATTCAATCATACAAAACAATTGCTAGTAGAAAATACTGCGGGCAGTGTTTTTCCATTTTAATCGACATTTATTCATTCATAATCAATAGCCTGCACAATATTTCCATAAATTGAGAAACATTTTGGGATAAACACAAACGCTAATAACTTTGCTGTTTATGAATATTATTTATTGAGAATTTACTTAAATAATAACAAGGGCTTTTCTAATAAGCCCTTTAAGTATTTGTACTAATTAAAAATTAGTGGTGTATATTATGTATACACTGCTAAATTTTGATCATTTAAATCCCGTGGAGGGTCGATCCGGTACATGAAACAATATCGATTTGTAAAGATAAAATTAATAAATAAAGTACCTTTTTAGAAAACGTCAGCTGAGCGAGTCCAATAACCTGTTGGTGTCGACGTTGCGTACAAACTACCTACAGGTCATTGGACTCGCTCAGCTGACGTTCACTTAAAGAAATTAATTTAGTACATGCGTAAATTAATGAGTTTTGAAAAAAAAGGTACTTTATTTTTTAATTTTATTTTTACAAATCGATAGTATTTCATGTACCGGATCGACCCTCCACAGGATTAAAACGATCAAAATTTAACGGCGGTATTTTTTATTACTTATCTACATTGTGCTCACGTTATAGAATAACATGACATTATGTAACCAAGATTACATGTAATTAATTTAACACTCATGATTTAGAGTTATATTGTATATCTCTATAGAGATTTACGCTCTGGAACATGCAATAAAATTTAGTTTCACTTTTTTTTTGGACTGATCGACATTTGAAATAAATGCTTTTGATTTTGTTTGAGATTTTCTAATTTAACTAATAGTTTCAGGAAATAGCGTGTTTGAACATTCAAGAAAGCTCTTACTCTTTATTTTTATTTACTACCGGATATTTTAAGCTATCTACTACGGTTTTACGAACATCTTTGGTTATTGCCAGCTCTACTCCTGTTGGTCGTAGCGTTATGGTATATGGTCTAGATAGTCAGCCCCGATAAAAAACATACCCATGACTATGCAGACCTTCGCGTCAAAATCCAGTGATTCCCAAGATAGAGATAATATAATATAGAAGAAAAAAAAAATCGGTCTCGCCATACAAATTGTCCAATCAAGTTTATCATTTTGTATGGTGAGGCTGATTTTTTTTTTCGTTTCCTGAAAAAAAAAATTGTGGAAGGATGTTCAGTTTCAAGCAAGCCCTTAAAGTTTGTGGAGGGCTGTCCCTTACACCTTTTATATCTTAGTTATAATAACGTAAGGGTGAAACGCAATGGATAACAGACAGAACACGGATGGGTTTTAGATGGTAAAAGTCTGAAACTATCTCTCGCTCCACCTAAAGCGGAAAAGTTAGTTGATAATTTTACACACCAATTATATGTTATGTACAATATCAATAAGGATCAATCAAACTTTTACAGGATTTGTAATTTACTAATGATACGCCAAAACATTTAGAATAATACGCCATTGATTGATGATGTTTATCTTGCCGTGAACTAGCTAATGCTCAGCAAACGTCGCGATCCCACTGACGCTAGACGGATCCAATACGTTAGTATTGTGATTTATGGTAATGCGAGGATGTGAATACTTGTGAGGTTCGAGAGTGGAACCAATTGAAGCTAGCTTTCTATTGAAGTACCCACATCACTAGTACTTTTTAGGGTTCCGTAGCCAAATGGCAAAAAACGGAACCCTTATAGATTCGTCATGTCTGTCTGTCTGTATGTCTGTCTGTCTGTCTGTCTGTCTGTCCGTCTGTCCGTCCGTATGTCACAGCCACTTTTTTCCGAAACTATAAGAGCTATACTGTTGAAACTTTGTAAGTAGATGTATTATGTGAACCGCATTAAGATTTTCACACAAAAATAGAAAAAAAAGCAATAAGTTTTGAGGGTCCCCATACTTAGAACTGAAACTCAAAAATTTTTTTTTCATTAAACCCATGCGTGTGGGGTATCTATGAATAGGTCTTCAAAAATGATACTGAGGTTTCTAAAATAATTTTTTTCTAAACTGAATAGTTTGCGCGAGAGACACTTCCAAAGTGGTAAAATGTGTGTCCCCCCCCTCTAACTTCTAAAATAAGAGAATGATAAAACTAAAAAAAATATATGATGTACATTACTATAAAAACTGCCAACGAAAATTGGTTTGAACGAAATCTAGTAAGTAGTTTTTTTTTAATGCGTCATAAATCGAAAAAAATACACTATTATTAAAACATCGATCAAAGTTACAACACATTACAAGAACTTTTATATTATGTTACTTGCTGCTACGGAACCCTTCATGGGCGAGTCCAACTCGCACTTGGCCGGTTTTTTTTGTTTTTCTTCTGTAAATGTATTCATTTTATTATGTTAATGCAGTATAATATTTCATGTTCAGTCTACCAGTTTCAGAGAAATATGTTCAATATATGTAGTAATTCTTTATTAGTGAAATATATCAATTATTTTTTCGATGAGACTAAAATATATTTTGACCAGTCAGTAAATGCCCTAATGCGGGGCAACGGCATTTTTCAAACAGAAAAGGCAAACTTAGTGGTTAACACGCTTGGAAATGTTTTTATTTGACGTAAAAATATGTGTTTATTTGGGTACGCAACAAACGTGGCGATAAGCTCTGAGGAGTGGCTAGAGAGGTGCCACGGTATTTCCGTATGACAAAGATATTAGGGCGAAAAGTACTGCTTCGCAAAAGGAAGAGAGTGATCCCCACTGGATCACTCTCAGTAATAGTGAAAAAGATGGCTAAAACCGTAAAAGAGAGGCCGTGCCAGCGGCTGGGGCATGAGGATATTCTCACGCCCCCCAACTAGCACTAGATAAGCCCTGGACATCGGCAGTCGCAGGGCGATTCGTCAGCGTCAGCAAAACTAAAAGGGTCCAGTAGGGCCGATGTCTGCTAGGATTGCGGGAAGTCTGGAGCGAGTTACCGTGACCCGGGAACACAGAAAGTAACTGAAGAAACAGAGTTGAATTTAAGTAAGTAAAAGTCTGAAACATTTTGTCTTGAGCGAGAGATCTAGACAGAACGGGAGAAGTTATTTGATGATTTCGAATCTCAAAAAAAGAATGTAAATATTTTAACTAAACAGATATAATAATAATAATATTCCACAACTATCACACAACGCCGTCTAGTCCCAAGCTAAGCATTATGAGTACTTGACAACTGATAAACATACTTATTTATTTCTAAATACATACATCATCATCATATAAATAAAATTGGATTGTCTGTTTGTAATATTGAAATAACCGCTTTTTAATATAATATAAGAATATATATACAGTACATACACCAAAATAACATTTTTTACAATTGTTGTATGTCTGTCTGTTTGTTCCGGCTATATCGGATCGGATTTTGACGGGACTTTTTTTGGCAGGTAGCTGACGTAATAAGGAGTAACTTAGGCTACTTTTATTTTAGAAGAAATAAATTCATAATCCTGTAGTCCACGCGAACGAAGTCGCGGGCACAGCTAGTTATGGATAAATTACACCCAGACACAGAACAAATGATCAAGCTTATCACATGAACATTTGTCCTGAGTGGGAATCGAACCCACGACCTCCGGCATAGCAGTCAGGGCCACTAACCACTAGACCAACAGGCCAGTCAATGATATAAATATCATTATCCGAGAACAGTATTAGTAAAAGATTTGTTCTGCAGGTATTTAGTAAGCTCAGTCATGTTTGCTGAGGTTTTGAATTCATCTCGGTAAGTGGGGACTGCAAATTGGTTAACTAAGCGCAAGATACCCGTTAGTCAATTAGAAGCTACAGGCATTTTGACCGAAAATGGACATCCGGGGTCGGCAGGCTTCAAAGGGCTGAGTTCATGTTCGATTAATTGAATCTAGTTATTTTCTTTGTGTAAACGTAACATAAAAGTACGCTTTTACTGAATTTTTCCTCTCTTGTGAACGTATTTTTTTATTTATAAAACTCTTGCCTTCCCAAAGAAAATGGTTCCTTATTTAACAATATTGACGACAACAATGTCGCTGAGCGGAAATTAAGAATGTCTACTAAAAGTCTGTATTCTTATTTTTACGAGAATCATTAAGTATCGACTATTTTGTAGCATTTCTTACATAGTGATGACCTCATTTTCATTTCTTCATGTTCATCGAGTTATAGGTCAGGTTTTCTTTTTGAGTTGGGATATTATCTAATGACTTCCTTTGCGTTTTAGGACCACAGGTTTCTCTTTCAGAAATCCCCAATAGTCCAAGCGGAAATCGGGCCTACTGGGCCCCTGCGCTTTTGCTGACATCTGTTATAAGTGCACGTATAAAACGACGCGCCGTCGACGGATTGGGCTTGGTCCGAACGGATACTGGACAACCGAACGATGAGCTACCCATTGTTCGTCGTCTATAAACCCGTGCTTTGGCCAATAGGCCAGGGATCGCCCTGTTTTTCCTGACGCCCATAGAATTTGCATAAAATATGAGACTTTTTAGGTACCGCATAAGGTCTTCGCACTTATACTTTTATTTATTTCTTTAAACTCCATGTGCAACATGTGGTACATAAGCGGACTTAATGCCACAAGGCATTTTCTGACAGTCAAATTTTGGGTTAAAAAAGACAACACTGTGATAGGAGGGCACAATAAATAAATAACAGATATAGAAAGTAGTGTAGTTAAATTAAGTTACATATAATAGTAAAGTACTTATATATAGGTACATACATATACAGGGTTATTTGTAAAACACTAACAACCTTGTAGGGCTATATTACTAACATCATAAACAACAACTTTTGTTCTATAACTTTTTACAAAACATAATACATTTACCAAAAACCAACCTTCAAGATTTCGTTGTTCTATCAAACACATTTCAACTACATATTTTGCTGTACCCACCTACACCTCCCGCGCACGATCCCTGCTCCCCTCCGCTATTGTACTATCGCTTGCTTCGCATAGAGCTCGTAACATTTAGAACGTTCGATTTAAATATTTTTATTTTTGTATGAAAATCCGGTGAACCAATAAATGATAATTTTTTTAAAGTCATAGAACAAAAGTTGTTGTTTATGATGTTCAAAACCTAGTCCTAAGAGGTTGCCAGTGTTTCACAAATAACCCTGTATATAAGCCAATATATATATATTTTTTTTATTGTTATAAACTAGTGCTTGACTGCGATCCCACCTGATGGTAAGCAGCGATGCAATCTTTGATGGTGAGGCGCACTAATTTATTAAGAGCCTATTCACTCTAGCCTTGAAGACACCCAAATTATAATCGGACGGGAAGATCGCAGCAGGCAAACTGTTCCAGTCCTTCGACGTACGCGGTATAAACGACGAGGCGAAACGCTTAGTCCGGACCGTAGAGGTTTCAACAACGTAAGGGTGAATATTCGCCGTACGTCGGGTTGTCCGATGGTAGAATTGCGATGGCGGAATCAAGTCATGCAATTCCTGCGCACACTCTCCAAAATGAATCCTGTAAAACACCGAAAGGCTGGCTACCCTACGCCCTACGTGCTCAAGGCTTTGAAGGTTGGACTTAACTTATAATAAACTACTTTTATGTTTGTAGTTTTAATAAATAAAAATTTCAACATTATTTAGGCAACAATATTATTAAAATCAACGCTCCATCTGTTGATTATATCAAATGTTAAAAAGCTCAACCCCTATGCAAAATAATCAGTAGATATTCTATCCATCATTCTCTCTTGTTCATAAAAGACATTGCCAGTATATTGAGCTTAGTCAGCGCCTACAGAATCGGCGCCACGGTAGCGTCTAATCTGTCCATTCATCTTTCCCGCCACAAACGCTCTTCAGTTAGAAGACACATGTCATGGTGACGTCACACGATCACATAAATTGCTCGCCTAATCTAACGTACGAATATCTCTTGAGTATTTGGACTAAGAGTTCATAGATTTTATGAACTGGATGGACTTAGAATTTATGTTAGGATAAAGTGCCCAAATATTGACACTTTAAGAGTCACCTTGCTCTTAAATCACGGAACTGACTTTGTGGTCTACCATGACGTTTAAAGTAAGATTGTTTAAATCGTGTTTCGGTGTGGGTAAGAGACAGAGCTATACAGGTTGTCTAGCGCCATCTCTTACCCACACTCAAGATTAAAACAATGTTACTTTGAACGTCATGGTAACCCCGTTTATTATAAATATTACAGTCAGTAAAAAAAGAACATTGAAATGTCAGAATGAGCTATAATATTTACAATTTTCTATGTATGATGCGTCCATTTCATAATTTTATTTACATTTTTAGCATAATTCTCTAAACAACATAATTATCCTCTTTATATTGAACACTGTTGTACGTTTTTTGTTTTGTGTTTATTTTTCATCAGATCTTCCAAATTACAACAACAAGTTAAGAAATTATTTGAATGGTGATGGTGATGGATGGCTGTGGCGTGAGGAAGGCCATTCCCACATGCATGTGGCCGCGTCCTTCGCTAGCATTACTGCTTCGCAAAAGCAGGCGACTGCCTGCCATTCCTTCTCACTCCAGACCAGGGACAGCGCTCGATGACCCCCTATCGCCTCAATGTGGATACGGCATTACTCCGCCCAAGCGGGGCACACCTTCACCGTATGCACTACCGTGTCCTCCTCCGGATTTCCACACAATGGTGCCACCCGGGCACTTTTTCCGTACAAATCTGGTGCAGGATCCTCGCGAACTTGTCTTTCATGTTTAGTGAGGACCTGCGTCGTACGGAAGGTGATGACGCCGTAACGTTTTTACAGCCATTCCTCAAAGAGAGGACTTATCGCCATAATTATGGCTTGCCCAGCACTGAGTTGCAACAATCGCTATCACCATTTCACCATGAGATCCCTAGATTCTGACTGGTTTCGGCAGTGGAAAGTTGCAATACCGTGAGATAAGATGTTTTTAAATAAAATGATTAAATATAGAAACGGTGCCAATTAGTTACCACAGTAACTTATTCTTGATACATTTTTGATGCTTGATTAAGATAAAGAAATAAGAACGGTTATAGATACTTCATTTCTTCGATAATTTTTGGTTCTCTTAAGAACTTTTGTAAATAAGTAGTTATAATTAATTCTTTAAATTTACGCTCGACAAATAGCCCAGCGTCTGCTGAACTAATTAATTACCCATTAAATCAAGCTTTTTCAATTTTTTGATTGAGTTTAAGAAACTTCAAACTATTTATAAAGTATCTATTCCAGCATACACCTGAATTTGACTATACCAGAAACAATCGTTTTTATTTGTTTCGACAAAGCAAAGCAACAATTATGGGGACAGAACACGTCCCTACGGAACACCGAACACCTTTTGTTCCATTCCGTAGAACCACCAGCCTTTGAAGGAATGCACCAAGTCAAAGGCGCATCGAGCGGAACGTCAAAAGGAAATACAGTATAATTCAAAGTAGAAACACCGCTTTCTGAAAAGCGGAGAAAGATTCGCGCGTGCGCGGTTTGAAGCCCTCAGCCTCCGTTCAACTGTTCCATCAGAACAGTTGCCTCACGAACGCCGCACTGAAGCGAACCTGAGCGAATTCTGACCGTCACCGCTCCCGCGCTCGATTTACGAAAACTTTTTAAAAAATGCGACGTTGTAGAATTTGGAACGTTTTTTGAATTTTTATTTTCTTTTTCCGTTAATATCATTAGTGAAAATGAGTTTGTTGAAAACTTTTGTGATGAAGTGGTCACAGTTGTTTGTACTCGGAGTTTCAGTGTTGTTTCGATGTACGGATTCCGTTGGTAAGTTTTAGAAAATATTATAAATAAACCAAATTACCTACTCAATAAAATATTTCATTACGAAAGCATTAAACTACGGTAAATTTAATTCAGACACCCGTGTATTTAATAAACGAAGCTTCGCTGTATATTTTTCACCCGTCGACGCTAATTAATCGCGAAACTTAATTCAAAGTTAACTAACTTAATTTGTCAGCAGTTGCTTCGCCTTTTGCAGTAAATAAATAGCTAACTGGTATTTAATGAGGTTGACAGACAATTTGCAAAATTAGGAAACTGTTTTATTTCATACTGATTTTGTGTATTAAGTTGCTTTCTTATATTCAAGAAACAGTGAACTAAGCTCGTAAATAGCTATTGTAACTGGCTTTGGTAATAAATCTTAACGAGAGATTTATTACCCTCAATTACTGAGCTAATATCGTTTGCGTCCGATAAATTCTCTATCAGATTTTTTTGGTAGCCAAAAATTCGTTTCAGTATCCAATCGATTACTTTGTGAGTTTTACCATAGAATATGCTTTATCAGACCAATACTTGTTTGATATTGGAGCTGTAGTTATCCAAGCTTGGTTTTATTTTAATATTACAGAGACATCAGGTTAACTTGATAAGTAATTGACGTGGAACGAAGTAGTTACCTACGTTACGTTCGACAAGAATAGGCAGGGAATATGACCGTATATATACATACTACTTTTCGATTTGCGCATGTCGTTAGAGTTGGGTAATGGAAAGGGTTTGTAAGGCTGAAAGAAACGGTTGCTTTAAGGAACCCTACTTAGGGAACAAAAAAAATGGTATAGGTGAAATACAGGTACCTAACCTGCAGATACCTATCCTGTAGGTACCTGTATTTCACAAATCCCAATTTTTTAGTTTAAAAAAGCAAAAGCTGGTTAAACAGAGTTAACCAGCTTTTTCTTTAGGATAGTATTGCAGATGTCTTTAAGATGTTAAATATTACCAATATGCAAATTGAATATCTGATTAATAGACTCTCAATAATATTTTTCATTATTTTTTTATTTGGTTCTATTCTGGTACTTGAAAACAACGTAACTTCAGTAAGCAACTTAAGTTTTTTATTATGAAAACTGTCTAGTTCCCAAAGTTTAGATACGTAATTGATACGGTACTTTACAGAACAGTCCAGGAGTTGGTATCCTTTGTTCGTAAAGGTAAAGGCAAACGCTGATAGCAGTTTACGGTCTACAACTCGACTCGTGGGGTACAATCGGGCACATATGGTGACGAGTGAGGGTTGTTGGATTCCTGAACTTTTTTAATGAAAGCGCGAAGTGTAAATTGAGTGGTCTTTAGGAGAAACCGCATCATGTAGTCATATCCTTATTATGAACCCTATAAAAGTGCCACGAAAGGCTACTTACGTATATGCCAAGGGAGTTTTATTCTGCAAATTACTGATACAATCAGTGTTTCTTATTCTTTTGGCGTGTCAATATTCTGTGAACCTTGAAACACCTTTATCTCAAAATCGCAGCTATATAGGAATACTTGTAATTGGTTTTTTACTTGTTCATGTTCACATGTAATCAACAGATCAGTATTAATCCACTTAAAATAGTTCTTTAAGATACTGTATTGTTACTTATTTTGCAAGACAATGGTCTTATTTATGTGAAATAGCCACTCTCATTTTCGAAGCTTCATCACGGATGTTATTTTTTTTTTATTGGGATAAAAAACAGCAGTATACAATACAATAATATCGGTGTTTAGTAAATAGGAGTAACATAATTATACACTACTAACAACGTTATCCACATATTATTATGCAAAATAGATGGCTGTTAAAAGAAAATATCATTAAATTTAATTGTTAGGAAGAAAGAGAAGGATATAGAAGTAGATGATTAACAACCCGAACACACCTTAAAACATGAAAAACATTAGGCACAAAGTCTTTTTAATTGAAGATTTCCTTTTATGATAAACAAAAAAGCAGCTATGAAGTAAATGAAACCATTTGAATAATCTACTCCCATTAACTTTGAGTTTCAAATACTTTTTATGGATCTTCTATTTTTCTCAGCTTTAATCGCCACGAATATTAAAAAGTTTAGCGAAATTAAAATTCACCTGGAGCTGTGGTAACCCTTTTTAATATCAATCAGGTATTTTCGCCAAAGTACGTTAAAGGCCATGGAAGTAATTATGATATCTAAAGTTGTCGAACTTGAGAGTTGCCAAATGATAAACTGGATCGACCTAATACCGGTCATTAATAGACTTGGATCGGTATCATCATTATTAAACTTAAACTATTGTTGGCGAGGAGGTCGGTGGCTGGAGATAGCTCGGTTCACATCTTGTTGAGTTTGAAAACTTATTGGCTTGTGGGTTTTGTCGAGGCCATTAATATACACAGGATCGTCGAAATGACAAGTCATCGAGACGATCGTGTCATGAGATTAACTATCGTCATAATGATCCTTCTATAGGCAAACTATGCTGGTTACTCTGTAGTGCCGAAACTTTGCCATTGTGGGAGAAAGTCGATGAAGTTGGCGCAGCAAAAATGAAGTGTGTGCCCAGCTATGGGCAATGACGACTTGTTGATGATGGTGATGGTTCGATTTCCATAAAAACGGGCAACACTGTAGAAAAATATAGAAACGCAAATCCTAGTTTTTTAGTTTGCCTAGAGTATTATGAGATAAGCAAAGGTACACAAACTGTCTGTCTTAAAGTTGAAATAAATTTAATGTTTTTTTTTGGCACTACATAAGGCGCACTACTACTAGTTGTATCTGTATAGGAAACAATAAAAAAGCAAAAAATAAAATAAAAAATAGTGTGCGCCTCACAGCTGCGCCAAAATGGGTGCAGTCCAGCATAAATGCCATACAACTAGTGCCTGACGCTGGTTTTCGACTGAACCTGAGGTTGTGATGTAACGGACTTAAATCAGCTTTGTAGCGTTTGAGGTTGTGACGTAACAGACGTAAATCATTTTGAAGTGTAATGTGAAATAATTTATTTCTGTTTTATATTCTAAACAAAAACTAAAGAATTTAATTGGCAATTTGTTCTTGTTTGGTAAAACTAAAATGGTAAACGGTAAAATATAGATCATAAAACATCAACTCAAATGAATATATTATTGAATACGAAATGACTGAAACGGTAATATTATTAGGTACTCGTATATAATTCAATAAAGATATCAATCAGGTATTGATTAGCATTAAAATTAATATGTTCAAATCAAACACCAATAAAGGGGTGTTCGAATGTAGATTAGCTGTAAATTCCGAACATTGCCAAGTTATTTCATTCGCGTTTCGTTTCTGTTCTTGTTTGAGCACAGTTTGAAATAAAGTTGCCATTAATTAATAAATGGCTTTTGTTATGAAACATCTGATGTTATCTTGGTATGACTTCTTAGATTTAAATTTTAATGTTGTGTATGCTAAGTTGGTGAGAGTCGCGGGAATATAATGGATGCGAGATGCACAGGACCGTTTGTTGAGTCTTTCAGCTGAAATGATGATAATGATAATGTTAAGTTGAGATAGATTAACGTTGATTGTTGTTGACAGCAAAAAGAATTAAAAAAAAATACAACTTCAAAAGACATTTATAGTGCATGGATGTTAATCTGTGGAAATAATCGTTAAAGCTATTTCTTTATGAATTAAAACCTCACCAAGGTTTAAGCTGCCCAGCTATCATATAAATCTCTTTTTAGTCGTACACTCTTGACAGAGTGGTCGTGGTCATGTCTCGGTCGAGTCCCGCACCACCGCCTCTCTCGCGATACGATGCCATGCAGCTCTGTGTTTGGCGGCTTGGGAGCCTTCATTTACGCAATATTAAATAAACCTTCTTTTTCAATAACGTGTTTCTACAATTTATAAGGTGATTCACAAAGAATTTTCGTGATTAGAGTAAATGATAAATGATCATAGTGTCTTGTTACTTGCGCTATAATACTAACTAACATAACCGACTGCGGATTCAGGTTGGCTGCTGTAAAATCAATTTGGCTAAATGGGGCCTCCTCAATCCATCTCTGACACAGTGTCAGTGTGGAGCCGCTGAACTGGGCCTCAAGTCTGCTATTACAATAGTGTCAGAATGGTCTATCATTGATGTCATAATTGTCGATTTTGAAAAGTTTGGTAATCTACTAATATAATGGCGCCATTATGACTTTCCAATGGTCAACCACTGATACTTCATTGAAAGAAGTGTCATAGAATAGTAATCTCGTACGTCAAACGATTATTTGACGTATGCGGTAATCTGCTAAAACTTTGACAGTTTATTTGATCAGTATTCTACCATTAGAACGAGCATGTTAAAACCAATAACGGCACAACAAGTGCCGTTATTGGTTTTAACATGCTCGATATTATCATTCTACCACAACTCTATTACGATACCACTGACCAATCAATGATCGATCATTATAAATTAGCAGATTACAAACTTTTAGCAAAATGACAATGTGATCGTGTTGGAATGACGAATTTATAAAAATAACAGACTTGGGCCCCAGGACACGCGTCTCCTGCCATGCTGCCGATCTTATACAATCACCTGCACTTTTTAGGATTTATCCGAGGCTCAATAGCGCTGTACAGGTTGCCAAATACTAGGTCTGGAAAAATTTAGTTTTAGTACATTTCTTTTTGTGTCGACACAAAAAGAAAAAATAAAAAGTTGAGAGGTGTCAAGGGACACCCGGATGGAACGAAGTAGAATCCTTATGAGATGCACTGTGGTTATAAGTTATTTAAGTTGGTCTCAGGGGTACTTTTTAGTGGTGGTACCATAACTAAAAAGTGTAAAATATAAAACCTTTTTACAAAAAAAAAGATATATAAATATGTACTCGGTCTGTCTATTCTTTCATACACGTCATAAGAGAGAGAGAGTGAGACAGACAGAGAAATATGCGCACGCCGCACGGCTTACAATAGCTTACTGTAACAAAAAGTGTCGTTACAACTTTTCGTGAGATTTTTTTCCGTCTAGCCCCCTTTCACAACGCGCGATAAGGAACTTCGTTCCAAAAACTGTATTATAGGCAGATGTGAACTTAACGGTTGTTTTTTTCACAATAACGTTCTATTTTTTCCACAATAACATTCTTTATTTTTTTGTATGTACCTAAGTATATGTTGTAGAGATAATATATTGAGATCAGTGGTGGCCGAGTGGTAATGGCTTCGACTTACGATTTGGTGGTCGCGGGTTCAAACCCTTCCAGGCACATTACTTTGTCTAATTTATTTCATTACCACTGCTCTCAAAATGGTGAAGGAAAACATCGTAAGGAAACCGGCATGTCCTAGAATAAAAAATTCGAAGACGTGTGACTTTTACCAACCCGCACTGTGTTACACAATGCCGTCTAGTCTCAAGCTAAGCAGAGCTTGTGTTATGAGTACTAGACAACTGATAAACATACTTAAAAAAATGGAAGACATGTGACATCTACCATACTAGTAGATGACTAAGTCAGTCTTTGTTAGATGTTTTATGTGCATAAAGTTTTAAATAAATAAACATTAGTTAATCAATTACCGATCACACTGCACTTATCAGATTTCTATTCGATCAGCACCTATTAGTCCGCTTAACAAAGTTGCTAATACTTCAATAATTAACCAATTCCGTGCTACGCTCAGGATCTCAGCAGACATCCAAGTTAATATCAGTTCAATACTGCGACGAAGTTCGGTGGTACAGTTAATAAATTGTTAATATGTTCCTCCGGGGAACCGCAAGGAACCGCGCGCCACCGCCTCGTCCCGCACGGGTAACTGTGGCGAAAACCGCGCTGTTCATAAGTACTAGTTCTGGTTAGGTGCTACATTCATTTAGGTACTATCTTCGTGTTTTGGTTTCCTGGGAATGTTCGAGGTGCTATGTTATTTCGTTTTTTTCTTTGATTTTTATGTTCAGGTGCTTAACGTTCGCAACCATCACGCGTTAGTGACAAATGTACGTCTGTAGCTTTTAGCTGCCACCATAAGAAAACACCGCGTGAATGTAAAAAGTATATATTTTTTTGCTTTTGTCAATCATGATAAAGCACTACTGGTGAAAGATTTAAAACACAGTCCAGTAGTAGTTTTTGATTTTATTTATTTATCATCATCTACATTTCAGCTGAAAGACGTTAGATATAGGCGTCTCCCAAGTGTTCCACTATGAACGGTTCTGTTCATCTCACATCCATCGCATTTCCGCTACTGTCACCAGGCCCATCGATCATTTTGATTTTATTCACTACAAATTAAAATTATAATATACTGTGTATGTGTAAGATATGTAGGTAAATAATATAGATGACTCTATGTACGTCACTTTAGTACGAGGAGACACAATAAAACATGACGTTGACGAGATCAGATGGTTTTCATTTACATCGATACTTCATGGTAACCCTGCCACGTATGGTCACATCGCGAGTGACCATCAAGCAAAGTTCAATGCCTATGTAATTTAAGTTAAGACAATGCAGTATTTTGTAAATTAAAAATCGGTGTGATGTATATATTTTTAACCTAGGGGGATACTCAATCTAAAGAAAAACAATCATTCATCAATCAACAATCATCAACAAAACCGACAGCTGGAAATGGTAAAAATAATGCCTTTACAGAAACTGGCTACTCCAGAGTTAGCACGACAAATATTAAAATACTCTTCTATTCTTATGACAATCATCCTGCTGGCAGTCGTTTTATTAGTAGGTAGCATATTAATGTAATCAGTCGTATGATGTTCTCACTGCTGGGACTCAGGCCTCTTCTCTAGGATAGGGAATGGACCGTAATCAACAACGCGGGCCCAGTGTAGTATGGTAGATGTCACACGTCTTCCATTTTTGGACAAGCCTGTTTTCTCACGAAGTTTTCCTTCGCCGTTTCGCGAGCAGTGGTGATGAAATAAATTAAAGTAATGCACCTGGCTGGGTTTCAACCCGCGACTTACTCGTAAGTCAGGGCTGTTTGCAACGAGCCACTACTGCTCCATAAAGAAGATTATATTCAATCACCTAAGTGGTTCCTCGAAGGTACGACATTCCTAGTATTTGACTTCATTTGTTTTCTTCTTATGCTTAAGTAACATGTTAGGTTCCCTCACTGGTACTAGGATTAGACACGACTATGTTAATTGAATTTGGTGTTAGATATATGTAATGTATCATAAATCTATATAATCATACTATGTTAAAAAAATATAAAAAGGCGAAACTTCGTGAGTATGTGTGTTTGTTAATTTTTCGCACTCGATCAGCTGAACTGATTTGAAAGAAATTTAGTACAGGAATGGACTACTTACTTGTGCTTTTTATTCCGGGAGTATTTTTCTAAGAACAATTTCCTACTTTCACAAGAAGGGGGACGGGGGGGGGGGGGGGGGGCTAACAGAAACTAGGTAAATATACACCACAATTTTTTTATTAGTACACATACTTAAAGGGCTTATTAGAAAAGCCCTTGTTATTTTATAAGTAAAATCTCAATAAATAATATTCATAAACAGCAAAGTTATTAGCGTTGGTTTATGTCCCAAAATGTCACTCAATTTATGGAAATATTGTGCAGACTATTGATTAATGAATGAATAAGTGACAATTATTAAGGAAAAACACTGCCCGCAGTATTTTCTACTAGCAATTGTTATGTTTGATTGATTCTATGATGAATTTACCTTTTCGTGGTCAATTTTAGGATTTCGGTTTTTTCTACTTTTGACTACAAAAATATGATCAGTGACGGGTACAGATAGAGCCCCAATTTTTTGTGTACTAGATCCTTTAAGAAGGTGAAAACATAATTTCTTCAGGCGTAAAATTGTTCCAGAAGCAAAAAAAGACCTAGAAATCCTTTTCACAGTCCCGTAACCTAATTGAATGTTATCTATTCATTGTATTAGGTAACATTAACAAGCTTGCCTTCCGCACACTTAACACAAACAGAATCAAGCGCCTTCAATACAGCGAATACTCGATTTAATCAAAGAAAAATACATTTTCGAATCTCCAGTTTCTTTTGAAAATCCCTATCGGTGTGGATGTTGGGTATAATTGGGTTCCATTGAGGGCTCGGTTCTCGGGTCGGTTCTTGAGTATTGAAGCAATTAGATATTAATTTGTTTAGGAGTACCGTCCGAATGAACAATTGATGTGGTTAATGTTAGCAGCCATGTTGGGCCCGGTCCTTGTATTGGATTAGGCGTAAGTACCCGTGACGTCATAGGACCTCTTGTTATTTGATTGGTGGTACAAGGGACTGTGTTTGGAAATATGAGAAGTAAATTGGCGTGAAAAGGGAGTTTGAGATGTCTATTTGTGATGGATCAATGGAATGTTATTATATTTGTGTAATGTATCAAATAATTGTGCATTTAACATCAAATTACTCACGTTATATTCAAAAGTTTAATAAAAACAGATTTTTCTTTCGCAAATTTATTTAGGTACTGAAACATTTAAGCTATAAGGCAGACCATTTATTTAGATGAGTAATGCCCCAGAACCGCTTAAAGAAAACCTCTATATTAAAACATAACATACAGAAAGAAACGGCCACAAGAGAGTTATAGTTTTAATTTTAAAAATTTAATCTGAGGATAAAAAATGTTAGGTACCCTTGTATCTGCCATTTTTATTTGTATTTTTCATTTAATATCTGAGAAAGTAGCTTTTGATGTTTTATTTTTTGCTTTTGATATATTAATCATTTTAGACTCAGTAGAATTACATCAAAAATGAACTTTAAATATTTTAAAATTTCTTCGGACATTTTAATGCACGTTCAATCAAGTAAGTTCCATCAATCTTCTAAATCAACATTGTTGATGGGTTTTTCCAAAAAGAGTACTTTACCCTTTTCAAACAGGGTTGTTATGCACATAACACTTAATTTAAAATAATGCCGTATAAATCTTGTCAAACCCGCATGATTTAATAATGTTTACCCTTAATACCTTTTTATGTCGGCAAACAAGCAGGCGATCTACCTTATGGTAAATGGTAAAAGATCTGAGATCCACCCTTAGATTAAATTTGAGGATCCTAAAATGGTGCTTAAAGGTCGTGAAACCAAAATGTTCTCTGCATTTTTTTTTTAAGAAGCAGTGGTGGTCGTGTGGTAGCGGCCCTGATTTACAAGATGTAGGTCACGGGTTCAAACCTAGCCAGGCACATTACTTTCTGTGATTTATTTCATCACTACTGCTCTCAAAACGGTGAAGGATAACATCATGAGGAAAGCGGCATGTCCTAGAACCTAAAATTTTAAGACATGTGATATCCACTAAATTGCACTAGGTCTGCGTGGTTGATTAAAGCCCATTCCATCTCCTAGAGACCAGGCCTGAGTTTCATCAATAGGAATATTATAAGGCTGATGATGCTATGCATTTTTTTTTTTATGTGGGGAAATAATCCAATGAGTAGAATGGAGCGGGTGTCAGACTTACTGACTAAAACTACACCTGTGTCCTTCGGTTGCCCTTTCTGAACTAGCTCCACGGGTGTCCCTTTCAAAAGTCGACCTATGGCTCCAGTAGGCTTCGAACTTACTAGAACTCTACGGTTTTGCTGATATATCTTTGAATCACGCGTGAAACACTACGCACCGTCGATGACTTAGGTTCGGTTTGTAGATACTGTGATATCGAAAGGAGATCGCATGAGTTGCTTTTTTTATGTAACCAACGAACTGGCTTGTAAAATATAATTCGAAGGATTATGCTGTTCTAGAATAGGTTTGAAAGTTGGTAGAAAAAAAAAGAACGTGTATTGTTTTTTCAGTGTTGAAGTGATTTTTGTAAGCAAAGCATGAATTCGTTTAAATAAGTAAAAAAAATATAAGAGTGCGCCGCCCGAAGTGTTTGATTTCATATAGTCTAAGATCCGATTAAGAACGACCTTCACCGGTCTGTTTAATGGATGAAACGTATTTTATTATAAATTTAGTGTATTCAATAATATAACGCGGGTGGGTTGCCTAAGAAATTCCTGGCCAGACTATTATTAATTAAAAATTGAAAATTTATTTTATTTTTAGAAAAATGCACAACCGTTATCCATACCAGATTTTTTTGCAGACAACACTATAACATCGTATTCGTAATGAAACAGCGTTTATTTTGATATAGAATTTGTTGTATATAAAAAAAACACACCTGTTTATGCATACCTGTTTATACCTGGCAACCCATAGCTATGCCAGGAAACAAATAGGCAACCCAACATTTTTATGTTCTAAAGGCTTCACTCTTTCGGTTAGTATTAAATTTATTCGTTAAACACACCGGTGCATTTTACAAAAAAAAAAAAAAATTGTTTGGCCAGGAATTTCTCAGGCAACCCACCCGCGTTATATTATTTTATATACTAAATTTATCATAAAATAGGTTTCATCCATTAAACAAACCGGTGAAGGTCGTTCTTAACCGTATCCTGTACAAGAATCCCTATACGAGCCTACCGACGAGCTGAGCTGCGTTACAATACCTATAAAATCAAGCCCTCCAAATAAACCTATAAAATTTAATTTTGTTGGCTCAAGATGATAAAGAAAAAGAACCTAAAGAAATAATATCCTCCTAATATTAGCAATGTGTTTATTCATCAATCATTCTTCAAGGGCTGAATTAGAACACAGCCTACGGGATTGTTCGAGAATAACCACAGTCCTGTAACAAAAAGGCTTCAGGGCCTCTGGGCTGGTCTAAAGGGTTACTAAAGAAACACTGGTGGGTTTTAGTTAATAAGAATCTTGGCGATTCTTCGAGCTATGGCCAGTAATGCAAACGTCAATCAATGGCTAAAGTTAATCTATGTATATTACATAATTAAAAAATTTTTATAAAAAAAAATTAAACCGACTTCAATGTAAAAAAACACTGAAAAGTACAAAATAACTTTAATTTCGGAAGTCGGTGTTTCTGTAATATATAGTTTTTAGCTCATCGTCATTTAACACAGACTTCCGGAATTAAAGTTATTTTGTACTTTTCAGTGTTTTTTTACATTGATGTCGGCTTAATTTTTTTTTTTTTTGTAAAATGTTTTTTATTTTTCACTTTTTAGTGGTGGTATCACCACTAAAAAGTACTCCTCAGCCTAACTTAAATAACTTATAGCCAGAGTGCATCTCATAACGTTCCTAATAATTCCAAACACGGTTCGATTACATTAATTTACCTTCCGGCTTCATCACCAGATCAGTTCGATACATCCCCTGCCTCTTTTCTTTTAAGGCGTATAGTCCCGTGAACCATCTGACCGAAATTATGTGAACGCAACTCTCGCACTCGCCTAGGCGACAGTACGCAAATCTGTGCATTTATTTGCGGCCAGCAGCGCCCGGAAAGCGCTTTAAATCCATTTTCTCTGCGAGATATTGATTGATTTACATATGCAATGTTCACTTTGAAGAATATTTAACCACCATTTTTTATGTGTAAAAATGTTTCTAAAGGTCCAAGTCGTTTCGAAGGAGTAGGGAAAAGTTGCGAAAAGTTGCGAAATTGCTAAATATTTTTTTTTGACAAAAGTATTAATTGCACGAAAAAATCAAATGTTGATATTATTGTTCATGAATCTATAATAAACATATATTTTTTTCAAACCAATTGACCTTGCCGTTATGGAGGAGTAGGCCTCAGAAAATCACTGTTTTATGGCACTTTTCGGGCGCTTGGCCCTTAATCAGTCATCGACTACACGTATAAACCAAGCAATTTTACTTGTTACGACAATTCTGCTGTGATGCTATGAGGAGTTCTGTTCCATATCTTTGGAGTTCATGATCAGATCGTAACAATATTTCTATGGGATCAACTTGAAAGCATAACCTTCCAACAAAAAAAATAATTTTCAAAATCGTTCCACATTTGACCGATTTTGGTGAACATACATACAAAAAAAACAAAAAAAAAAATACATCCAGCCGAACATAAAACCTCCTTTTCGAAGTCGGTTAAAAAGGAGA